>SJYF01000906.1:1162574-1176075 GCA_006410515.1 Procapra przewalskii
GAAAAAAATCAATAGAATAGTTAATTTGAAGAAGTGAGAGCTCAATAAATTTTCTTTATATAAATCAGTTACATTGAACTTTTTGACAACAGAATAATCATTAAACAATAATAAAAGCTAAGGTACTATATGCAAAATAAGATGGAATAGAAAAACTAAGATCCTAAACATGATCTGAATCAAACATATGTAAACATTTATAGAAAAAAATTAATTTGGAGATTTTATGCTCTTGGATGAGATATTACAAAAATATCAATTATCCATAAATTAATGTATATAGTCAATGTTTTCTGAGTCTAAATCCTAGTGTTGTTGTTTTTTTTGAGGAATTCAACAACTTTTCTCTGTATTTATTTTCCCAAGAAAATTCTCATGTTGAGTTACAGATGATACATTAGAGGATGTCCTTTGCAGTAATAATTGTGGAGCTGAAGGCCTGGAGTCGCTCTGGTCCCATCACTAGGAAAGTCGAAGGTAAAATGGGAGGAATACACACCAAGGAGTCTTGTGGAGGAGATATGAGCAATGGAGAACACATAGCAACACGCAAGACTGTGCAGATGCAGCGCTGAGGGGAAAACAAATGATAAAGACAACAAAAGAAAAAGTGAAATATGCAAAACAACATCTTTTTCATAATTTCAACATACAGCTAAATTGTGCATCAACACAGTGAAGTATGTTAAATTGATTTAAATGGTTGGTTTTGCAGTACTGGAGAGGAAGGACTTGGAGGGGACATAAGAGGAAATAAAAATGTAACTGAAAGAAGAGCAAGACATTGTGTAGACCCAGGGGTGATGCTGCTGTAGCGTGAATTGAGGAGTTTAACTCACCTGACTTTCTGAGCCTGAGATCCAAAAGAGATTAAAATCAACAGCCAAAGAAAAACACGTGAAGGAACCAATCTCTGCAGATAATTAAAGCCATGGAACAAAAAGTGACTGAATTTTCCCCTGCCTTTTCTGTTTAATCCTCAGGCTCTCCCTTTGTTTGCTCTTTTACCTGAAATTATATTTATTCGACTTTCTTAAATCCTAAAATTAAAAAGGTAACAATTCTTTGACCCCGTGCTACCCCAAGGCTGTTCTCTTCTCAAAGAGTCTTAGAAAAGCAGCTTTTGTCCAGTGCTCTTTCCACACCTCTTATTTATTCTTTGTAACTCGCTGGCATATTTTATTTAATTTACTGTGTTTTAAATATTTTAACATCACATTTCATTTTTTTTCCTGTATCAAATAAGAAGTTTCTTAAGGACACCTGTGTATAATTCATCTTTTCAACTACTTACATATCTTAGCACAGTTTAACTGTGTGCTGACATTAACTTCAGATATTAACTATGTCAAAATAGTAAATGAATAAAAAGAATTTTACCTTAATAAATCTTAAAAGGTTCAGTTTCAGAAAAAATGGAGACGTTGGTACATTTGAGTTTTAGAGTTTCACTTTACCTTATTTTTGTCTTTTGTCTACTTACACCATCTGGGTTTATATGCTGGCTTCATCCCTTATGGCCTACATATGTTGAACATTGAGGAAGATATTTAGCAATGCCAAGTTTCCATTTCCTCATCTGTAAAATAAAAAACTGCAGAGTATCTATCACATAGGGCTGTTATGAAAAATTAATAAAATAGTACTTTTATATAGTTATCTGGCCCATCATCTGTGAGAGCACAAAAATAACTGCAAGTACCATTATTAAAAAAATACATAGCAGTTCCTCAAGTCCTCTTCCTACCTTCTTTCTTCTTGTTTTCTACTTCCTCCCCATCAAAATTGGAGATTCTCACATTGCAGTTAGTTAAATCATGAGACCAGGATATCGATCTTCATCCCAGCTTCCTTGGAATGTCAGTACTGGCATCTAGATTGTGAACTGACAGGCCAGACTGGGGATAGCAAGGATCAGAGCCAGGAAAGATGTACCAAGGCAGTCAGTAAATTGTCTTAACAGAGTTAGAAGGGTGAGCACTTGGGGTGAAGATGCTTTTGGTAGGAAACAAGCAGATGTTTTCCCAGGAAGTAGAGCATGGCATTGAAAGAATATAAAATACAAGGTACACTGAAGTTTAGACACAGTGTTCATTTAAGCTGTGTTGACTTAAATAGTCACAATCTAAAAGTTGAGAGTTACGCTTAATTTGGTGGGACTTTCTAGGACTTGAAGCCTGGGAGACAGCATCTGAAGGAACCCTGGGAGAACTGCTCTGATTAGGTGAGAGGAGAAACCAGGCCATATAGAAGTTTTGCAACAAAGGGCAGGTAGCTTGAACATCAAAAGATCATTGTGAATTAAAGGAAACTAGACATCTCAAATTAAGGAATTTAGTGCTTTTCTATGTGTGGGAAGATGCGAGAGTCTGGGCTTACTGAAATCATTCCTTTCATATGTATCTCAGCTATCTGGGGCCAGTATTCTGTGGGGCTCACTCCCCAAGCTCCCTTGAGGCTCACGGTAGGGAGTGGCTGCAGTCTGGGCCTGATCACAGGTACTCTTCTCCTTCCTGAGTGCCTTTAGGGCTCAGGAGCTTATACTGGAGGGATGCAATCGCTGATGACTATGACATACCTGTGTACTGGAAATACTCCATTTCTCAACTGGAATCTTGAGGATTGATTTAAAGTCCCATGATGATGAGATGCACAAGGGTGCAGGATGAGACAAATCCATCCTAGAGACAGACTGAGGTATATGCATTGTAAGGGAACGCAACAATATAGATTCTTCCTTCTGCTTTCCTACCAATGACATAAGGACACATATTTCCACATGCAGTCAGTGTCTTTCAGGTGAAGTTGACCCACTCCTAGTTCCAGGAGAAGGGTTGACTGGGGTAAAAGTAATCCCATTTCTTTTTATGTTTCTAGTGTGAATATGAAGCAAAGCATGGTATTTCCCTGGCCTAGCATAAGGGTTTGGCTCAGTATTGACCTAAGACTTTCTCTGTGCTAATAAGAGGCAAGTGATAGCCTGCTGTGGGTTTGGGGGAAAGAGGATTTCTCGTTCTTTTTTGGATTTGGTGCCAGAAATGAGTCCACGCTACAGTCTAGGATGATGTTTTGTGGGACGTGAATCCTAGAGGTGCTCCAGCCATTTTACTTTTCTATTGAGAAGTCAACTATAGCAGAGAATGATCACCAAAACCAGTTTCCTGTTCCTCTTAGGGGCCTATACCCTCTGTCCTTAGGGATATCATATATCCATGTGACTAAACTTCAGTGATGCAATGTAAACTGAGGTGTTTGTGTCACTTCTGAGGAAAATGATATAAAGTAGGCATCTTCCACTGTGCTCTCTTTTACCTGACTGTAGAGAACTCTGAGGACTCAGGAGAGAGTGGAACCCCACTTTGGGAAGACCCTTGGTCCCTCAGTGACAACGTAGGAGGATGTTCAATCAGAAACATTCACATTAGATGACGATGTAAGCAGGAATTGAATCTTTACTCTGTAAAGTGACGAAGAACTCAGAACTTACTCATTGCAACACTGAACTAAATTATTTGCCTTAGGCTTAAGCTGATGCAAGCTGACAGATAGGCAATGGAAAAGCAATTAGGTCCTTGATAATACCTTTGAGCCGTTAAAGCTAACAATCCCTAAAACTCAGATTATCCTGAATCTTCCAGTAATGGGAACAAATAAACTGTTGTTACTCTTCACAGTGTATGTTCAGTTTTCAGTTACTTTTAACTGAAAATTAATTTCATGAGAATAAGACAAAAACCAATCCACGGACATAGGTTACAAGACTAAGCAGAGCTACAAGGAATAAGGCAAGGAGATATACTGGACAGAATTATAATAGGATGTAACATGAGCAGGGTTCTGGCAATAAAGTATTGTAAGATAGCCAGTTCGATGCAGAACTGCCAAGCTATGAATCTGTGGACCTTTTTACTACTTTTTGCCCTTGAGCCAAAGTCATCCAATAGATTGGGCTAGAGCTGAGCCTATAGGTGAAGGTCAAGTAACTCCAGGTATAGGGAAGTTTGTAAGCAGGAAACCAGCTTCCCATTATACCAGGCACGTAAGTCAGGAACTGGCTGGCCTGCAGCTAATAGAAGTCTACTTCACGTAGCTGGTAAGGATAGAACATCCTTTAAAACGTTTGTCCCGCACTATGGAAGCATGCATGCTCTCATGCTCGTGAAGAGCTAAACTGCAGATCTCTGCCAGGCCTCCCTCTTAGTCTCCTATATTTATCCTTTATGGATTCTTTCTTATATTGGTAATTGTGACTATTTTACTCTCTCTGATATTCTGTGCATATTTTCTGATACATTTGATTTTTTTCATTAGTAGAGTCTATTTTTTAATATGTCATCCTATATACCAGTATGCATGTCTCTGCTCCCTGTATCACCTTGGCCTCTAGTAATACTACCTATAGGCCTTCTGGATAGCTCAGTGGTAAAAAATCCTCCTGCCTATGCAGGAGATATAGGAGATACAGGCTCTAACCCTGGGTCAGAAAGATTCACTGAAGGAGGAAATGGCAACCCACTCCAGTATTCTTTCCTGCAAAATCCCATGGACAGAGGAGTCTGGTAGGTTACAGTCTATAGGGTCACAAAGAGTTGTACACCACTGAGCAACTGAGCAGAGGGCACACACAGAACACAACACGATACTAGTTGTAAGAAACTGGGTCCTTCTGATACATGCTTTGTATTATTAAAAATGTCATGTTAATATTATACTAGTATCTTTCATTAATAGTGAAAAAATCTTGCCTATTTCAGGTAATCCCTAAGGATAGCACATATTCAAGGAGAATGGGTCAACAGTAGTGAAGATATTTGTATCAATAAACAGCATAATTTATCTGAGAGAATTAATCACATTTTAAATCCTATTCTAAAACCTAGCAGAAATGGTTTATCTTCTCCTTGGGTCTATTGTTTTATCTGTAAATTATGATAAATTTTAGGGCTCTTAAATTTATTTTATTTGTGTTAACTGTGATTCTAGTAGCTCTGCATGTCTTTATAATTGGAACTGCAAGTAATCAAGATAATAGCCCTTTACTGTGGTCCTAAGGAAGGACTGGAAAGGATCCAAATTTAAACTATTTCACAGTTAATCATGAAGAGAATGAAGAGATAAAATCACTCTCTAACCAGGAATATCTGAAGCTCAATAAAGCAGGATTTCACACAGTCATTTGAATTTGCTGAATGCAAGTATAGCAATAGAATTCAAACAATAGCCCCGGCTACCTTTCAGTAAGTGAAGCAATATCTTTTGAGGATCTACCTGTGACTAGTTTTGTTCTTGGACCCCTAGTAAACTGGCAGATATTGGATGCAATCTCTCCCCTCAGGCAGCTTATAACACAATAGCTTTATTAAAGATACAGTGCTCCTCCTGGGAAAAACTCACAATATAATCAAAATTACAACAATCGTAAAAGAAATGAAGCATTTTAGATAAAGCATAGACTCTCCAGGAAACTAAGGGGCCCATTTTTCTTATTAGGATTATATATTTTTCTGCACTTGCAGAATCTGGACACTGTGAGTTCAGCAGGCTAACATGAGCCAGGTACCATTCTACATCCTACCGATGCAATGAGCTTAACTATAATCAGAAAACTTTCCACATATTGAAATGATTACATGATAGTAGGCAGTTTTCTAGATCATTTTACTGAATAAACAACTGTTTAAACACATCTTTATATTGCTTTTGTATATAATAGTAAAGAATATTTCATTCACATGACTTTTTTTATATAGAAGGACTAAAATCCCAGATAGATGTCTAAATAGATTTTCAGTAGAAGAACAAATATTCTGTTGTTCTATAATGGATTTGAATATGACCTGAATATGACCTTGGCTAAAAGCTATTAAAATAAAAGAGCTGTGGTGGAGGAAATTTTAAACTTAGTCTTGGGTAGCAAAAAGCAGTTCATTATTCAGCTCAACAAATTAAAGGAAAATCCTATTCAATTTTGTAATATTTTTGAATTTCCAGGTAAAGATCTTAAAGGCTGAAATAAATGTTTTTAGAACACTTTCCAAATACTTGTCTGATACATGGAATTTTGACAGCAAAAACTTATCTTTAAGCTAAATGAAAACCTTGGTGTACATTGACTCATGTCTTCAACTAGTATAAACAGCATTGTAAATCATATCATATGTGATGAAATGGATTTCAATATTGCAGTTTTTCAAATTTTCCTTATATAAATGGACAAGTTAGAGATTTAAGAAATAAACTGCAAACAAGCTCACTAAGTTTTGGAATATCAGTATATTACAATGCTGAGTTCAGATTTCCTTGAGACAGAATATTTTACAATTTGCTGAATAGTTATATTATCCATTATTTTGCTAAGACAGTGCCCTTACTGCTTGTGAACACAGTAGTGTTTAAAGCATAGAAAAGGATGAATGTAAGAATATTTGTTCAGAACTGGAGAAATTCTGTTTTCTAAAGGAAAGGGCTACTTGGTTAACGTGAAGTAACTAACTTCAGTACGGTAGCTCTTTCCCCACATTGAAGCAACATTTACTTCCCCACACATTTAGCTGAAGAAACAGCAAACTCCAATATGTTTTCTTAAA
Source organism: Procapra przewalskii (assembly GCA_006410515.1). Classification (NCBI taxonomy): domain Eukaryota; kingdom Metazoa; phylum Chordata; class Mammalia; order Artiodactyla; family Bovidae; genus Procapra; species Procapra przewalskii. The sequence goes on from SJYF01000906.1 coordinate 1,169,162, forward strand.
AGGAACTATCAATTATCACTGTTTCTGTTTTTGTTATACTTTAAACTTTGAAGGATGGTACAACAAACTGAATGTGTACCTCCAAAATTTACACATTGAAACCCTACACCCCATATAATAGTGTTTGAAAGTGAGAGGTAATTAGGCTATAGAGATGGAGCCTCTTTTCTTGTTTATAAGTCACCAGCTTATGAGGTTTTGTTATAAGAACCAGAGCTGACTAAAACATAGGGTCCCCAGAGATGGCCTGTTACTCACATTGAGCCCATGGTCTTCTGTTAAATATAAATATCAACCAACATCAGAGAATTGTGACAATGGTGAAGCAAGATAAAACCAAAGCCAGTTCATAATCATATTTGAGCACAGATACACACATCTCTAAAAAATTACAAAATGATCAATTTTTTCTCTCTCCCAGTTGACAAGAGTGACTGTGAGTTTTAAAATGTTAAACTAGTTACAGCTTTAGCCTAGCCATCTGGCTTTGAGATAAGATATCCACTCACAGAATAACTTTCTTTCTGACATTTTCCTTGAACCTGCCTGCAAATCACCTCCCGCAAGCCCAGATCCTACAATAAGTTCCTTCTACCACTTCTTACTGAGGAACTCCATGGTTTCCATGGTTTAAGGTCTTCTCTGCTGCAACAAATATCAATAAACCAAGTTTATTTAACTACAAATGTGCTCTTGGTGTCATTTCAGTTGTGTCCTACTCTGTGAGACCCCATAGACAGCAGCCCACCAGGCTCCCCCGTCCCTGGGATTCTCCAGGCAAGAACACTGGACTGGGTTGCCATTTCCTTCTCCAATACATGAAAGTGAAAAGTGAAAGTGAAGTCGCTCAGTCATGTCCGACTCTTAGCGACCCCATGGACTGCAGCCCACCTGGCTCCTCCATCCATGGGATCTTCCAGGCAAGAGAACTGGAGTGGGTTACCATTGCCTTCTCCGGGTCTCTGACTAATGGGCACCAATATTATCCAGTTAGTAACGTAGTAAGTATATTTCATTTTTCAGGACAACATTATCTTTGACTAACTGTATACAATCTAAATGGTTTGAAACCCAGGTACTACTTTCAGATTCAAGAAGTCCAAACCTCAGAGGCTGTAATCATCCGGTTTGCTTTTCCAGCTAGTATTACTATATCTCTGGCCTGTTACATGTAAGTTGTTCTCTCTGAGCCACTAATGGACAGTCTCCTTTCTAAGCATTAGACAATGAAATTAAAGAAAAAAAAACTTATTAAAAAGATGCATTTGGAATTTCATTAATTAACAAGTAAGGCATAGCTGCAAAATAAATGAAAATAATCAAGGAACCCCTCACTGTGCCATTTAAAAATATTCATATACTCAAGTGCAAGAAATACTTCAGGATATTTTACATACTCAACTAGGGCCCACAGTCTGATGCTCAATGAATGTAACTTTTCACATGTTGTAAACCTTGAACAGTCTTGATTAATGTTAGGTGAATTAATAACACAGAAATCAAGTGATGTTTTTATACTACTTGATGGTGTTAACTCTGAACAACATAAAGAGCCTAAACCCTGCCCTGCCAATCACTCATGATTCAATCCTACTTGATCTCCAAATAGTTACAAAGAACACAAGCAGAATAGAGATCAAATGGCCTTTTAACTCTTATCTGAAAGGATATCAATGTAGATTTCTGGTAAAGGATTAATGGACACAGAATAAACACAGAGAGTCTAAGCTTAAAGCCTGAGGGGATTTTTCTGCATTCCTATTAAATATTAACAATGGGACCAGCAAGTCCAGATGTGTCTCAGTGGTAGAAAAAATTGAAAACAAAGGAATGAGGTGGGGGAGAAGAAAGGTGGGGGCAGGGAGGGAGAGAGAGAGCGAGACAAGATAGATACTAGAAAGAGAGAGATCCCAAGGATATGTGAAAGACCTTGTGTCCGTTTCTGGATAAAACTACACTGTGCCAGAAAAAGCTCAAGAGGCACAGTAGCCTAGTTTGGGGGCTTACTTACACCCGCTCCATCAGATTAGCACCTCCTTTTACCCTTAGACATACAAGAACTTTAAAGACCAGATCACCTGTGTTCAGTTCCCAACTCTACCTTTTATGAGCTGTGGGTCTTTGGATAAGTTGCTTAGCCTTTCTAAACTCTTTCCCCATGCATGGTTTTGGATAAGAAAATTATCCACCTCATCAGGCTTTTGTGAGGATTAAATCAATGAGCATGTATAAAGTATACTTAAAATGATGCCTGATATATATAGTAAGGCCCACATATTAGATTTTACTTCTATTATTAGTGACAGAAATCTAGAATGTGAGCCAGGTATGAGAAGAAAGGCTGACAACTCCCATCTCTCCTACACTCACCAGGTTTTAGAATCCAGCCTATGATTCCCTCACTGGGATAAGATACCAAGTATATCAAGGTAATTCTGTTCTAGTCCTCTTAAATCCACTCCCCTAAAATCTACAACAGCCTCTTTTGTAGATATTCCCAGGAAAAGACAGATAAGAAGTTCTGTTTTTGCCTCAGAAATGTGTCTGAACAGACATTAATTAGGTTATCTCTAAGGTTTCAGCATATACTAGATTGAAAAATCATTCCCTAATGTGTTATAAATTTCAAAATGTCCCTAATTACATTGTTCAACCCCATTCTCTAGGGAAGGTTTTTCAATGTGTACCAAATGGTGGCTTAGTTTAAATGTAATGCCAGACAAATAAAAGTGCCACAAACTAGAGTCCTTTTAATTAAGATTTCACAGAAAAAAAACTAAATTTAAAGCTAATTCATCTTTTAAATTAATAAAAAGATATTGCAATCTAAATTCTAAGATTGTCCTCCTTTCAATTTTTCTCATTCTCAGCAAAGTGAAAGTGCTAGTCACTCAGTTGTGTCTGACTCTTTGTGACTCTATGGACTGTGGCCTACCAGATTCCTCTGTCCATGGAACAGGCAAGAGTACTAGAATGGGTAATCATTCCCTTCTCCAACCCAGGGATCGATGCCAGGTCTCTTAAATTGCAGGCAGATTCTTTATTATCTGAGCCACCAGGAAAGCTCAGCAAAAAAGTTCTACTTTAGGAACTTAGTAAAATGTTAATTTGTTTTTCGACAGCTCCAAAGTCATCAACCAGCATCTGTAATATTTCCAAGGTTGGGTGAATTCAACCCCAAGTTTCACATTATTCCATTTTTGATTATCTGAATAGTTAACAGAAACTAAAAGACTATCAGAAAACTAGTCCTCTACCAAAAAAACTCATGATAAAAAATTGCAAGTTCTCAGTTATTTCAAACAAAATGATGGCATCAGCCAGGAATTAAACTCTATTGGCTTATATCAAAATACAGAACATACTATTCCTCATAGCAGAAAGATCTATAATGCTTCACTCTCCCTTTTTTCATGTCCTGGGCTTTCTATTCTTCCAAGCAGGATTCATTATGTAAAAAATCAATAATCAGAAACCTCAGATAGAATTGGGAGTCAGTAAGGGAAGCTCTCATATCCAGGGAGGCTTGTGGAGTCCAACATGAAGAAGAAATATGTCTCTTCTTAAGTGCTCACAACCAATGGAAAACATGGACACTTCGTTAACCTTAGTTCTCCAAACTTCTTTTTCGTCCTCTATAAAAGCATTCCCCTCCCTTGCCAGAGGACCTGCACAGGGCTCCCCACAGTTACAAGCCCTGAATTGCACTGCTCTAATGATCCCAGATGAATCTGTCTTTGCTGGTGAAATATCTGTCAGTCTATTTGTTTTAAGTCACAATTCACAAGCAGCCCATATATTGATGGTCACCATCAACATAGTCCTCAGAATCTTCAAGTTTACAAAATTCTTCAAGGTAGTATTTCCAGCAGGAAGAGATTTGTTCTTCAGATCTTACAAAAATAAAAATCTTAAGATTTAGCCTTGTTGCACTGATACATCACATGTTCATCAAAGACCAAAAATGTGATGTTTTCTAGCAAGATAGGGGATAAAGAAAAGATGAAAAAAGATCTTCTCAGTTTAACATTATCCAGGGTCTCAATTTGTGAATATTAGTTGTCAAAACTTAATGGAAAATACATATAAAGAGAACATTCTATTAAAAAATGAATTTACCACTATATGTTTTCACCATGCATAATCCAAAACTCAGTGCTTTTACTGTTGAACCTTCATACTCTCTACCTCCAGTGGCCAATGAGAATTAATATGGCCTCTGCTATGGACTTTGTTCTCAGATCTCATGGTAGCCAAAGCCTTTTGCTTAGCTCTTGGCATTTCTCAGTTTTCCATAATGTTAGAAGCTAAATCTGCAGTTATGACCTCTATCCTATGTTAGTCCTGAAACATTGCCTCTCCTCTTTTAATAACCTTATTCTGGAAGAATTGTAAAATGCTTTTTCCCACTGTATTTCTGGTTATAGTGAGACCTGATTTTTCAGCAAAGAATGAAATCGTGCTCTTAGCCCCAAGAACTGGAAGGGAGGAGAAAAGATAAGAAAATAAAAAAGAAACCCACATATAATCATTGAAAAGAAAAAGTTACAGACTCTGAGACTTCCAATTTCATGCCACATATCAATTCCAGGAATTAACAACACTGATACCAAAAAGAAATTATCCTCAAATTTTGTTAGATATTTCTCTGTATCAGACAAAAGAAACGAGATTTTTTTAAGTGTTTTAGGTGAGTTTAGTCAGTCACTAGCAAGAACCTTTCCTTTTTGTGTCTCTAACAGTAGAACTGGACATGGAATAATAGACTGGTTCCAAATAGGAAAAGGAGTACATCAAGACTGTATATTGTCATCCGGCTTATTTAACTTATATGCAGAGTACATCATGTGAAACGTCAGATTGGACAAAGCACAAGCTGGAATCAAGATTGCTGGGAGAAATATCAATAACCTCAGATATGCAGATGACACCACATTATGACAGAAAGCAAAGAAGAACTGAAGAGCCTCTTGATGAAAGTGAAAGAAGAGAGTGAAAAGCTGGCTTAAAACTCAACATTCAGAAAACTAAAATCATGGCATCCAGTCCCATCACTTCATGGCAAATAGATGGGGAAACAAAAGGAAACAGTGTCAGACTTTATTTTTGGGGCTCCAAAATCACTGGAGGTGGTGACTGCAGCCATGAGATTAAAAGACACTTGCTCCTGGGAAGAAAAGATATGACCAACCTAGACAGCATATTGAAAAGCAGAGACATTCCTTTGCCAACAAAGGTCCATCTAGTCAAGGCTATAGTTTTTCCAGTAGTCATGTATGGATGTGAGAGTAGGACTGTAAACAAAACTGAGTGCCAAAGAATTGATGCTTTCGAACTGTGGTGTTGGATAAGATTCTTGAGAGGCCCTTGGACTTCAAGAAGATCTAACCAGTCCATCCTAAAGGAAATCAGTCCTGAATATTCATTAGAATGACTGATGCTGAAGCTGAAACTCCAAAACTTTGGCCATCTGATGTGAAGAGCTAACTCATTTGAAAAGACCCTGATGCTGGGAGGGATTGAAGTTGGGAGGAGAAGGGGATAACAGAGGGTGAGATGGTGGGATGGCATCACTGACTCAATGGACACGAGTTTGAGTGAACTCTGGGAGTTGGTGATGGACAGGGAGGCCTGGCGTGCTGCAGTCCATGGGGTTGCAAAGATTTGGACACGACTGAGTGACTGAGCTGAACTGAACTAAGAGCCCTTAAAGAAGAGCAAGAGAATATTCGTGTCTGTTCAGCCTGCCATCCCTTTCTCCCTTTAAGGTCTCCAATAACCCTGCTCTGCAGCCCACGTGAATCACTGTTCTTGCAAACCACAAACACCAGATGTTATATTTCTCTAAAGCCTTTGATCTCCTTGTAGAGTATTTTACTCCCAATGCTGGCCTCTGTGTATCTCCATGCTTGAGACTGAGAAGGTAGGAAATATGATTTGCCTAGACATTTAGTTTGATAGTATTAGAACGTTCAAATCACAAGCATGGGGTTTTGTGCAAGTAGCAAGTTCATCTTTGTGACTGTAGCTTAGAGAGTGAACAGGGTGAGAGTGCTGAGTCTGAAAATGTATGCTAAGGATGTATTTATGGTACCTGTGCCATGCTATCTAGGTTTTACCCTATAGGCAATGGGGAGAGTCCAGAAGTGAAAGATGTGATACTTGTATCAAATTCAGCACTAAGAAGAAAGATATTTTAAATTTATTAAACATTTATGTCTCTGATTCGGCATTGTAATCAGTTTAAAAGAATGTCTGAGTAATAGAAGTACATTCTTTCAGAGTTAGCTTTTTGTATTTAGTACCAAAGCCAAGTGGAGATAGGAAATTACTCTCATTTGGGCCACTTTGTTATATGATGAAAGTCTCTCAATACCATATTGGTAATATTTTCAAAAAAATCCTGAGACTATTACTTAACTCTAAGAGTCAATCCCTGAGAAAGTATCATCAAACTCTGCTGATATTCAAGCAATTAAACTATGTGATTAAAACCACTGATTAGGACATTTAACCACTGTGCCAGCAACACAGACTCAAAGTGTCTTTTTGAAATGACCCTGCATTCACAGGCTATACACTACATCACTTTACAATGTGTATCACCAAGAGCAGTGTTGAAGCTTCTTTGAAGGTTAGAAAGAGAAATTCATACACATGAACAGTGTACTGATCCACTTGGGCTTCTATAAAAAAATGCCACAGCCTGTTGGGGAAGATTCTTGAGAGTTCCTTGGACTTCAAGGAGATCCAACCAGTCCATTCTGAAGGAGATCAGCCCTGGGAGTTCTTTGGAAGGACTGATGCCAAAGCTGAAACTCCAGTACTTTGGCCACCTCATGAGAAGAGTTGACTCATTGGAAAAGACTCTGATGCTGGGAGGGATTGGGGGCAGGAGGAGAAGGGGACAACAG
>SJYF01000906.1:1190957-1207767 GCA_006410515.1 Procapra przewalskii
CACTTCAGTTTAGAGTGTGTGTGTGGGGGGGGATGGGTGGGGGTGGACAAGGAAGGAATATCTTTTCCTTTTTTATTTTTTTAAACGTCTAAGTGCAATGGAGAAGGCTTATCTTAGTGCAAAGCAATTGCATTGTTCCAGGTACCTCTCCACCCTCTGACTGCTGGGTCACTAAACTGCAGCTGAGAGAATATGATCCCTTGGGGGTAGTTATCTTCAGAGCATGCATTGAACTGGGCAGACAGCCAACTCCACCTGCCAGTGAGTGATGATTCATTCTGGCTAGTAGGACAGTATTTGTTTCCACTTTTCTACTGTTTCATAGGTTAGCAGGTAGAATAACAGCAAATCACGTGTGACATACTTACTACTGATATAGGTTCAGTGATCACTACTGGCAGGAGACCAACTCTTGGAAAAGTAAATGAGATGGCAGCCAACGTCAAGACAACATAGCTCCTCTGTCCTATTTTCTGTTCTCAGTTTTGAATGCTTTCCTCTACCAAATAATGCAAACGGAAAGGGGGAGAGGTAGAAAAAAAAGAGAAGGAAAGAGTGAAAGAGGACCAAATCAGTGGTAAAATCCTGGAACTGACATCCCCGACTATCTACCCCACTATTACTCAACTTCATTCTTAAATAACACTAGTGAATAAATTAAATACATGAACAAGTGAATAAAGAGTTCAATACACAGGNNNNACAGGTTACAGATACAAAGTTAAACGATGTGTTGTATTCAAGGAAATAAGACATTAATGGAATATATTCTCATCTTTAAAATCTTCTCAACACATTTATTCCAGAAACAGAAGATCCCCATAGTGCTAAGCTTCTTTGAACCAATATTTAACACTCAAGATGATGATGTTTAAAGTAAATATAGTATTTATTATAAAAGTATAATTCAAACTTAACATTTCTTATTTTTTGCATACACCTTTTTGAAAATGAATAACAGCCCAAGAATTTCAGAAACATGATTCTTCATGATTCTGAGTCAGGGAGTTCCTCTAAATCTGTGCAGTTTTAATATATATTCATAACTGTTTATACATATATCTTAAGTCAGATATTTCCTGATTACATTGTTCTTGCCTTACATAGCTTGGTTTTATGTTGGTTATACAAGCACATTTTAAAATTAATACTTTCTAAAACTCCAAAATGCAATTCTAATTAATGATTTGGCTACATGTGGTTTGGTACAAATTCCAGTCTATTTTCTGCCTAAGTTCCTCTAATAAATATCAATTTAAGAGTGAAATCATTTTCTGACACATCTTACTACAAAACAATTTCTTCCAGTGATAAATAGCATGTAATCCCAGGAAAACATTTTGCACAATGTTGTGGAAACAACTTCCCCTAAGTTAGTCAGAAACAAAGCTGGCTATGATCAGTACAAGCCTTCTCTTAAGGCAGTGTAAATTCTCCTTAGATTGCACTCAATACTTGGTAAAACGTCAGAAGGGGATGTAGGGAGAAGGTAAACACTCACTAATCAAGATAAAAAATATTCAGTGCAATATTTTTAAACATTCAAGTTATTTTTGAAAACACAATGATCAAAACATCAAAATTTTAAATGAAGAAAAGATCTGACCACACTTATAGGACCCTATCTCACTCACCACACTCTACTCCAAGCCCTGGTCCCAATAAAACTTTATTTAAAAAAGGATGTTGATTGCACACAAGTATAGCATGTGGATTTTTAACTTTTTAAAAATATTATTTATCTTAATAACTGTTTTTGTTTCCCTTAAATAATACACCCGAGATGAGTGCCACATTCAGCTCACTCTGGTTTCCACCCTGGTGTACACATATATCAAACCATATTAAACTGTATACTTTAAAAATCTTCAATTGACTTTACATGAATTGTATCTCAATGAAGTTGGTAAAAATTAAAATGAAAAAAACCTTCAGGTACAAAGCTATACACACTCTTATTTACTTTTACTCTCACAACTCACTAAACGATTCACAAGGCACACATTTTACTGGCTGCTGTTTGCTGTTGTTGTTTAGTCACTCAGTCATGTCCGACTCTTTTGTGACCCCATGGACTCCTTTGGAGCCCCATGGAGCCCATCAGACTCCTCTGTCCATGAGATTTCCCAGGCAAGAATACTGGAATAGGTTGCCATTTCCTTCCTAGGGGATCTTTCTGACCCAGGGATTGAACCTGCATCTCCTGCATTGAAGGTGGATTCTTTACCACTGAGCCAGCTGAGCTTCCCACAGTTTGCCCTTGAGGAAAATTTCTCTATTTTATGTCCATGTTCTCGACTGTAAAAATGTAGATTGTGGTAGGGTACAAGGAGAAGAGATTCATGCTTATTTCCAGGCAGTGTATTTGTGTGCTGGTTGAATTAGGTTTCTCTGTGAGTGAAAGAAAAAGTTTAAGCAAAGTTTATTTCCCTTTGTCTTCTCTTTCTGGGCTACAACCTTCATTCTTTTGGCCTAAATGGGTGACCTTCAAGTTCCTACTGCAAAAAAGGAAAACATTAAGAAGAGGGAAAAAGTAAAAGAAACATTCCAGCTGTCCCTCTGGGAAGATTTCTAGAGGCTACCAAAATATAGTTCTGTTTTCATTCCATTCACATAGTTTAGATACATGGAGCTTAGCTTCAAAGAGACTGAGAAATTCTTCTGGGGAGACATATGAACATGTAAACTCTTTATCATCATGGAATTAGGACTTAGTTTCCTTGTTTCTCAAAGAGGGTGATTTACTTCATGACCTTGATGTTTTCTTGGTATTTAATATTCTGCATTAAAAGATCTTCATGACCAAGATAATCATATGGTGTGATCACTCACCTAGAGCCAGACATCCTGGAATGTGAAGTCAAGTGGGCCTTAGAAAGCATCACTACGAACAAAACTAATGGAGGTGATGGAATTCCAGTGGAGCTGTTTCACATCCTGAAAGATGATACTGTGAAAGTGCTGCACTCAATATGCCAGCAAATTTGGAAAACTCACCAGTGGCCACAGGACTGGAAAATATCAGTTTTCATTCCAATCCCAAAGAAAGGCAATGCCAAAGAATGCTCAAACTACCACACAATTGCACATCTCACATGCTAGTAAAGTAATGCTCAAAATTCTCCAAGCCAGGCTTCAACAATATGTGAACTGTGAACTTCCAGATGTTCAAGCTGGTTTTAGGAAGGCAGAGGAACCAGAGATCAAATTGCCAAAATCTGCTGGATCATGGAAAAAGCAAGAGTTCCAGGAAAAACATCTATTTCTGCTTTCTTGACTATGCCAAAACCTTTGACTGTGTGGATCACAACACACTGTGGAAAATTCTCTAAGAGATGGGAATATCAGAACACTTGAATGGCTTCTTCAGAATCCTTAATGCAGGTCAGGAAGCAACAGTTAGAACTGGACATGGAACAACAGACTAGTTCCAAATAGGAAAAGGAGTACATCAAGGCTGTATATTGTCACCCTGCTTATTTAACTTCTATGCAGAGTACATCATGAGAAACACTGGACTGGAACAGACACAAGCTGGAATCAAGATTGCCAGGAGAAATATCAAGAACCTCAGATATGCAGATGACACCACCCTTATGGCAGAAAGTGAAGAGGAACTAAAAAGCCTCTTGATGAAAGTGAAAGAGAAGAGTGAAAAAGTTGGCTTAAAGCTCAACATTCAGAAAACGAAGATCATGGCATCCAGTCCCATCACTTCATGGGAAGTAGATGGGGAAACATGGGAAACAATGTCAGACTTTATTTTTGGGGGCTCCAAAATCACTGCAGATGGTGATTGCAGCCATGAAATTTAAAGATGCTTATTCCTTGGAAGGAAAGTTATGACTAGTCTAGATAGCATATTGAAAAGCAGAGACATTACTTTCCAACAAAGGTCCATCTAGTCAAAGCTATTGTTTTTCCAGTGGTCATGTATGGATGTGAGAGTTGGACTGTGAAGAAAGCTGAGTGCCGAAGAATTGATGCTTTTCAACTGTGGTGTTGGAGAAGACTCTTGAGAGTCCCTTGGACTGCAAGGATATCCAACCAGTCCATTCTGAAAGAGATCAGCCCCATGAATTGCAGCACACCAGGCCTCCCTGTCCATCACCAACTCTCTGAGTTCACTCAGACTCACATTCATCGAGTCAGTGATGCTATGCAGTCATCTCATCCTCTGTCGTCCCCTTCTCCTCCTGCCCCCAATCCCTCCCAGCATCAGAGTCTTTTCCAATGAGTCAACTCTTCGCATGAGGTGGCCAAAGTACTGGAGTTTCAGCTTTAGCATCATTTCATTCAACTGAACTGAATCTTTAATCAAAACCAATTAGTGGATCTAATCTGGGGGGGCCACTGGGAGTAAAATGCAGTGATAGTAACAAAGTTCAGTTCAATTCAGTTCAGTCGCTCAGTCGTGTCTGGCTCTTTGCAATCCCATGGACAGCAGCACACTAAGGCCTCCTTGTCCATCACCAACTGCAGGAGTTTACCAAAACTCATGTCCATTGATAGGTGATGCCATCCATCCATCTCCTCCTCTGTTGTCCCCTCCTCTTCCTGCCCTCAATCTTTCCCAGTATCACGGTCTTTTCAAATGAGTCAGGTCTTCGCATCAGGTGACCAAAGTATTGGAGTTTCAGCTTCAACATCAGTCCTTCCAATGAACACTCAGGACTGATATCCTTTAGGATGGACTGGTTGGATCTTGCTGCAGTCCAAGGGTCCTTCAAAAGTCTGCTCCAACACCACAGTTCAAAAGCACCAATTCTTCAGCGCTCAGCTTTTTTATAGTCCAACTCTCACATCCATACATCAGTTCAGTTCAGTTCAATTGCTCAGTCGTGTCCGACTCTTTGCAGCCCCATGAATCGCAGCACGCCAGGCCTCCCTGTTCATCACCATCTCTTGGAGTTCACTCAGACTCACGTCCATCGAGTCAGTGATGCCATCCAGCCATCTCATCCTCGGTCGTCCTCTTCTCCTCCTGCCTCCAATCCCTTCCAGCATTAGAGTATTTTCCAGTGAGTCAGCTCTTCACATGAGGTGGCCAAAGTACTGGAGTTTCAGCTTTAGCATCATTCCTTCCAAAAAATCTCAGGGTTGATCTCCATCAGAATGGACTGGTTGGATCTCCTTGCAGTCCAAGGGACTCTCAAAAGTCTTCTCCAACACTACAGTTCAAAAGCATCAATTCTTCGGTGCTCAGCCTTCTTCACAGTCCAACTCTCACATCCATACATGACCACTGGAAAAATCATAGCCTTGACTAGACGGACCTTAGTCAGCAAAGTAATGTCTCTGCTTTTGAATATGCTATCTAGGTTGGGCATAAGTTTTCTTCCAAGGAGTAAGTGTCTTTTAATTTCATGGCTGCAATCACCATCTGCAGTGATTTTGGAGCCGCCAGAAATAAAGTCTCACACTGTTTGCACTGTTTCCCCATCTATTTCCCATGAAGTGATGGGACTGGATGCCATGATCTTCATTTTCTGAATGTTGAGCTTTATGCCAACTTTTTCGCTCTCCTCTTTTATTTTCATTAAGAGGCTTTTTAGTTCCTCTTCACTTTCTGCCATAAGAGTGGTGTCATCTGAATATCTGAGGTTATTGATATTTCTCCCGGCAATCTTGATTCCAGCTTGTGTTTCTTCCAGTCCAGCGTTTCTCATGATACACTCTGCATAGAAGTTAAATAAGCAGGGTGACAATATACAACCTTGACGTACTCCTTTTCCTATTTGGAACCAGTCTGTTGTTTCATGTCCAGTGTGTTGTTTCATGTTGCTTCCTGACCTGCATACAGATTTCTCAAGAGGCAAGTCAGGTGGCCTGGTATTCCCATCTCTTTCAGTATTTTCCACAGTGTGTTGTGATCCACACAGTCAAAGGCTTTGGCACAGTCAAGAAAGCAGAAATAGATGTTTTTCTGAAACTCTCTTGCTTTTTCCATGATCCAGCCGATTTTGGCAATTTTATCTCTGGTTCCTCTGTCTTTTCTAAAACCAGCTTGAACATCAGGAAGTTCATGGTTCACATATTGTTGAAGCCTGGCTTGGAGAATTTTGAGCATTACTTTACTAGCATGTGAGATGAGTGCAATTGTGTGGTAGTTTGAGCGTTCTTTGACATTGCCTTTCTTTGGGATTGGAATGAAAACTGACCTTTTCCAGTCCTGTGGCCACGCTGAGTTTTCCCCAATTTTCTGGCATGTTGAATGCAGCCCTTTCACAGCATCATCTATTAGTAAGTGAAATAGTTCAAACTGGAATTCCGTCACCTACACTAACTTTGTTTGTAGTGATGCTTTGTAAGGACCACTTGACTTCACTTTTCAGGATGTCTGGCCCTAGGTGAGTGATCACACAATCGTGGTTATAGGGTTGTGAAGATCTTTTTTTTTTACAGTTCTTCTGTGTATTCTTGCCACCTCTTCTTATTATCTTCTGCTTCTGTCAGGTCCATATCATTTCTGTCCTTTATTGAGCCCATCTTTGCATGAAATATTCTCTTACTATCTCTAGTTTTCTTGAAGGGATCTCTAGTCTTTCCCATTCTATTGTTTTCCTCCAATTCTTTGCACTGATAACAAAATTATATGTGGCTAAAAATGAACCCTCTGCTTTGAATGCAATAATGCAGAAGAACATATATTTCAGAGAAATAGTTACACTGGATGATAAAAATGTTTGCTTTAAGTTCCAGTTGTAAACTGTATGTAAAATCTGAAGGAACGATTTTAATAAATCTTGTCATTTACATTTGAAAACCTGTTTATTTCTCCCATGAATAAAGTCATACTTTTCTGTTATTTCTCTCCTGATGACAAACTCTTTCTAGCTGACTAAAATTTGTACATTCAATCTGGCTTTTTTTGTGTCTGGAAAAGTTTTTGTGACAATGACTAATCTGTTCAAATGTCATATCTTAAGACAACAATCATTATTTAAGGAGATAACTAGGGAGATCAAAATGGTGGAGTAGGAGGGAGGGACACTCACCTCCCCAGGAACACATCAAAAATGCATCTACAAAGTGGAGCAGTTCTCTTTGAAAACAAACTGGAGACTGGAAGGAAGACTATTACAATGAAGACTTTAAGAAAGATCCACATTCAGCTGGCCAGGAAAGAAAGAGAAACAATCGGTTCAGGACCTGTAACACAGAATCCTCCCCGGAGAGTGACTGGCTCAAGCCACATATTGGGCACCTCAGCCCTCAATTTGGACACTGGGAGGGTAAATCCCCTTGGCTGGTTTGAAGATCAGTGGGACTGGCAGCAGGCTATGAGAAATGTGAACTTCACTCTTGAAAAGTGCACACACAGGCTTGCTTGTTCTCAAAACAAAGGAGAGGAAGAAGATTGAGACTGCCTGAGACTCCGGATGGTTTCCTGCAACTGCCCCTACATCTGCCCCAACCCTGGCCACGTGCTCTGGTACCACTTCATCTGCAGCACGACCATCGACTGGGCTGAAAGCTGCCACTGATGAGGAGAGTGTGCAGTTGTGGGGAACACAATCAGCCCAGGTGCAGCACTACATCTGAACGGGTCTCGGTAGCTACTGCTGGTACTCTTGGAAGCAGCAGATTGGCAGGGGTCTGGAACTCTGGTGTGCCTGTAGGACACAAATGTATTCTGAGTTCATGGAGTGGAAGAACATTACAGTGTCCATACTACCCAGAGCAATCTATGGATTTAATGCAGTCCTTATCAAAATACCCATGACATTTTCCACAAAACTAGAACAAACAATTCTAAAATTTATTTGGAATCACAAAAGACTCCGAATAGCCAGCAGTCTTGGGAAAAAGGACACAGCTGGAGATATGACAACTCCCTGACTTTGGACTGTTCTACAAAGTTTCTGTAATCAAAACAGTATTTTACTGGAATGAAAACAGACACATAAATTAATGGAAGAGAAAAATAGAGAATGCAGAAATAAATCCATGCACTTATGATCAATTAATTTACAATACAGAAAGCAAGAATATAGAATGAAGATTGTGTCTTCAGTAAGTAGGGCTGGAAAAAATGGACAGCTACATGTAAAAGAATGAAATTAGAACATTTTCTCACATCATATACAAAAACAAATTCAAAATGAATTGAATACTTAAATGTAAGATCAGAAAATATAAAATTCCTAGAAGAAAACAGGCTCAAACAGCCTTTGACCTACACTGTAGCATTATTTTTATTTTTGGGGGTCTGTCTCCTACGGAAAGGGAAACAGAACCAAAAATAAACAAATGGGAACTAATTAAACTAAAACTTGTAGACAGCAAAGGTAATCAACAAAATGAAAAGACATCTGTGAATGGGAGAAAATATTTTCAAATGATATGACCAGTATGTAGTAAACACCCAAAATACATAAACAGCTCATACAACTCAACATTAAAAAATTCAAATCAATTAAAAAATAGGCAAAAAACCTGAACAGACATTTTTCCAAAGAAGAAATACAGACAGCCAGCAGGCAACTGAAAAAATGCTCAATACCAATAATCATCAGAGAAATGCAAATCAAAACCACAATGAGGGATTACCTCAGTTCAGTTCGGTTCAGTTGCTCAGTCATGTCCAACTCTTCGTGACCCCATGGACCACAGCATGCCAGGCCTCCCTGTCCATTACCTCACACCTGTCAAACTGATGCAGCCGTTATGGAAAATACTATGGGAAAAACTAGAGGCAGGACTGCCATATGATCTAGCAATACCACTGCTGCGTATAAAGCTGGAGAAAACAGAAACACTAATTTGAAAAGATATGTGCACCCCAATATTTACTGCAGTATTATTTATAGTAGATATGAAAGACACAGACTATGCATCCATTAACAGTTTAATGGGTGTGGTATTTATATACCATGGAATATCCCTCAGCTATAAAATATAATGAAATTCTGCTATTGACAACAACATGCACCTGGAAGGTATTATGATTACTGAAATACCAAAGACTATATTTTATCCCTTATATGTTGAATCTAAAAAGAAAAAAAAAGCTAATGAATACAACAAAATAAAAAAATACTCATGGATATAGAGTAGAAACTCGTGGTTACAGAGAGAGTCAGTTCAGTTCAGTTCAGTCACTCAGTCGTGTCAGGCTCTTTGTGACCCCATGAATGGCAGCACGCCAGACCTCCCTGTCCATCACCAACTCCAGGAATTTACCCAAACCCATGTCCACTGAGTAGGTGATGCCATCCAGCCATTTCATCCTCTGTCGTCCCCTTCTCCTCCTGCCCTCAATCCTTCCCAGCATCAGTGTCTTTTCCAGTGAGTCAGCTCTTCGTATGAGGTGGCCAAAGTATTGGAGTTTCAGCTTCAGCATCAGTTCCTTCAATGACCACCCAGGACTGATCTCCTTTAGGATGGACTGGTTGGATCTCCTTGCAGTCCAAGGGACTCTCAAGAGTCTTCTCCAACAGCACAGTTCAAAAGCATCAATTCTTCGGTGCTCAACTTTCTTCACAGTCCAACTCTCACATCCATACGTGACCACTGGAAAAACCACAGGCTTGACTAGATGGACCTTTGTTGACAAAATAATGTCTCTGCTTTTCAATATGCTATCCAGGTTGGTCATAACTTTCCTTCCAAGGAGTAAGGGAATAGGTGAGGGGAAAGACAGGGGTAGGGGATAAAGAGTTATAAGCCACCATCTATAACATATAAAATATACAAGTTACAAAAATATACTGTACAGCACATGGAATACAGTCAATATTTTATCATAACGTTAAGTGGAGCATAAGCTATAATAATACTGGATCACAATGTTTTACACTGAAATTAATATAATATTGTAAATTCTCTATACTTCAGATTTTTTTTAAAGGCTATAAGATTTTGTAATTATTTAATCTGAAGTAACTGAATACTTTGGCCACCTCATGAGAAGAGTTGACTCATTGGAAAAGACTCTGATGCTGGGAGGGATTGGGGGCAGGAGGAGAAGGGGATGACTGAGGATGAGATGGCTGGATGGCATCACCAACTCGATGGACATGAGTCTGAGTGAACTGCAAGAGATGATGATGAACAGGGAGGCCTGGCGTGCTGCGATTCATGGGGTCGCAAAGAGTCGGACGCGACTGAGTGACTGAACTGAACTGAACTGAATACAAAGCATGGAAGTGAAGATATATGTATACATACATACATTTTCTTATATGTAAAGATATGTGATCAAAGGGATTTTATCAATAGCAGGAAAGTTTAGTGCTTCTGAGGAGACACTTGGGAATTGGACACATTTGGGTAAGAGTCTACGCTCTACATTTAAAACTTTAGATTTTCCTGATGCCTCAACATCCTCATAAACAGGCTCTGGGTCCCCCTCCCAGGTGACCAGGTGCACCAGTACAGTAAAGCTGGTCTCTTCCACAAGTTCCCCTCATTGCCCTCCTCTGACTGACCTAGCGACATTAAAACACACAAAAGAAAGTCCCTCACCTCTTTGGCAGTATTCTCGGCCTGACTCCCAATAAAGGCACTTGCCCACAGATCCTCTCTCTCTCTCTCTCTACTCCCCACCCGTTTTGCTGAGCTCACTCCCATGGCCCTCCTCCAGTGTGGCCCTCTGTGCTTGGCACAGCAAGGCATAAAACAGTGTGCCTTTCTCTCCTGGGACTCACGGGCATCATAAATCACATTCACCTTGATATGCCTCTCCATGATGTTATCCCATGTCTACACCAGACTGATCATCAAAAAATTCCATTTTGAGTGACATAATTATTCCTTACAATACAGAGTCTCTGTCTCTTACTATCTGTGAGACCTGAAGTGATTTAGCCACTGTTTTTTTTATTTAAAACAGAGATTTGATCATTGGACCTGTATTTTAAGGTTAAGACACTGCTTTAGTATTATCATGCATATAAAGTGCTTAACTTGGAGTTTAATGCTTGAGGATTGCTGAATAAAAAGCAATTGTTACTATTGGTAAAATATTAGAAAGCAGAAAGAAAGCAAGAAAGGCAAACAGGCTTGTGATGAGGAAATCTGGAAATTTTTTATATGCAGGAACAACAGCATCTGTGAGTGAGAATAACATACTGGAATCTTAAACAAAGTTTTAGGAGAAGCTGTGATTTCAAGGTGCTGGCATAAAGGTAAGGAACAAATGCAGGGTGATGGTGCTTTTGAGTCAGGCTCTTGAATAGCCTTTGTTCAATGTGCCTCAATCCAAAGAAGGCCAAGAACACACCAAAACTTTCCTGATGTGTGGGTTTTAGCTAGGAAGAACTTTGGCTATTTTGCTATGGAAATCATAATATAGATATGTTTCCAAAATCAAACTTTCTCACACATGCCTAGTCCTTGCATGAACAGCATGGCACCACATGATTTTTTTCGTATAGGTGATGATCAGAAGACCAGCATGCAGTAAAACTCCTATATTGCCTGGCTCCATAGAAAGAAAACACATAATCCTTATCTAATGTGAAACATGGTGTGACAATACATTCAAGAGAACAAGGAAGAGGGGAAACGTGGCCGTTGGCTATTTTGCAGAGCAATAAAATAAAACCTCAATTACTTCGTAATTTTTTTAAAAATTGGAATATTCAGTATAATGCAATGAGGAAACAGAATGGACTAAGAATGAAGGGCACAATTTCTGGAGTTGATTAATAAATTTATTATTAAATCCTCAACAAAGTGCAGGAGAAAAATAGGCACTCATAAGTTAACCCTTAGCTTAGAATACCCAGAACAATCAATATAAAGTCTAAGCTCTAGAGGTTTGGTTTCTGATGCCATAGGAAAACCAAAATACCATCAACCACATGTATAATGCTAAGTAAAAATGCTCATGCATATTTACTTAATCATAAAAATTCATTTTTTTCAACCTTAAAATGAATGGAATTCAGAAAAGGAAGAAGAATAAAGAGAACATTAATTAGTTCGGTCTCAGTCCTCTCAGCCATCGTCCCTGGCCTCGGACGTGGGGTAGCTCCTCTCGGCCATTCCTGTGCCGTCGCAACCTGGCACTCTAGGCCACTGCCCTTGACCTCGGAAATGGGGTAACTCCTCTTGGCTGCCGCCCTTCGGGCATGGGGTCTTCCCGGCTTCTGCCCCTGACCTCGGACGTGGGTTAGCTCCTCTTGGCCACGCTTAGTGCACTGGCCACAGCCGCCTGAGCATCACACTAGGACCACAGCCTTGTATAACTCAATGAAACTAAGCTATGACCGCGGGGCAACCCAGGGCGGGGGCGGAGGGGGGTGTCACGGTGGAGAGGACCGACAGAATGTGGTCCACTGGAGAAGGGAATGGCAAACCACTTCAGTATTCTTGCCTTGAGAACCCCATGAACAGTATGAAAAGGCAAAATGATAGGATACTGAAAGAGGAACTCCCCAGGTCATAGGTGCCCAATATGCTACTGGAGATCAGTGGAGAAATAACTCCAGAAAGAATGAAGGGATGGAGCCAAAGTAAAAACAATACCCAGCTGTGGATGTGACTGGTGATACAAGCAAGGTCCGATGCTGTAAGAGCAATATTGCATAGGAACCTGGAATGTCAGGTCCATGAATCAAGGCAAATTGGAAGTGGTCAAAAAGAGATGGCAAGAGTGAATGTCCACATTCTAGGAATCAGCAAACTAAAATGGACTGGAATGGGTGAATTTAACTCAGATGACCATTATATCTACTACTGTGGGCAGGAATCCCTCAGAAGAAATGGAGTAGCCATCATGGTCAACAAAAGAGTCTGAAATGCAGTACTTGGATGCAATGTCAAAAATGACAGAATGATCTCTGTTCGTCTCCAAGGCAAACCATTCACTATCACGGTGACCCAAGTCTATGCCCCAACCAGTAATACTGAAGAAGCTGAAGTTGAGTGGTTCTATGAAGACCTACAAGACCCTTTAGAACTAACACCCAAAAAAGATGTTCTTTTCATTATAGGGGACTGGAATGCAAAAGTAGCAAGTCAAGAAACACCTGGAGTAACAGGCAAATTTGGCCTTCGAATGCAGAATGAAGCAAGGCAAAGACTAATAGAGTTTTGCCAAGAAAATGCACTGGTCATAGCAAACACCCTCTTCCAACAACACGAGAGAAGACTACACATGGACATCACCAGATGGTCAACACGGAAATCAGATTGATTATATTCTTTGCAGCCAAAGATGGAGGAGCTCTATACAGTCAACAAAAACAAGACTGGGAGCAGACTGTGGCTCAGATCATGAACTCCTTATTACCAAATTCAGGCTCAAATTGAAGAAAGCAGGAAAAACCGCTGGACCATTCAGGTATGACCTAAATCAAATCCCTTATGATTATACAGTGAAAGTGAGAAATAGATTTAAGGGTCTAGATCTGATAGGTAGAGTGCCTGATGAACTATGGAATGAGGTTCATGACATTGTACAGGGGACAGGGATCAAGACCATCCCCATGGAGCAGAAATGCAACAAAGCAAAATGGCTGTCTGGGGAGGTCTTACAAATAGCTGTGAAAAGAAGAGAAATGAAAAGCAAAGGAGAAAAGGAAAGAGATAAGCATCTGAATGCAGAGTTCCAAAGAAGAGCAAGAAGTGATAAGAAAGCCTGCTTTAGCGATCAATGCAAAGAAATAGAGGAAAACAACAGAATGGGAAGGACAAGAGATCTCGTCAAGAAAATTAGAGATACCAAGGGAACGTTTCATGCAAAGATGGGCTCGATAAAGAACAAAAATGATATGAACCTAACAAAAGCAGAAGAAATTAAGAAGAGGTGGCAACAATACACAGAAAAACTGTACAAAAAAAGATTTTCATGACCCAGATAATCATGATGGTGTGATCATTCATCTAGAGCCACACATCCTGGAATGTGAAGTCAAGGGGGCCTTAGAAAGCATCACTACAAACAAAGCTAGTGGAGGTGATGGAATTCCAGTGGAGCTATTTCAAATCCTGAAAGATGATGCTGTGAAAGTGCTGCACTCAATATGCCAGCAAATTTGGAAAACTCAGCAGTGGCACAAGACTGGAAAAGGTCAGTTTTCATTCCAATCCCAAAGAAAGGCAATGCCAAAGAATG
The DNA here is from genome assembly GCA_006410515.1 of Procapra przewalskii. NCBI lineage: Eukaryota > Metazoa > Chordata > Mammalia > Artiodactyla > Bovidae > Procapra > Procapra przewalskii. The sequence goes on from SJYF01000906.1 coordinate 1,205,026, forward strand.
CTCAAACTACCGCACAATTGCACTCATCTCACACACTAGTAAAGTAATGCTCAAAATTCTCCAAGCCATGCTTCAGCAATATGTGAACCGTGAACTCCCTGATGTTCAAGCTGGTTTTAGAAAAGACAGAGGAACCAGAGATCAAATTGTCAACATCCACTGGATCATGGAAAAAGCAAGAGCGTTCCAGAAAAACATCTATTTCTGCTTTATTGACTATGCCAAAGCCTTTGACTGTGTGGATCACAGGAAACTGTGAAAAATTCTGAGAGAGATGGGAATACCAGACCACCTGACCTGTCTCTTGATAAATCTGTATGCAGTTCAGGAAGCAACAATTAGAACTGGACATGGAACAACAGACTGCTTCCAAATAGGAAAAGGAATACGTCAAGGCTGTATATTGTCACCCTGCTTATTTAACTTATATGCAGGGTACATCATGAGAAACGCTGGACTGGAAGAAACACAAGCTGGAATCAAGATTGCCGGGAGAAATATCAGTAACCTCAGATATTCAGATGACACCATCCTTATGGCAGAAAGTGAAGAGGAACTAAAAAGCCTCTTGATGAAAGTGAAAGAGGAGAGTGAAAAAGTTGGCTTAAAGCTCAACATTCAGAAAATGAAGATCATGGTATCTGGTCCCATCACTTCATGGGAAGTAGATGGGGAAACAGTGGAAACAGTGTCAGACTTTATTTTGGGGGGCTTCAAAATCACTGCAGATGGTGATTGCAGCCATGAAATTAGAAGATGCTTACTTCTTGAAGAAAACTTATGACCAACCTAGATAGCATATTCAAAAGCAGAGACATTACTTTGCCAAAAAAGTTCCGTCTAGTCAAAGCTATGATTTTTCCAGTGGTCATGTATGGATGTGAGAGTTGGACTGTGAAGAAAGGTGAGCACCGAAGAATTGATACTTTTGAACTGTGGTGTTGGAGAAGACTCTTGAGAGTTCCTTGGACTGCAAGGAGATCCAACCAGTCCATTCTGAAGGAGATCAGCCCTGGGATTTCTTTGGAGGGAATGATGCTAAAGCTGAAACTCCAGCACTCTGGCCACCTCATGCAAAGAGGTGACTCACTGGAAGAGACTTTGATGCTGGGAGGGATTGGGGGCCGGAGGAGAAGGGGACGACAGAGGATGAGATGGCTGGATGGCATCACTGACTCGCTGAACCTGAATCTGATTGAACTCCGGGAGTTGGTGATGGACAGGGAGGCCTGGCGTGCTGCAAATCATGGGGTCGCAAAGAGTCAGACACGACTGAGTGACTGAACTGAACTAAACTGAACTGAGCATCATAGTAAGACAGTGTCATGCTGGTCTTACTTATTACCCAGCAGAAATTCAGCCAGTCATGTTCATGGTACTTACTTCATGGCTGTAGATGATAGTCTTTCTCAATGAGGATGAATCAGTCCAATTGGCCAGTAATAGACAATGGCCAATGATTCCTAATCTTCATACAAAGACCAGTTTTGTTACATGAACTGTTGAGAACAATCAAAACTTCCAATAAAATCCTCCTGTGCACACAATCACAGTTGAATTAAGGTGACCGAATCACATCTATTTATAGTTAACAAATATTTAAGGAAATTACAATTATTGTTAATAATTCCTAAAACATTTTGTAAACTGATAGTTATTTTCTGACTGATCACTTCTAGGTGCAAAGTGGTAGAAATATACTACTCAGACTGATAGTACTCTCACACAATTTACTACATAAAAAAGAATGCAAGAACTGTGTGATGTTACCCCCAAGTCCAGGCTCATAAAGACTCAGAAATACAAAGACTCCAAAGTCTGATCTTTTGGTTATATGTTACTTTTTGCCTGCATATGCATGTTATTGTATGTTATTTTATAAATGATTTCTATATTTAGTAAAATTTCAAAAGTATTATTAAAGAATTATCTTTTAATGTAGCTTTCATATGAAATGCTCAGAGACTTTACACAAGTTTGCCAGTGCCAGCTCCTTATGGGCTTGGTTTTGCTCACCTCTTTTGCTACTTTCCATCATCAGCTAAAGCATCATGGAGCCAGCATGTTCATAGCAAGCCCTCCCAGTAGCACACAAGCCTAATGCTTTTGAAATCGAAATGAAACTTTTTTAAAATGGCAGAGTGACTTATTTGCTGACTGTACTTTAATAAGCAAGTAGATTTATGCTGTGAATTAAAGAGAATAATCTATAGCTGGAAGATCAAGTAATTTAGAAATCAGTGTCATTGAAATGACTGTTGATGACCAAGACAAATAATCTCACAGATTTTCTATTTCTACTGTTCCTTCTCCTACCACTGTGTATGCTTACATAAAAGAAATGATTAAGAAATAGAAAATAAACGTCAAGAGCAGTTACAAAGTGGAGTGAGTGAAGGACTGAGAATGTATGATTCATGAGCCCAGAGGAAACCATCTCCTTCTTCATGGGCTGTTCACAGGGGTCTGATCCTTTAAGCCTGGACCTTATCTACTGTTTTGTTAGCACCTTACCAATCTGTTTCCAAGGAAACAAATCACATCATTCTAAATATACCAAGGAAAACTGTGAGAATAATTTGTACTTTCACTTGTATTCTTCTTTTGAAAGCAACAAAGGCAGTTTAAATTAAGACCATAAAATAAATATTTCAAACTAGAGACTGGCTAAATATTGATGCTGAATTCCTGGATATTTGTAGATGTTGGGGGAGAATTTTTATATTAAGCTATACTTCTGAG
>SJYF01000906.1:1333890-1347206 GCA_006410515.1 Procapra przewalskii
AACATCTTTGAATGCAATTAAATCATCCATAGCATCATTTTTAAAGGCTGCACAAAATTCTATTGTAAAAACTTTAACACAAATTGATTAGCCCATTCCTAATAGGCTTAGTTGTTAAAAAATTTTTAACTCTGATAAATCAAGCTCTGATAAATAACTGATATATGGAATATTTATGAACATTCATAATTAATTCTTAAGGATAAACTCCTAGACCTTAATATCAGGCTATGGAGTATTCTCTTTAATTGACTTTTTGTTGTCATGGCCAGCTCATGACAGTTCTCTACCAGTATTCATACCCTCTGCAATACTTCAGAAGGATCATGTCCCCAAACCTTCACCAACATGGAGCATTTTTCTCAGTTTATTCCTACCAATTTAAGGTACATGTCATGGCTATCTTACTTTGCATTTATTTACCAATGAATTTTAACCTTTTTAACATATTTATCAGTTGCTTGCATATATTCATTTGTGATTTTTTTAATTCTTGCTCTTTTTATATTTTAAATAGGCACTTCTTTTTCATTTTGAACAGCTTCCTCTAAATAGTAAAGAATTAACATTCTGTGTAAAATACATCACCAATATTATTTTTACCAATTTATCACTACCCTTTTAAACTTTCCATTCAAGTATAGTATAGGTGAAGAAAAGTGCACACAGCTTGATGAATTTTTACAAACTGTACACATTTGTGTAATTAGCAGCCACATATGGAAAGAAAGCACTAGGGCACCCAGAGACCTTTTTGCTGTCCCTAGTCCCTCTTTTCCTCCTGTTGACTTAAGAAAAAGAGACAACGTGAGAGTTGAGAGTTCAGTGTTACTTGGGGGAAAATGAAGACTGCAGCCTGGGAAATAACACCTCAGGTAGCTCTGAGAAACTGCTCCAAAGAGGTAGGCGGAGAAGGTCAGTACATATGAGATTTTGGTGGAGGTGGAATGCATGCAATCAAGCACATATTTTTCCAAAAGCATCTACTAGTCTCATGACGCTCTTGCTAGCCACAAGGAACAGTCGTTGCCATGAAGGATATTAGTGCATTTCTAGATATGAGGAGGTACAAGAATTGGATAAGGGCATGGCAACCCACTCCAGTATTCTTGCCTAGAGAATCCCATGGACAGAGAAGTCTGGTGGACTACAGTCCATAGGGTTGCAAAGAGTCAGACACGACTGAAGCAACTTAGCACAGCACACACAAGAATGTGGCTCATAAAATCACCTCCTGAAAATATGAATATCTAATTATCTGAATTATTATTGTCTTGCCAGTTTTTCCCTGAGCACAGTGCTTCATCTCTGCTCTCTGCCCTGAACTCTTCTCAGGTGATGTTGAAAATCAGCATCTGCAGCACATAACTTAATCCTTAGAGAGTCAGAAGGCAAGCTGTGTTAGTGGCTCAGTCGTGTCTGACTCTTTGTGACCCCATGGGCTGTAGCACACTAGGCTTCCCTGTCCATCACCAACTCCTGGAGCTTGCTCAAATTCAATCCATCAAGTCGGTGATGCCATCCAACAATCTCGTCCTCTGTCGTCCCCTTCTCCTCCTGCTTTCAATCTTTCCCAGCATCAGGGTCTTTTCCAATGAGTCAGTTCTTCGAATCAGGTGGCCAAAGTACTGGAGTTTAAGCTTCAGCATCAGTCCTTCCAATGAATATTTAGGACTGATTTCCTTTAGGATGGACTGGTTGGATCTCCTTGCAGTTCCCTTGAAGAGTTTTCTTCAACACCACAGTTCAAAAGCATCAATTCTTTGGCTCTCAGATTTCTTTACAGTCCAATTCTCACATCCATACATGACTACTGGAAAAGCCATAGCTTTGACTAGATGGACTTTTGTCAGCAAAGTATTGTCTCTGCTTTTTAATATGTTGTCTAGGTTGGTGATAGCTTTTCTTCCAAGGAGCAAACATGTTTTAATTTCATGGCTGCAGTCACCATCGGCAGTGATTTTGGAGCCCAAGAATATAATGTCTGTCACTGTTTGCTTTGTTTCCCCATCTACTTGCCATGAAGTGATGTGACAGGATATAATAACCTTCATTTTTTGAATGTTGAGTTTTAAACCATCTTCTTCACTCTCCTCCTTCACATTCATCAAGAGGCTCTTTCATTCTTCTCTCTGCCATAAGAATGGTGTCATCTGTGTATCTGAGGTTACTGATGTCTCTCCTGGCAGTCTTGAATTCTACTATATCGCACTGTATGGCACTAACCCCATTGGTGATAGCATGTGAGTCATTTTCAGTTTGAGAATACTTCTAGCATTATAAAATAAATCATGGTCAATGAAAAATAAATAGTTGAAATATAAAGTTTAGGAAAGCTTCAGGAAAGTGAAAACAAAATCAAGTGATGAAAAATGTGACAAAAATAAGAGATCTGGAAGATAAATCTAGGAAATACAACAAACAGAAAACAAAAAATTAAGATAGATGAAGCTATTTTTAAAATAAAATAAGCAAAACTTTCCCAGTTCAAGAAGAAATAAGCTTTCAGATTGAAAAAGGATTAGCTCTCAAAAGAAACACAAATGAAAGATGACCCAAAGGTAGACAGAGAAACATGAAACTTAAGTACATCAAGAATAATATTATCCCTTGGAGTAGGTGGATAGAAGAAATGGTTGAAGGGGTCAGAATGAACAAACTTCCAATTATAAAATAAATAATTATGGGGATTTAACACATTGCATGTGCTGTGTGTATGCTGTGCTTAATCACTCAGTCATGTCTGACTCTTTACAACTGCATGGACTATATCCCTCCAGGCTCTTCTGTTCATGGGGATTCTCCAGGCAAGAATACTGGAGTGGGTTGCCATGCCCTCCTCAAAGCATATAGCATAGTGACTATAATTAATAATATTGTATTGTATATTTGAAAATTTCTGAGAGTAGATCTTGAAAGTCCTTATTACAAGAAAAAAATTTTAACTACGTGTAGTGATAGATGTTAACTAAATTTATCATGGTGATCATTTTACAGTAAATATAATATCAAATCATGTTATAACCTGAAACTAATATAATGTTGTACATCAATTACATTTCAACCTTTAAAAAGAATAAAATCATCCAGAAAGAGAGGGAAAAAAGCTTTATGTTCAAATTAATTAGAATCCTATTGGTATCTCTGTTTCCAAGAGCATAATGAACCAATGCCTTCAAAAATGTAGGAAAAAACCACATTAGTGCACAATTTTATCTATCTACATAATTATTAACTCTGTTGGTAAAATAGAGATAAAGTTAGACATTCAAAGCATTAGAATATTTATCTCCAACATATATTCTCTCCATAATTTACTGAAGGATTTACTCTAGGGGAAAAAAATGGAAGTATAAACATATAATAGGAAATGAAGTATCTAATCAAAGAGCTCAATAAAGGGAAGTCTCAGCATTCAAGTGTTCAGTAGATCTAAAGAGCAACTAGGTAAGATTTCAGGAAAGTAAAAAGCAATACAAGATAATCAGAGTCCAGAGATAAAGAAACTACCCAGGAGGTGGTCCTAAGATGGCGGAGGAATAGGATGGGGAGACCACTTACTCCCCCATAAATTCATCAAAAGAACATTTAAATGCTGAGTAAATTCCACAAAACAACTTCTGAATGCCAGCAGAGGACATCAGGCACCCAGAAAGCAGCCCATTGTCTTCGAAAGGAGCATCCCTCCCTCCTCACAGCGTGACTGAACAAGTGAGCCTAAAAAGTGTCCACCACCACCCCTTTGTGTCAGGGCAGAAATCAGACACTGAAAAGACCTGCAAACAGAAAAAGCTAAAACAGAGGAACCACCTTGGAAGTGACAGGTGCAAAAGATTAAAACCCTGTAGTTAGTACCAACTACATAGGAAGGGGGCTACAGATCTTGAGAAATATAAGCCGGACAAAGGAACTATCCAAAAGTGAACTGACCCCACATTGCCCACAACAACACCAGAGAAAGAACTAGATATATTTTTTTACTATTTTTACTATCATTCTGTCTTTTTTAAATTTTTTTAAAAAATTTTAAGTCCTCTATTACTCCTTTAATTTTCATTTTTATAACCTACTATTACTTTGCAAAAAAAAAAGAGAGATGTGTGTGACTATTCTGTGACGTTTTCTCTCCTTTCTTTTCTTTAATATTGTATTTTTGAAAATCCAACCTCTACTCTAGATTTTTAATCTTTGCTTTTTGGTATTGGTTATCAATTTTGTACCTTTAAGACCCAATCCTCAGTACCCATTTTTACTTGGGAGCAAGATTACTGGCTTGACTGCTCTCTCCCCCTTTGGACTCTCCTCTTTCTCCACCAGGTTGCCTCTATCTCCTCCTCCCTTCTCCTTCTCTTCTCAACCCAACTCTGTGAATCTCTTTGTGTGTTCCAGACAGTGGAGAACACTTAGGGAAATGGTTATGGGCTGGATCTGTCTCTCTCCTTTTGATTCCCACCTTTATCCTCCTGGCCACCTCTGTTTCCTTCCTCTCTCTTCTCTTCTCTTCTCTGTATAACTCCATGAACATCTCTGAGGAGTCCAGACTGTGGAGCGCACATAAGGAAGTGATTACTGGCTAGCTTGCTCTCTCCTCTTTTGATTCCACCTCATCTCATTTGGGTCACCTCTAACTCCCTCCTCCCCCTTCTCTTCTCCATGTAACTCTGTGTACCCCTCTAGGTGTCCCTCACTGTGGAGAAACTTTTCATCTTTAACCTAGCTGTTTTATCAGTAGTGCTGTATAGATGGAGAAGTCTTGAGGCTACTGTAAGAATAAGACTGAAAATCAGAAACAGGAGGCTTAAGTCCAAATTCTGAGAACACCAGAGAACTCCTGACTCCAGGGAACATTAATCAACAGGAGCTCATCAAACGCCTCCATACCTACACTAAAACCAAGCACCACCCAAGGGCCAACAAGTTACAGAGCAAGAAATACCACACAAATTCTCCAGCAACACAGGAACACAGCCCTGAGCTTCAATATGCAGGCTACCCAAAGTCACTCCAAACCCACTGACATCTCATAACTCATTACTGGATACTTCATTGCACTCCAGAGAGAAGAAATCAAGCTCCACTGACCAGAACATTGATACAGCCTTCACAAGCCACCCGTACAACCCCACCCACAGCAAGGAAATGCCACCAAAAAGAAAACTCCACAAACTGCTAGAATACAGAAAGGCCACCCCAAACACAGCAATATAAACAAGATGAAGAGACAGAGGAGTACCCAGCAGGCAAAGGAACAGGATAAATGCCCATCAAACCAAACAAAAGAGGAAGAGATAGTGCCGGGAGCCAACACGGGAGATCCCACCCATGACATAGGTCATCTGGAGAAGATCTGATGGCAAAGGTGGATCAGAATTTGAGGGACTCCCTGGACCAGCTGGAGCATCTACCCAAAAACCAGAATCTGTCTTACTATTTTATGCCTTTCACCAACTTTTCTGACATTAACAGGGGGCTTTCCCCGACCACCTTTCTCTGGGAAAAAAACCAAACTTAGCGCTCTAGCTAATAAGTCTCTTGGACATGAAAGGAATATTTCAATTCAAACCCCCTCTGTTGGCATTCTAACTTGCTTGGCAGGTTTATCCAGACTCTTGCAGCTACGCATATGATTGTTCACAGCCTCCCAACTGTGAGAGGCACAGGAAGCCTAAAACACAGAGCCTTTCAAAGAGTTAAAAATTATTAGAGTAGTGCTGGTGCAGGATTTCATTATTGGGCCAATGCTTGCTGCTAAGTTCCCATATCTCTTATCCACTGTGCACCTGTGAGTGCATTAGTTAACATAGTTGGAATGTAAGAAAAACAAGTGTAGCCTTGAAATTAACCACAACAGACCCTTGAGCTAATTGGTTCTTCCTTGTAACTCACTACACCTTTGCTCCATGAGAAATGTAACTCTGTTTAGCATTTTCTGAGGCTGACATAGATTAGAAATATAAATAAAAAAACACTTCAAGGGAAAATAAGTTTTCTGGTTGAGGAGCCTTTATCAAAAGAGGGTGATAAAATGTCCACAGGCCTCCAAGGCCAGAAGATAATGTACACAACATCGTTTGTGGGAAAAGTATGCAGAAAAAATCCTGGTTTCGATAAGAGAAAAACTGCTGGAGTGTCTGAGCTGATTCTACATGACCTTGCATCCTTCATTTCCCTCTATGTACAACTGAAGGTATAAAAGTCCCTTTTGAAAATAAAGTTACAGGCCTCGCTCATCGAAGAAGCTTGGTCTCCCCGTGTCTTTCTTTCTTTCTTTTTCTCCTGTTTTCTTATCTGCAACATTTTTTCTTTATCTCTCTCTCTAAATCATTTTCCTCACCAATGCCATTTCTCCTGAGGGTTCCCCTGGATCCTGCAGGGGCTGGACCCCAGAAAGATAGGGAATCTACCTGATAAAAAAATTCCAAATAATGATAGTGAAAATGACCCAAAATCTTGAAAACAAAATGGAATCACAGATAAATAGCCTGGAGACAAGGACTGAGAAGATGCAAGAAAGGTTTAACAAGGACCTAGAAGAAATAAAAAAGAGTCAGTATATAATGAATAATGCAATAAATGAGATCAAAAACACTCTGGAGGCAACAAATAGTACAATAATGGAGGCAGAAGATCGGATTAGTGATGTAGATAGAATATAGAATGGTAGACATAAATGAATCAGAGAGGAAAAAAGAAAAACGAATTAAAAGAAATGAGGACAATCTCAGAGACCTCTGGGACAATGTTAAATGCCCCAACATTCGAATCATAGGAGTCCCAGAAAAGAAGTCAAAAAGACCATGAGAAAATACTTGAGGAGATAATAGTTGAAAACTTTCCTAAAATAGGGAAGGAAATAATCACCCAAATCCAAGAAACCCAGAGAGTCCCAAACAGGACAAACCCAAGCTGAAACACCCCAAGACACATATTAATCAAATTAACAAAGATCAAACACAAAGAACAAAAGCAGCAATGGAAAAAAAACAAATAGCACACAAGGGGATTCCCATAAGGATAATAGCTGATCTTTCAATAGAAACTCTTCAGGCCAGGAGGGAATGGTAAGACATATTTAAAGTGATGAAAGAAAATATCCTACAGCCCAGATTACTGTACCCAGCAAGGATTTCATTCAAATATGAAGGAGAAATGAAAAGCTTTACAGACAAGCAAAAGCTGAAAGAATTCAGTTCCACCAAACCAGCTCTCGAACAAATGCTAAAGGATCTTCTCTAGACAGGAAACACAGAAAGGGCATATAAACTCAAACCCAAAATAATAAAGTAAATGGAAACGGGATCATACTTATCAATAGTTACCTTAAATGTAAATGGGTCGAATGCCCCAACCAAAAGACAAAGACTGGCTGAACGGATACAAAAACAAGACCCCTATATATGTTGTCTACAAGAGACCCAACTCAAAACAAGGGACACATACAGACTGAAAGTGAAGGGCTGGAAAAAGATATTCCATGCAAATAGAGACAAAAATAAAGAAGGATTAGCAATACTCAGATAAAATAGACTTTAAAAGAAAGGCTGTGAAAAGAGACAAAGAAGGACACTGCATAATGATCAAGGGATCAATCCAAGAAGAAGATATAACAATTATAAATATATATGCACCCAACATAGGAGTACTGCAATATGTAAGACAAATGCTAACAAGTATGAAAGGGAAAATTAACAATAACACAATAGTGGGAGACTTTAATACACCACTCACACCTAGGGACAGATCAACTAAACAGAAAATTAACAAGGAAACACAAACTTTAAATGATACAATAGACCAGTTAGAACTAATTGATATCTATAGGACATTTCACCACAAAACAATGAATTTAACCTTTTTCTCAAGCACACACAAACCTTCTCCAGGACAGATCACATCCTGGGCCATAAATCTAGCCTTGGTAAATTCAAGAAAACTGAAATCATTCCAAGCATCTTTTCTGACCAAAATGCAGTAAGATTAGATCTCAACTACAGGAGAAAAACTATTAAAAATTCCAACATATGGAGGCTGAACAACACCCTTCTGAATAACCAACAAATCACAGAAGAAATCAAAATATGCATAGAAACAAATGAAAATGAAAACACAACAACCCCAAACCTATGGGACACTGTAAAAGCAGTGCTAAGGGGAAGGTTCATAGCAATACAGGCTTACCTCAAGAAACAAGAAAAAAAGTCAAATAAATAACCTAACTATAAACCTAAAGCAACTAGAAAAGGAAGAAATGAAGAACCCCAGGGTTAGTAGAAGGAAAGAAATCTTAAAAATTAGGGCAGAAACAAATGGAAAAGAAACAAAAGAGGCCATAGCAAAAATCAACAAAGCCAAAAGCTGGTTCTCTGAAAGGATAAATAAAATTGACAAACCATTAGTCAGACTCATCAAGAAACAATGGGAGAAAAACCAAATCAATAAAATTAGAAATGAAATTGGCAAGTTTACAACAGACAACAGAAAAATATAAAGGATCATAAGAGACTACTATCAGCCATTATATGCCAACAAAATGGAGAACTTGGAAGAAATGGACAAATTGTTAGAAAAGTGAAACTTTCCAAAACTGAACCAGGAAGAAATAGAAAATCTTAACACACCCATCACAAGCACAGAAATCTTCCAGCAAATAAAAGGACAGGCAGCTTCACAGCTGTATTCTACTAAAAATTTAGAGAAGAGCTAACACCTATCCTACTCAAACTCTTCCAGAAAATTGTAGAGGAAGGTAAACTTCCAAACTCATTCTATGAGGCCACCATCACCCTAATACCAAAACCAGACAAAGATGCCATAAAAAAAGAAAACTACAGCCCAATATCACTGATGAACATAGATGCAAAATCCTTAACAATATTCTAGCAATCAGAATCCAACAACACATTAAAAAGATCATACACCATGACCAAGTGGGCTTTATCCCAGGGATGCAAGGATTCTTCAATATCCACAAATCAATCAATGTAATATTCCACATTAACAAATTGAAAAACAAAAACCACATGATCATCTCAATAAATGCAGAGAAAGCCTTTGACAAAATACAATATCCATTTATGATAAAAACCCTCCAAAAAGCAGGAATAGAAGGAACATACCTCAACATAATAAAGGCTATATATGACAAACTCACAGCAAACACTACCCTCAATGGTGAAAAATTGAAAGCATTTCCCCTAAAGTCAGGAACAAGACAAGGGTGCCCACTCTCACCACTACTATTCAACATAGTTTTGGAGGTTTTGGCCACGGCAATCAGAGCAGAAAAAAAAAAATAAAATAAAAGGAATCCAAATCAGGAAAGAAGAAGTAAAACTCTCACTGTTTGAAGATGACATGATCCTCTACATAGAAAACCCTAAAGACTACACCAGAAAATTACTAGAGCTAATCAGTGAGCAAAGTTGCAGGATATAAAATCAACACACAGAAATCCCTTGCATTCCTATACATTAATAATGAGAAAATGGAAAGAGAAATTAAGAAAACAATTCCATTCACCATTGCAACTAAAAGAATAAAATACTTAGGAATATATCTACCTACAGAAACTAAAGACCTATATATTGAAAACTATAAAACACTGGTGAAAGAAATCAAAGAGGACATTAATAGATGGAGAAATATACCATGTTCATGGATAGGAAGAATCAATATAGTGAAAATGATTATACTACCCAAAGCAATCTATAGATTCAATGCAATCCCTATCAAGCTATCAATGGTATTTTTCACAGAGCTAGAACACATAATTTCACAATTTGACCCACCTCCCAGAATATTGGAAATAAAAGCAAAAATAAACAAATGGGACCTAATTAAAATTAAAAGCTTCTGCAAAACAAAGGAAACTATAAGCAAGGTGAAAAGACAGCCTTCTGAATGGCAGAAAATAATAGCAAATGAAGCAACTGACAAACAACTAATCTCAAAAATATGCAAGCAACTTTTGCAGCTCAATTCCAGAAAAATAAATGACCCAATCAAAAAGTGGGCCAAAGAACTAAACAGACATTTCTCCAAAGAAGACATACAGATGCCTAACAAACACATGAAAAGATGTTCAGCATCACTCATTATCAGAGAAATGCAAATCAAAACCACAAGGAAGTACCATTTAATGCCAGTCAGAATGGCTGCTATCCAAAAGTCTACAAGCAATAAATGCTGGAGAGGGTATGGAGAAATGGGAACCCTCTGACACTGTTGGTGGGAATGCAAACTAGTACAGCCACTATGGAGAACAGTGTGGAGATTCCTTAAAAACATGGAAATAGAACTGCCTTATGACCCAGCAATCCTGCTGCTGGGCATATGCACCGAGGAAACCAGAAGTGAAAGAGACATGTGTACCCCAATGTTCATTGCAGCACTGTTTATAATAGCCAGGACGTGGAAGCAACCTAGATGTCCATCAGCAGATGAATGGATAAGGAAGTTGTGATACATATACACAATGGAGTATTACTCAGCCATTAAAAAGAATACATTTGAATTAGTTCTAATGAGGTGGATGAAACTGGAGCCTATTATACAGAGTGAAGTAAGCCAGAAAGAAAAACACCAGTACAGTATACTAATGCATATATATGGAATTTAGAAAGTTGGTAATGATAACCCTGTATATGAGACAACAAAAGAGACACAGATGTATAAAACACTCTTGTGGACTCTGTGGGAGAGGGAGAGGGTGGGATGATTTGGGAGAATGGCATTGAAACATGTATATCATATATGAAACAAATCGCCAGCCCAGGTTCGATGCAGGATACAGGATGCTTGAGGCTGGTGCACTGGGATGACCTAGAGGGATGGTACAGGGAAGGAAGTGGGAAGGGGGTTCAGGATGGGGAACACATGTACCTCCCCTGGCAGATACATGTTGATGTGTGGCAAAACCAATACAATATTGTAAAGTAATTAGCCTCCAATTAAAATAAATAAATTAATATTTTAAAAAAAAGAAACTACTCACACCAAAAAAGGAATACAATGACCTTCAGTTAAGGGCATGAAACACAAACTCCAGGAGATCGTGATGGACAGGGATACCTGGCGTGTTGCACTCCATGGCGTTGCAGAGTCAGACATGACTTGGTATCTGAACAACAACAACATAGTCCAAGCATTACATACATCAAAGCAGGAAGATGGCGCCCACATATTCTACTTTTGGAATCAATGTTTAGGAAAAGCTAAAAAGACTCAATTATGGTTACAAAATATACTGCAATTTTTACCTAATTGGCAATATGTATGTAAAGAAACAGGGAGAGCTGCTAGGAGATGGAAAGAGGAGGAAAGGGAAAGTGAAAGACAAAAAGATAAATGATGGTCAAAATTGAGAAAATCAAAGACAGTGAATAATTAATAGAAGTTAGAATACATAATTTGTGTAGAAATATAGACTCACTACTGCTCAGCAGTACAAAATCAAAATTTTGTACAAAGTACAAAATCAAAAACAAAAATTTTAGTTTTTTTCTAAAATTGATCTAATATTTCTAACAAAGCTCCTGTTAAACTCAGTGCTAATTTAAACTTGTTTCTTTTAAATAATTCAGTTTATCTGAGGTAGATGCCCTATGTATAAGATTTCTTCCCTCTCATTTACTTTCCTTCCCTCCAAGCCTAACTTGATATAGAATCTCGTAGGAGAAGGTGGTGTCAGCTCCTAGGTCACCCGGCCTCCCCAGTGCTGTTCCCTACTTATCTGGGCACTCACTGACTTCCCCTGTTAACATCTGCAGTGAAGAACTGTGTTTTGTTCTCTTGGCTCTGTCAGGCCTGATGAGCTTGCCTTTTTGACCTAACTGTGCCTTGGCTCTCGCTGGCTGCCCCCTCCTTCATGTCTCAGCAAAGACCCCCTCCAGCACCTTCCTTAGTTCACACTCAGACCTTCCTGCTGTGGCCCCAGAAGCAGGCCAGCTGGTTTCCATCTCAGCTACTTCCCTGTCCCCAGGAGATGAGAGGAACTTATGAATTGATTCAATATCACAAAGCCATAAATCACATTCTTTCTCTCTGTAACCACACGAAGCCTCCACATGTATCCTTCAGGGTCTGTGCACAAATACATTTCTGCAGACCTCACTCTCTGGCTTTCCCTCAACCGCACAGGTCTCCAACCCCCATCCCCAGGGCCAGAAGCTAGGGGAACTCATGTAAACAGGTGTTTCTACTGCCTCTCTCCCTCTTCTCTTCCCCACAGTCCACTGACTACAAAGGGCTTTCATTTACTCTCCTTCTTGTCTGGCATGCATTCGTCTACAACATATTCTCCATATTCCATTTGACTTCCACCCCTTGACTGATGATGATGGAACTGTTATAGGAGGGGAAAGGGGAATAAAGAGATATTCTTTTAATGGTTTCAAAATAACTATCTACATAAATTTAACCAATAGAGATAATAAAAAGATTGTTAAATGTACCTATTTTTGAGAAGGAAAAGAGCATGTGCCAAAAGAACTGAAACAAAATGCTTAAAAACATTGCTCTGGGTAAGAGAATTATAGGTGAGAAGGGAAGGGCTTTTTATTGTGAATCCTTGAGTACTACTCAACACACTATTTCACAATCCACATTCTTATGTCTTTACCCCAGTTATGCCATGAATTCGTCAGGAATAGTTTCCAGCAGTTCAACCTTCTTGCCATTGGTTCTTAAAGTCACTCTCTTTGGTGGAGCAGGCTGGCACTTCAATTGAACACAGAGACACATTTATTTGTCTTTATGATGACTTTCCTTCATATATTTTGGGAATCTATCTCTAATGTTAGAGGAATTAATATGCTCCAAATCTTCAAGAATCTTGCCTATAATTTGTTTAACATTATAAATCCTTCTGGCTTTACCAAGGTAATGTTTGTGGAACAGATGTTGCAAGACTTTTAGAAAATAATCTTTCTAATCGTGGTGTCTCCATCTATAAATGGGGATAACAGGGCAGGTTCAATAAGAGGAACTGGAGATACAAAGACATATCAAAGCTAAATTCTTCCATCTAAATTTTTTGGGTGCATGACTAATTATTTAATATTTTGAAATAAAAATTTAACCATAATATGCCTAAGATATTTTTTCATTGTTATCCTGGTAAATAAGGAAAAATTTTAAATCACATTCAGGTATTCCTTATTTCAGAATGTATTCCTCTTATCATATTGTGCATTTTTATTTTGTGCACTTGTTTTGTTTTCTCATTCAGAAATACAATACTAAATTAAGTCTTATCTATCCAGAATAATCTCCCTATCATTATCCTTCTTCTATCATATACTATTTCAGGACATCTA
>SJYF01000908.1:139317-149452 GCA_006410515.1 Procapra przewalskii
ATTGAATCATGATCCTGTACACCTAAAACTAATATAATACTGCAAGTCAATTTTATTTCAATTAAAAAAAAAAGGGCCTGGCAATATTCATAGCAGAAAAGCAGAATTCAAGGCTTGTCTTCAACAAGACAAAGAGAATCATTTTATATGAATAAGAGGTAAAAGATGAATGAAGAAATATTAAAGCTTGTCATGTTGTAAAAAAAATAATAAATTACCATGAAGTTGCATTAGGTCAGTACAAAAAGAGTACCTTACTATGTTGTCAGTTAACATTTTTTCAAGATATTTGTCCTGGATGGCTCTGTTAACTGAAGCAGGGTGATAAAGATATTGCCACAAATTCCATTTTAGACAGTATCTATTAGTTTCTTAGAGCTGGTATTTAACTTCTACTTGTCCTGTGTCCTAATTTTTGGCACTTTTTATGAAAGTGAAAGTCACTCAGGCGTGCCCAACTCTTTGTGACCTCATGGACTATACATCCATGGAATTCTCCAGACCAGAATACTGTAATGGGTAGCCTTTCCCTTCTCCAGGGGATCTTCCAACCCAGGGATTGAGCCCAGTTTCTGGCATTGCAGACGGGTTCTTTACCAGCTGGGCCACAAGGAAAGCCCAATAATACTGGAGTAGGTAGACTATCCCTTCCCCAGAGGATCTTCCCGACCCAAACTAGAATCGAACTGGGGTCTCCTGCATTGCAGGCGGATTCTTTACCAACTGAGCTATCAGGCAAGCCCTCTGACTTGAGCCAATTTCTGAACATTTAAAAAAAACATTTGGCTCCTAAGGTAGTGAGCATAACAGCAACTGCTGTTATGTATGAAGCATTTATTGTGACCATCATTAACATTCATTATCTTAGTAAATTCTACTCTCTCTCCTTTCCAGTTCTTGAGCCTTAGGAAAAAACACCTTCAATGTAGCATTGAATTTTATTGTCACTCTGAGCATGTTGATTCTAAAATCCAAATTTTTTCCCTACACAGTTGTCAGCTATGTATATATTGGCTGTGTTTCCTTATGTATTGTATTCAATTTGTTCATCTGCCACTTGCTTATATCAAATTTCCACCTGTGCATGTGGAGGACTAGCCTCAGTAAAGCTCTGTTAGTGACTGAGGCTATATACTATAGGAAAAGATTATACATATTTCTCACAGTCTCTCTCTATAGTATACATCAGGTACATCATTAAGATGATGAGGCAGGTATCTTCCAAACTAGCAGCTTCCATCAAATACCAAAGGGAGATCAAGTATAAAAAGAGTTTTGTGCTCATTCAGAAAGACCAACAGATGGGTGAGTTGAAATGAACTATAAGCTATACATGCCAGGTGATGGGTTCATTAAAGAAGACTTTGACTGGAAATTCAATGATTGGAAGGGATAATATGATGCTTCAAATCAGAACTAGACAACCTAAATTTTCAATATTTGATATTTAGTTAAAATATGTATAGTAACAGCCTCACATTTTTTATTGTGACCATAATTTTACTTATACAGTTGAACTGGCTATGGTGGATAAATACAGTTGAACTGACTATGGTGGGTAAGATTCTGTGTAAACAGGGCAAAGAAACTTGATAAAGAAAAAGAGTGGAAAGAAGGTGCATTGCAGGGGTGTTATATCTGAATGGGAATTCCCCCTTCACTCGTGGTCAGAATCAGTGTAAACCCACCTCAAAATTAAGGTAAGAATAAGAGTATGTGAGGAGTCTTTGATGTTTTAACAGTGGCTCTTGAATGAGCAGATGTTAATCAGAATTTGAAGTAAGTGAAAGGAAAATGTCATCAAAGAAAAAGAGAAAGAAACAGCAGATTCTTTTTCAAATTTTTATCTGCAATACTACTTGGTAGTCTCATGAATGTCTCCCTTCCTTTCCTAATTAAAAACTCCTCTGTTCCTGCCTCACTGTTCTAAGTTCAGTTCACCCAGGGCCCTTTTCTCCCTGCCTTGGGTCACTGTGGATTCTACCTGAGACTACATGCTGATTTTTCCTTTCACTGCAAATACAGGAATTCGTCAATCTTAATTACACTTAATGAAAATAAATATTGGTTACTTACAAAAGTTTTATCTCCTTTGAAGTGATATGAAGCTCATTAGCTTCTATCATTTCTTTATCTGAAAAATAATGCAAAGCAGAGAAGTGTCAGCTCAAAATTTTCCTGATGGGATTTTTGAACAATTGTATGCTGGATAGAAGTGATTCTACCAGGAAGAATGAAGATTTTGTAAAAAAATTATATTATTTGATCTATTACCTTGTTTATAATGTGAAATATATTTATAAATAAAAATCCAAAGGAGCCTTCACAGCTCTCTTTCTGTAGCAATAATACACACAGTGGACATTGCAGCAGGCAGTTGAGGGGCTACCACTTGTGCCCTCCCAAAGATCCTAGATGAAGAACTTGGGGGTCCTGGTGACACTCTGCCACACTTTGAGCCTCACAAAGGATTCTCTTTAGCTTCTAAAAAGAATAAAATGCCAGGAAACTCTCCATTTTAATATGTATACCTTTCTGGCCACATACTGTCCCTAGAGGCCATCCCTTAGGAGCAGCAGGGACAGTCAGAGCACATCATTCAATCCCCAAGTGTGTTTTACTTTCAGTGTTGAGCTCAAAGCTGAAAAGGCCTTCCTGAATCCATCGGTGAGACTGTCACCCATTAATGGCCCCTCTGACACCCACAGACAGGCTCTGGATTTAAAACCAGCTACATATTGGATGTCACCAGTTGCTTTAAGGTCCTAAAGCTCCCCTGTTAGCCTATGTGTTTCTTCAAATGACATTGAAAGTTCACTTTAACAAATTCCCAAATCCTGAGTATCTTGTGGGATACTCAGGAGTATTCTTGTGGGAGCATGCTCTGTCGCTCAGTTGTATCTGACTCTGTGAGTCAGAAACATATGTGTTTATTCACATGACATTGAAAGTTCACTTTAACAAATCCCCAAATCCCGAGTATCTTGTGGGATACTCTTGGGTATTCTTGTGGGAGCATGCTCAGTCACTCAGTTGTATCTGACTCTTTGTGACCCTGTGCACTATACCCCGCTAGTCTCCTCTGTCCCTGGGATTTTCCCAGCAAGAATACTGGAGTGGATTGTTATATCCTCCTCCAGGGGATCTTTCTGACCTGTCGAACCTGTCTCTTACATCTCCTGCATTGGCAGGCAGATTCTTTACCACTGAGCCACTGAGGAAGCCCAAGTATCTTCCCCATGACCCACTAAAAGTGACCTCCCTGCCTATCTTTATCAGTCTGTACAACAGTGTTAAAAGCTGGTCTGCATTCCCAAAGTAGACTCTCGGTGGCAGGGACTGATTCACACTGGAACTGTCCAGTAACTTTTAATCCTCATGAGAATAAGAAAGCCTAGGGTCTCACTTAACATTCAGAGCCTCCTATCATACCCTCAGTCTCAAGGATTTTATGTCTTCTTAGGTTTTCAAATTATCTTCTCCTGTTTCAATGGATATAAACACTCTACCCAGTTTTGTATTATGTTTAGGTGATAGTGTTTAGTACTTGCTATTTGTTGATTACTATGCCAGCAGATTTCATATGCGTTATCTAATATATATGCGTGCATGCTCAGTCGATAAGTCATATCTGACTCTTTGTGACCCCATGGACTGTACGTGACCGGGTTGCCCTAACCATGGAATTCCCCAGGCAAAAATACTGGAGTGGATTGTCATTTCCTCCTCCGGGGTATCTTTCCGACCCAGAAATTGAACTGGGTCTCCTGTATTGCAGGCAGATTCTTTACCACTGAGCCTGTAATGCTCATTAAACTCTTGAATACTGCCTCATCCTTTTAAAATGATTGAACAGAAGCCCACAAAGGGTGAGAGTTTATATTTGGCTCTAACTCAATTTGGTTTATCTTTTTCTACAAATAGGGTGCCTAGACTGAAAAATTATCTCTAATCTGCCCATGGCTTCTGCCTGTTATTCTTTCCTGGTCATTGTTATGCCTTTCTATCCCTATGGGAAAATTCTGTTAATCTGGTTATTTTGGCTTCTTGTCTTCCTTAAATAGTTTTACTTCAAACACCATATTTGAGAAGGTTGTTCAGAATCTGGTTTATGGCTTAACATCTTATTTTATCTTGATACAACAAATTTCTCTGAAAAATGATTGCTATTGTGAATGAAGATTTGTTTAAAATAGTTATTGCCCATAAGCAGCTTTCAAGGTAATGAGCTACTTTGGCAAAAGTTCCAGCAAAAATCCCATTCAAGGGCACAACTTTAATTCTTTTTTATTCTTTGCTGTGTAAGTAGACACAGAGTAGTTTTGACAATGAGGTGCATTTGAATTCTTGGTAATACTATTCCTGCCTGAAAACTCCCATGGACAGAGGAACCTAGCAGGCTATAATCCAAAGGGTCTCAAAGAGTTGAACAAAACTGAGTATGAGCACGCAATACCTCCTAGCAAAGTAGGAGTCAGACCAGATTCAGATGTTACTTCTGTTAGACTCTGTATTCCTTGTGCTAGACTCCATCTTTCTTCTCCAAGTTTTAGTTATTCTAGCACAGAGATACCAGGTGTACAAAACCAGCCAGAAAATCTCTAATCCAAGCTGACAAAGGCAGCAATATTGGAAGTAGCCCCCTCACTCTGTTCCATATTCACTAGTTTCAGCAGAAAGCAACCTTGGGGATAAATAATTCTGAGTTAATGGTAACCAGGTCCTTTTACTGTAGCCCTGCTTCCTGTTGCTGCTTCTAGTAATAACTTAAGGTTGTTCTAATTTTCCATTTTGGAAGCACCAGTGATGTATCTGCAAGTTATAGACCCACTGATACTTTCACATTGTGTTTGCAGACTCATCTTTAATCTCCCTCAATGACTTGCTTATAGAAGCTTTTTGTTCTTTGTTGCTTTGATAATGACAGTTTGATGATAACCTTTAAAAATATTTTCTTATTGATAATGTTTATTTTTAGTATTTTATTAGCATGTANNCTAATTTTCCATTTTGGAAGCACCAGTGATGTATCTGCAAGTTATAGACCCACTGATACTTTCACATTGTGTTTGCAGACTCATCTTTAATCTCCCTCAATGACTTGCTTATAAAAGCTTTTTGTTCTTTGTTGCTTTGATAATGACAGTTTGATGATAACCTTTAAAAATATTTTCTTATTGATAATGTTTATTTTTAGTATTTTATTAGCGTGTAACCTTCCAAATTAGTTCTTTCTCTTTTTAACTTCAAAAATACCTCAGAAACCAGTCCTCTCGGATATGTCAATTGCCCCAAGAAAGAAAGCCATCCTGAAAAAAATTGAATTTTTCTAGATGTTTCAGTTTCAGACAAATCTCTCAAATGTAAGTTTGACCATATATTTTTCTGTCACTCTTCATGATTATTACATTTTCTTTCTTTTCTTTTCATTCCATGATTTGCTTTCTCTGTGTTTTCTTCCTAGATTTGGTGCATGGCAACCGAAGCTCTATGATGCTGACAGTGAGTTCACTATCGCTTTTGTTCCTCTTGTTCTTCCATGGTTAGTGGAGCTTATACGGTGAAGCTCTAGGGGTATGCGAACTGTGTCCAGTTTGGATAATCCAGGACAGTCTAAACTTCAGTCAAACAGGACATTTTACTGCTGAAGAGAAATTGTCCTTTGGGCCTGAAAATCATTGCTTATGATAGGGAACCCAAGGAAAATGAGGTGCTGATTCAGTTTCTGGATTCAAACTCTGGGAAAAAATCAGCACTGGACTTGAAAGTCATTGGCAGGAAGTGGTGTATCCTGGAAAATTGGACCTTCCCAGGAACTCTTTTTGTTCCAGCAGGGATATTGTGGAAGGTATGGCAGCTAAGCCCCAAGGGCTATGTTGAACCAGGTTCAGCTTTGGGAAATATGGCCCAAGAGGCCAAGTCCCTCTCTTTGCACAGCCTTCCCCAGGCCAGACATAAAGACTCTTACTGTTGCTGTGTTCCTTGTGAATTTGGGCAGAAGAGAGAACTGGCCAAATACTTACCACTTTATACTTGACTTTAGATTGATGATATCCAAACTGTTGGAGATGATATAGGTAGTGCTTAATTTCCCCATTCTGCTTTTGTTCTCACCAAACATGCTCTGTACATTGAATAATGAATTTTAAAATGAAAGCGAAGTTAACTAATTTAATTCTGAGAATTTTCTGGTCTTTTGAGTCTCCCATGCAACTTTGATATGACTGTTAATCTCAGACAAGAGGTGGCATCCCTGACTCAGAAGAAGTTGGGCAGAAATAGAATTTTAATAGGCTTGGAATCAGGCACCTTGCAGTGGCTCAGAGAGACCCCCATTATGTGAAAAATGCCTGTTACACCCATAACTTTTCTCACTCCCTCCACTGCTCCACACACATTCACATTGTCTTTAGAGCACTGTTTGGTGATTTTTTTTTTCTCCTCTTGGTTTCTTCCCAAATGCTGATTGATTTAACCACTACTAGGAACATAATCATTTTATGGTTACAGTGTAATATAATATAAGTAGTTCTCTCCTGTTGGACATTTTATTGCTTTGTAATTTTTTACTATTACAGACTGTTCTGTGATGATGTTCTTTTACAGTGAATTAGTATAAGTGGATTAGCTGATCAAAATGTGTATATAATTTTAAGGCTTTTATTTGCCATATTGCCAGATTGCTTTCTAAAAGTGTTGTCCTAACTTACAGTCTAACCAACAGATAGTGAGAATGCTCATTTCCCTCACATTTGAAATGCACACACACATACAGCTTATTATAATTCTGTCTAAAAATTACCATTATGAATATTTTAAAGTAATGTTTCAGGAGCCATGTTAGGCATTACTGACAAAATGGAGGCATAGCCCCAACTGCCTCTCTTTGTTCCACAGGCACAGACCCGGGATGAAGGAGTTAGGCCTTGTGATTCTGACTTGTATTTTCCTTTCCTTGGGTGAGTTGACTGAAAAGAATATTAAGGTGCTTATCATTCTTGAGAGGAGCATGAGAAGGCATAAAGCCTCCTGCAGGTGTGCTCAGAGAATAATTCATAAAGTTAATCATTGACATTTGTTCAAGGATCTTTTTTAAAAAATATAAATATATTTATTTTAATTGGAGGTTAATTACTTTATAATATTGTATTGGTTTTGCCATACATCTACATGAATCCGCCACAGGTATACACGTGTTCCCCATCCTGAACCCCACTCCCTCCTCCCTCCCCATTCCATCCCTCTGGATCGTCTTAGTGCACCAGCCGCAAGCATCCAGTATCATGCATCGAACATGGACTGGCAATTCGTTTCATATATGGTATGTTCAAGGATCTTTACAAAAGAGTGTTCCAGGATGAGCACATAGGCTGCAGCTTGAGGCCATGGGAAGGATTGTTATTTGAAACTTATTTGTGAGGGAAATGTTTACTGCAAAGGAATTTGCTGAATTTAGGGCTTAGGAATAATTAAAAATAGCTAGAGGCTAAAGATTTAAGGAATGTTATAATGTTAGCATATTTTACTATAGCTTATAGAGATTAGGAATTTTAGAGATATTAATAGCTAGAAGCCTTTTTAAGAGACAGTGAGCTCAGGATACTAGGGTCAAACCAGATTTAGAAAGAGAAGAAATAAACTGAGGTTTCTGGTATGCAGCCTAGATATAAGCACGAGTTACAATGAAATCACGAGTTAAAATAAACACAATTCTGAGAGAACCGCTGAAGCAGAAACTCTGCTTGAAGGACAACAATGATGCATGGAGGCAATAAATCTGGGTGAGGGGAAATTGAAAATGTCAAACTTCTGACCTAATGTTTTTGTAAAAGTATAAAAGAGAATCTAAAGCTTGAAATAAACATGCAGTCCAAGAAAACTAAATGAAAGGCTGCATCGTAACTCGCCAACACCGCCCATCTCTTCAGGCTGATTCCCTGATTGTTAGAGCTGGACTCTGGCAGTAATGTGTTATCATTCGAATGTGTATTCATTTAATTAGTAATTAGGTTAAGTTTAAAAAGTATTATTTGGTCATTTTGCCTTTTTTTCCTTTTCATTTTTGTATATAACATTTTTCTAATTGTGTTTATTTTTGTTGATTTAAAATAATTTTTTGGAACTTATAAATATCTTTGCCATTTTTGACATTTGCCTTTTCAATACATGTGCATAGTAACTTCTTGAACCAAAGCTATTTTTGTATGTCATCACATACTATTTCTTTTAATGGTTTGTACTTTGGTTTTATGCTTAGGAATATATTCACACCTTGAGATTACATATTTATAACATATATGGTGTAGAATTGAAAGATGTCTGTTTCTGTGAACAGAAAATGTATGCAGTTATCAAAAGGGAAACACAACCAGTCTCCAGAACTTGTGACAATTTCAGAAAGGATAAATTTCAGAAGGATAAACCCCTTCTCCATAAAGGAAGGGGTTACTACTGTAATCAACTTGCCACCAAGAGGCTGACTCTAATGACTTTTGAGAAACTCTGAGGCAGGAATTTAAAAGATATGTGGTGATTTTCAAGTGGGACACTGTTAGTATGAGTTAAAATTCATATAGAACTATTCAGTACCACTGCAGCTGAAAAAGAAGCTCACCAAAAGCATCTGCTACAGTAAATGTCTGGCTCCATTACCATTTACTAGTTGTGTGATATTGGGGAAATTCCTGAACCTCACTAAAACCGTTATTTTTCTAATTTTTTAACACCATGCTGATAATAGCTTGCTCCATAAGGTTGTTATATGTGTAAAATAAATGTATATTATATATAATAAATGAAGTGACTGTTCTCAAAATATTCAGTGTGATAACAGTTCCATAAGGTGATTTGGGAGAAAATAAAGTTATCCTGTCAAAATTGGATAAAGCTCCATTTCAGTACATGTATTTTGGAGATTCATAATACTTATAATTTGTGTTTTGAAGACTTCATGAATTTGCTTAATTTGGTGTAACCCTTTACTTGCTTTATTTAAATATGGCACTTAAAAAAATTGAGCAGACATTTTTCCTCCTTTCCTACTAACTTTACATGGATTATTCCTAGAAAAGCATGTTGGTAAATTGGGAGATAGTTTATAGAAGTGGTTCAGCTCAGTGATTAGCAACTGATAAATTCTTAGAAATAGTAGTACATGTAATTGAAATAAAGGTAGTAGGCTGCAAGGCTGACCTCTGTATGAGAGGAGATAAGAATTTATTTTACAGTTTGGAAAGAATATCACTTTTTGATGGTGAGATTGAGGGAAGTATTTGAGGGAAGTGGTAAAATAAGAAATTATTTATTGAATAGGATAGACTTTGCTTGTATCCTTGAAAATAATCTCCTAAAATAAATTAGACAAATTTGAAGTTTAGATTTCACTATATCCTTAATTTATAAAGTCCTGAAATAAGCAAAAGTTACTAAAGTTGAATTTCATTTCATTTTAATTAATAAATTAATTAATTTTAAGTATCAGCAGCCTGAATTACAAGCTAAGTGTTTCTGATATGTAAAGTGTGAGATGCAAAAAGCCTAGTTAATTATTATTCTAAAATCAGTTAGAAATGTAGAAACCACACATCTTTAGAAACAACAGTACATTTTATTCACTACACATTTTAACCTCTTTTCCCTATCTGCTCTGAGAAAGCCCTGGATGACTGTAGAATGAATAAACCATAAGCACTCAGAAGGAAATAATAGTTAAAATAATCGGGGAAACAGCATCTTTATTTTGGATGATGTTCTTAATTAAGCATTTTTGCTTAGTAGATATTTTGTCCAGGCAATTTTTCACCTATTCAGTCCATTTTGTGAAATAGGACAGAGAAAACTTGTTATTGAACCCCTAGAAATTCTGTCCCTCCATGTCCAGACAACCTCAAATTCTTGGTTCTTTCTTAAAGGAAGTCCAATTACAGTTGTACTTCATTTTGTGGAATAGATGATTTTCTGAAGGCTATAAATATGGCTCCCTTAAATTACACTTTATTTCTCTGTTATATTCTTAGAATCATCTTTAAATAATATGTACTAGGGTTGAAAATAAAATGCATAATCAAACCAACATTTTTAATTATATATTTTATTATATATTGTAATTATATATTTTAAATAGAAGATCTTTAGA
>SJYF01000908.1:166814-181586 GCA_006410515.1 Procapra przewalskii
TGTTAATGTTTTTTGGCTGCAGGGAATGTGGGATCTTAGCTCCCAGATCAGGGATTGAGCCCACAGCCCCTGCATTGGAAGGCAAAGTCTCAACCACTGGACCACCAGGGAAGCCCCAGGGCAGGATCACTTTGGATAAAAGTCCACAGCTTTTGACAGAAAATAAGGAAAGCAAAAAAAAGTAAAGAAAGATTTTTCAGTTTGTTAACCTCTTTATATTCATCCAGTTTTTACTATTACACGATCAATTAAATAAATATTAAGGGTGTATGACTTTCAAAAATACTTCAAAAGAACTATGATTAGCACAGGCCTTTTTAAGCTGCAGCCCATGTTATAGCTATTTCTAGCCCTCAGTCTTTAAAAACTAATGCAAATACAATTTAAAAACAAATCAACATTATGATTGCCATAATTACTAATGTGACTGACTAGATATTTAAATGAATGTAAAGATCTAATCCTGTTTGATTCTATCTGTAGATATCAGAGATAGAACCCTTCATAAGTTCTGGGTCTCACAGTTTAAGAACATGGGTAAAGATAAGTGAATTTGGAAAGGTGCTTACAAGTATCTAAAAGAAGTAACAGTGGAAGGAATTAGAATTTTAAATTGGAGTAAAAAGAACAAAAGAACTTCAGAACAAAGGAAAGATGACTGTTTGACAGAGCAACTGCATTTGTCTCATTTAATCCCCCCAATATATAATTTAAAATAATAGTTTTTAATAGAAGTTAAAGGGAGATACAGGCTTTCCTGGTAGCCCAGCTAGTAAAGAATCCACCTGCAATGCAGGAGACTCTGGTTTGATTCCTGGGTTGGGAAGATCCCCTGGAGAAGGGATAGGCTACCCACTCCAGTACTCTCAGCTGGTAAAGAATCCGCCTGCAGTGCGGAAGATCTGGGTTAGATCTCTGGGTTGGGAAGATCCCCTGGAGGAAGGCATGGCAAACCATTCCAGTATTCTTGTCTGGAGAATCCCACAGACAGAGGAGCCTGATAGGCTACAGTCCATGGGGTCGGAAAGAGTCAGACATGACTGAGCGACTAAGCACAGCACATAGGGAGACACATTATAATTAAATGTGGAGAATAACTTCGAAAAGGATTCCTAGACAGTGATGAATAAGCTGTTTCAGAAGACTACTTTCTATCATGGATTTCACCAGATAAAGGCTGAGAAAGTGGTAGAGCAGGTTTAAACATCAGATGCAAATTTCTCTTACTACTGAAATTTGGTTATATGCATTTAAGATGTATCAAAACAAGAAAAAAAGGAATAATGTGACATATTAAGTTTAATGAGAACTTGAGCTTTTCACATTAACACTGATAACAAGGAATGGTATATTCTAATAGTCATTAGTTGACAGGAGACAATGGGGGCAAAAAGGGAATTCTGGACTGCAGCTTGGTCAGCAAAATCCCAGAGTTATATACTGGGACTACAAATTGTCTAATCCTATTAACTGAAGAAATTGGCATTTTTTTACAATGCCAATTTTTCACACACACACTGAAAAAATGTGTGTGGAACTCTTGCACTCTTTGAGCCTAAAATTGAGTGGCTCCTTGGTTTGGCCAAAGATAGTTCTGCAAGATGGGTGTAGGGTGCTCAAGGGACTTCAGGGCTGGACAAGGAAAAAGACACGGCCTGAAGGTGGCAGTAGTACACATAATTTTGTCGGCGACACTGCTTTTACAGATCAGCTTGAAGGAAATCCCTCAGAGCAGGAGACCTCCCAGAGGCTTATGGACTTGGGGGCCACTGAGAAGGGAAGCAGAGCTAAGGAACTCCTAGGAGGAAGAGGGAGAACAGAGAGAAGGCTCACTTGTCTAAGTGACGTCAGTCTGGTGAGGGTGAGGACTGTGCCAAAGATTTCTGAAAGGCAGTTAGTTGGAACATTTACCTGTGGCCAGCAGGTGTTGGGCACAGTTTTCTGAAATTTGCAAAGTAGGCAGGATCTAAATGGTTAAAACCCTGCACATCTGGGCCACGAATGAAACTGTTGGATGAGTAACAATTTTGGCCTGTGTGAGTCTTTGAGCTAGTAAACTACAGTTTGCTGTGAAAAAGTAAATAACCTATGGGCCAGTATGTGGAAGCCATCTTTGGCTCCTTTATATGACAAATGGTCTTTGAAATCAGTGGTTTGTGATGGCTTTGCACTCTGTTTCCTCCATTTACCCAGATTTCAGCATCCATGCTTTCTCTAAAGCTCCCACTGTGTCACCATAAAGTAGAGATTACTTAATTTAGTCTGCATTAATTGGCTTCACTTTTGAAAGAGATTTTGTTTTCTTTCTATTATTAGGGAGTAATGCATGCTTATTTTAAGAAAAAAATGAGTAAAACAGAAATATATAAGAAGTTTAAATTATCCACAATTCCATTTCTGTGGCCATTTCTAATTTATGTTTCTAATCTTCTCTCTTCTGGTGGTGGTGAAGTCACTAAATTGCGTCTGACTCTTGTGACCCCATGGATTGTAGCCCAGCAAGCTCCTCTGTCCATGGGATTTTCCAGCCAAGAATACTGGAGTGAGCTGCTATTTCCTTCTCCAGGGGATCTTTTCGATTCAGGGATTGAACCTGGGTCTCCTGCATTGCAGGTGGATTCTTTACCAACTGAGCCACCTGGGAAGTCCAATCTCCTCTCTTCTACATATTTCCTATGTTAGGTACACATGCAAATTTTTCGAAATTGGATGATAGTACGTGCAATTGGTTAATTTTTTGAACATTTTTAAATTAGAGTAGAATGTTGGTTTCAGGTGTACAGCAACATGAATCAGTTATGTTTATACATATATCCACTATTTTTTTAGATTCTTTTCTCATACAGGTTAATGCAGAATATTGAGTAGATTTCCCTGTGCTATATGCTGTGCTGTGCTCAGCTGTTTCAGTCGTGTCCACTTCTGAGGCCCTACGCACTGTCTAGTCAAGGCTATGGTTTATCCAGTGGTCGTCTATGGATGTGAGAGTTGGACTGTGAAGAAGGCTGAGTGCCGAAGAATAGATGCTTTTGAACTGTGGTGTTGGAGAAGACTCTTGAGAGTCCCTTGGACTGCAAGGAGATCCAACCAGTCTATTCTGAAGAAGATTAGCCCTGGGATTTCTTTGGAAGGAATGATGCTAAAGCTGAAACTCCAGTACTTTGGCCACCTCATGTGAAGAGTTGACTCATTGGAAAAGACTCTGACGATGGGAGGGATTGTGGGCAGGAGGAGAAGGGGATGACAGAGGATGAGATGGCTGGATGGCATCACTGACTCGATGGATGTGAGTCTGAGTGAACTCCGGGAGATGGTGATGGACAGGGAAGCCTGGCGTGCTGCGATTCATGGGGTCGCAAAGAGTCAGACACGACTGAGTGACTGAACTGAACTGAACTGAGTGGTTTCCTCAGGGGAAATAAGAAGAAAAAAATCAGTATTTTTTTTTCCTTTAATTCGAGTCATCATATTTATTAGCTGCCTTTAAACCCTTGTTATACTGACCAAACACTGAATCTCCCTCAATGCTGCTAACTCCTTTGCAAAGTTAAATTTATTTATAAAATCATACTTTATTAATGTTCCAGATTCCAGGAAAAATAAGGGCATTAGGATGTGGGAAAATAATATTACAAGAAAAAAGAAAGTGAATTTTTGAGTTTAACAAGTTTTACATGTGCAAATTTACCATTACAAGGCTTGTTGTTGTTGACTATTTTGAAAATAATAATAATTAACATTTTGAGCCACTTATTTTGTGTCAGGCATAATGTCAAGTTCTTTACATTGCTAATGAATAAATGAAGCCAATCAAAATAGCATATCATATATGATATTATAGAATTGCTGTCACTTTGTTGCTCAGTCATTCTGTTGTGTCCAGCTTTTTGTGACTCCATGGACTGCAGCATGCCAGGCTTCACTGTCCTTCACTATTTCCTGGAGTTTGCTCACACTCATGTCTATTGAGTCAGTGATGTGAAGCCATCCAACCATCTTGTCCTCTGTTGCCCACTTCTCCTCCTGCCTTCAACCTTTCCCAGCATCAGGGTCTTCTCCAATGAGTTGGCTCTCTGCATCAGGTGGTCAAAGTATTGGAGCTTCAGCTTCAGCATCAGTATTTCCAATGAATATTCAAGATTGATTTCCTTTAGGATTGACTGGTTTGATCTCCTTGCTGTCACTTAATTTTATGAAATTCTTCCATTAGTAAAGCTCTTTAAGATTTACAAAACGCTTTGACATAGTGACTGCAAGCTTTTGCAAATTATTTGACCTTTCTTTTTTACTTTTTAATCTATAAAATTGAGCTAATGAGAATACTTTCATTATGTTTGGGGTTGTAAGAAGAGGTCATTGAATACCAGTGGCTGCAGAAACATATTAACTTATTAATATGATTTTAATATGTTAACTTGGTTAACATATTAACCAGGGCAGGGTGGAAATATTTCCTGCCTCATTACTTCTTATTAAGCCCATTTCTGACTTGGTTTCAGGAAATTTAAAAGTCATGTAGCCTGGAAAAAGGCATAGAGTTAGAAAGCATCTCAATGGACTAGAGAAGCAAGAGATTATATGGCAGAGTTGTGATAAATAAGAATGATTTAGGAGCTTGAGCATGCCTTACATCAAAAACAAATAAATTTCTTACCTGGAATGTCCACTTCAGAACTCACAAATGCATTCCTATGCTTTGAACTGAGTCATCATCTCTTTCCCAGGAATAAAACAGGGAAAATTGTTACATAAACAAAATATTCTTACATCCTGGATTTTCTGGGGCAGTTTTTTTGAGGTTAAGTAATGGTTCCAAATAGGAAAAGGAGTACGTCATGGCTGTATATTGTCACCCTGCTTATTTAACTTCTATGCAGAGTACATCATGAGAAACGCTGGACTGGAAGAAAGACAAGCTGAAATCAAGATTGCTGGGAGAAATATCAATAACCTGAGATATGCAGATGACACCACCTTTATGGCAGAAAGTGAAGAGGAGCTAAAAAGCCTCTCGATAAAAGTGAAAGAGGAGAGTGAAAAAGTTGGCTTAAAGCTCAACATTCAGAAAATGAAGATCATGGCATCTGGTCCCATCACTTCATGGCAAATAGATGGGGAAACAGTGGAAACCATGTCAGACTTTATTTTTGGGGGCTCCAAAAGTTATGACCAACCTAGATAGTATATTCAAAAGCAGAGACATTACTTTGCCGACTAAGGTCCGTCTAGTCAAGGCTATGGTTTTCCCAATAGTCATGTATGGGTGTGAGAGTTGGACTGTGAAGAAGGCTGAGCACGGAAGAATTGATGCTTTTGAACTGTAGTGTTGGAGAAGACTCTTGAGAGTCCCTTGGACTGCAAGGAGATCCAACCAGTCTATTCTGAAGGAGATCAGTCCTGGGATTTCTTTGGAAGGAATGATGCTAAAGCTGAAACTCCAGTACTTTGGCCACCTCATGTGAAGAGCTGACTCATTGGAAAAGACTCTGATGCTGGGAGGGATTGGGGGCAGGAGGGAAAGGGGACGGCAGAGGATTAAATGGCTGGATGGCATCACTGACTCAATGGACGTGAATCTGAGTGAACTCCGGGAGTTGGTGATGGACAGGGAGGCCTGGCATGCTGCGATTCATGGGGTCGCAAAGAGTTGGACACGACTGAGCGACTGAACTGAACTGAATGAGTCCTAAATTAGGTTTGCAATGTATCTCCATGGCAAATCTTTATAAAGGTTTTATTAAAGTACTGTTTTTTTACAATAAAATAATGAAAATAATATTCAAGAAAAAGATTGGTAGTGGATGGAACAAGAGTCTGATTCCCTGAGTACTAATTCTGTAAGCAGTCATTATTATTTAGTGGTAACATATTTTTCTCTTAATCTACATTCTGAAAATTCCTTTATATCCTTCACAAGTCAGCTGCAAGGGAGTTGGAAGAACAGTTTTCTTCCTGG
Source organism: Procapra przewalskii (assembly GCA_006410515.1). Lineage (NCBI taxonomy): Eukaryota > Metazoa > Chordata > Mammalia > Artiodactyla > Bovidae > Procapra > Procapra przewalskii. The sequence goes on from SJYF01000908.1 coordinate 172,771, forward strand.
AGAAGAGTCACTTCATTATGTAAAAACTTACAATCCATGACACATATTTGAATGGAATATTATAGTTTCTAAAAATAATTATAAAGACATCATAATATGGAACAAATTTGACATTATATTAAATGAAGCATATATACAAATGAAAATAGCTTTATTGCAGGGATTGAGTTCTGGATGCTTTTCTTTAAAATTGTCCCTCAGTGTTATTTTAACACTGTTTTAGTAACAAATAATCTTGAACTGTCACTAATTTATTTGATCTAAGTAGTATATTCCCAATACCATTTCTCTCTCCAGCTTCTAGGTGGAGATGTTCTGTTACCTAGAGCCCCATTACAGGAACAATCAAATTTTTGGTGACACTTTGATGAAAATATTAGTATTCAGAATACTGCATTTCTGAATACTTTGATTGATGTTGCTATGTAGGCATTAGAACCTGCCCTTTAAGGCTTTCGAAAGGGGTAATATGTAAAGGAAACAACCTGTGTCTGGATGTCATTAAGCTAGCATTGACCATTACTGTTCAACAGCATGAAAAAAAATTTTTTTTTAATTTATACTGGCATATATTGCTAGTGGTAAGGAAACCGTCTGCCAGTGCAGGAGATGTAAGAGATGTGGGTTTAGTCCCTGGCTTGGGAAGAGGAGGAGGGCATTGGCAACCCACTCCAGTATTCTTGCCTGGAGAATCTCAAGGACAGAGGAATCTGGTGGGCTACAGTCCATAGGGTGGCAGAGTCTGACACGACTGAAGTGACTTAGCACACATGCACGCATAGCTGATTAACAGTGTTGTGATAGTTTTAGGTGGACAGAGAAAGGACACAGCCCTATGTATACATGTATCCACTCTCCCCTAAATGCCCATTCAGGCTGCCACATAACATTGAGCAGAGTTCCACGTGCTATACAGTGGGTCCTTGTTGATTATCTATTTTAGATAAAGTATCATATATAGGTGACTGTATGTTCTCTACAGAAATTTTGGATAATTGCTTTTAAGGGTTTATTTACTAAGAATGATCACGTCACAAAGATAATAAAGTCAAATATAATAAGAACTACAATTGGAAAATAATATATTAATGATTCCTTTTTTACTTTACAACTAGCCAACTAAACAAGCAAAATGACATAATTGCAATTTTATTGATCCCAGAACTGTTAACCTAAATTATCAAATAGAAGATAAGAATTCTGACCACAGGTGAGTCATATTAACTTTCAAAAAACACCTAAGTGTGGTGTACATTTCTTATTTATCATACAGGCTAAATGCCAAGGAGGAACCCAACACTACCATTTATCTATAAAATCTCAGCATTTTATGATAATAAGTGGCCTCATAAATGTTTTATTTCACAGGCTGATGTAAGTTAATATCCTAGGCCCATATTTGAAGCTTAGATAACAATATAATTCTGATTGTTTTATGTTATCTATACTGACCTGACAATGGGTGGATCATGCAATATGTCTTACATTATGTTGAAACTCCCAAGAAATTTCCTCAAGGCTGCTTTTATCTCCTTATTCCGGAAGCTATAGATAAAGGGATTGAAGAGTGGGGTCACCATAGCATAGAACAAAGTTGCAACTTTCTGCATCCCAGCAGAATGTCCAAGTCCTGGGCTCACATACATGACCATCAGAGAGCCATAGAACAGGGATACCACAGCCAGATGAGACCCACAGGTGGAGAAGGCTTTCTGTCTCCCAATAGCTGAAGGCATATGCAACACAGCTGTTAGCACGAGAGTATAGGACCCAAGGATGAAGAGGAAGTTACCAAAGATAACTATTGAGCTTAGGCTGTAGCAAAGCAATTGGGTTTTGGGGGCAGAGACACATGCCAATTCAAACAGTGGCCCTGGGTCACACACAACATGGTCAATGATGTTTGATCCACAGAAGGGCATCCGAGAAATGAGAACAATGGGGATTAGGAACCACAGAAATCCACAGACCCAACAAATAAGGACCAGTTTGGTACAGAGATGCCCAGTCATGATATTAGGGTAGTGCAAGGGATGGCAGATAGCAAGGTACCGATCAAAGGCCATGACAGCCAAAAGTAAGCATTCAGTTGTTCCCAAGGAAAAAAAGAAATAAAACTGTAGGAAACACCCAACAAAGGAGATGGTCTTTTTATCTGAGAGGAAGTTGACCAACATCTTGGGGACTGTAGAAGAGACATACCAGATCTCTAGAAAGGAGAAATTCCCCAGGAATATGTACATGGGGATGTGGAGTCGCTGGTCACACCATAAAGCACAAATAATGGCCCCATTCCCTGTTATGGTCAGAGCATATATTGTAAGGCAGAGCGAGAAGAGGAGGCTCTGAATCTTCCACTCATAAGAAAAACTTAGGAGTATAAATTCTCTTATGAAAGCAAAGCTGGAATCTGGCTCAGAGATGTTCACTGGAGCAGTAACCTGCAAGTTCAAAAGACATGTATTTATCATTTAGAATTCGTTTCAAATGTGTTCTTGTTTGAGAATGAGGAGAAGATATTTTCCCCAAATTCATCAGCTAGGAAGAGAATATAGTTTGCTTGTTCTTGGCTATATACTCTGAGTTCTGGGCATAGTAGGTAAGTGGTGGCACAGAAACAAACTTTTGCCTGCTTCTGAATCTCTCCATTACTTTGATAGAACTAGAGAACTTCAAACATATTTTGTAAGATGTTATTTTGGGGACAGAGATGATCTATGACAGTTTCTGTATAGCATGTAACACAAAGTTAACACCATAAATGTACTAGTTTTTTTTTTTTTTTTAACTAAACCCATCTTATGGTGAAATACTCAGCAGGGAAGATTTTACAATTTACATCTCAGTTGAATATATTCTTTATCATATCATTAAAATGTGAAAAATAAATGGACATATTTTACAGTAGGTTGGCAGTAACCATTTTAAGAGCAATACCTCTTTTTCTGCAACATAAAAATATAAGAGCATAATGTTACTCACCGACATCGGCTTCTCTAGAAATCAATGGCTTTCAGTTTGCACTTAGTCTTTTACTTAAAATTTTGTAGAAAAAAGAAGCTAGGTATGGGACTATATTTTGTAGTTTTTTTTTTCCCCACAAGTTTTTGGAACTGATTTTACGTATAAGCTAGTTTAAAGTAAAACATTTCCATGATTCAAGAGAAGGCAAATGCTTTCTTTTGTCATAAGCAAGTTTCTTTTTACTCTATATTCTCATGGAAAGGATGCCAGATATCTGAGTTTCTTGAAATTTTTTTTGTGCGTGGCAACATGCAGGCATGTGAGTTCTAAAAGTTATGAAGGCTTATATTTTCAGCACAAACACAAAATTTTCCAAAATAATTTTCTCCCACTTATTTTCCACACCTGTGTTCTGAGAAGTCTCTCATAATGATTTGGTAGAAGTGTGTGCATCTTTTAGTAATCTAAATCCTTTTAAAATCACTCCAAATCAAGAGCATTAGGAAACCAATATAAGGAGATGGGGATAAAAGGGAGTTGGCATAATGGTGTCAAGACTCTCTGCTATGATCGAAAGAAAGACCTGTGGTTTTAATGTTGACCAGATCGCTAAGACCTGTTTAATAAATCATATCCTTCTGTCTCTAGTCAGATAAAGAGTTTATTGCTTCACAAAATTAAGATTTCACTTTCTTTATCACAGGTTCTCCTGAGACATGGCCTCTGTAGTTTTAGGGAAGTTCTCTTCCAAGCCAAAGTTTCTTTATAAGTTAAATTAGTGCACATTCTCTGAGGGATCAGTAAAGAGAAGTAGCAACTTCTCTGAGGGCCCATTATTTACAAATAACTCGCCCACCTGAAATATAGATTCCAAAAGTTTCCAGAAAACACAATTTGTGGAACAAAAAAGACACACTGTGTCAGCCAAAGTTCTGACAGGAATATTTCAAATATCATTGTGCATATTTTGGAGAATAGAGAGGGGATGTTCAGAAACCCCAGTGAGGCAAATGTTGAGATATATAAACTGTAGGACACTGATTATAAAAATTTGGAGAATTTGGAAGTATCATTTAGAAGGGCAGTATGGTAGAAGTCTTTAGATTTTAGAGAAAAGAACGAAAAGTATCAATATTTAAGCTTATTGACTAAAATACTTCAGAGGAATGTGTGACTTCCCAATTAACATATGAAAGCAAACTCTTTACACTGAAAGACTAAAGAGGAAAAAGATTACTTAGGCGTTATTACCTCTTGGTGATACTGAGAAACCCCTAGCAGTCTTGATTTTATCATTTGCCTGCTTAAAATCCACCAGTGGTTTCCTTATTCAAAAATTTCCCAGTTCTCCACAAATAGACTTCAAATGACTTTCTTACCTTTTCCTACTCTTTCTTTCAGAATAATTTTGGACAGCATTTCATTCTCTGAGTAGCTTTCAGTTTTTCATATTTGATTCTTTGTGGCCACATTCTCTATATGGAATTCTTATTACCTCCCTCTATATCTGCAGATAGATGCTTTTGAGCTGTGGTGTTGGAGAAGACTCCTGAGAGTCCCTTGGACTTCAAGGAGATCAAACCAGTCCATCCTAAAGGAAATCAATCCTGAGTAGTCATTAGAAGGACTGATGTTGAAGCTGACAATACTTTGGCTACCTGATGTGAAGAATCAACTCATTAGAAATGACCCTGATGCTGGCTGGGAAAGACTGAGGGCAGGAGGAGTGGACAACAGGACAAGATGGTTGGATGGCATCACTGATTCAATGGATATGAGTTTGAGCAAACTCCAGGAGATGGTGAAGGACAAGGAAGCCTGGCATGGGGTCGCAAAGAGTTGGATACAACTGGGTGACTAAAGAGCAGTACCTGCAAAACCCCATTTATCCTTCAGGGTCTAGTTCAAATGACATTTTCCCATAATAATGCTCTTTATTCCCCTAATGGAAGCACCTTTTCCACCTCTGAATTTTTATTTCACCATTTGTGTATCTTTCTTTTTACACTTTTCATAAGCTACTTTATGTTTACTTGTTTGTATACATATCTTTTCTCCCCTCCCAGATTTTAAGATCGTAGACAAGAGGTATTATTCAAGTTTGAACTAAATCAAGATGATCTAAATACATTGTATTTATTTATCCACATTAAATATTTGTTGAATATATGGAATTCTTATTTTTTGTTATCTGAGTTTTCTTATTTGTATTGGCTTCCCTGGCGGCTCAGTAGTAAAGAATCCACCTGCCAATGCAGGTGATATGGATTTGATCCCTGGGTCAGGAAGATCCCTTGGAGAAGGAAACCCACTCTAGTATTGTTGTCTGGGAAATCTCATAGACAGAGGAGCTTGGCAGGCTACAGTAGGACACGACTTACTGACTAAACAACAACCACAATTATTTGTAAATCAACACCTGGTGCACCAAAGTAAAAGAGACAACACCAAGGTGCCTGACAATATTGCGTTATATTCACAGATGGGAAAGAAATTCAGAGGGAAAGAGAGATGTAAGTAGGTTACAACTCATTATGGGAGATGTCTTTGGAAGCTCGTTGAAGAAATGGCTTGAGATCACATATAAGTGATAACACACTATTTGCCTTTCTCTGTATGACTTATTTCATTACATATAATACATTTCAGTTCATCCATGTTGTTGCAAATGGAAGAATTTAATTATTTCATTGACTGAGTAATATTCCATTGTGTATATATTTATATCTATGTTACATCTTCTTTATCCATTCATATATTGATGCATACTTAAATTATTTCTGTATCTTGGCTACTGAAATAATTGTGCAATGAACATCAGGATGCATGTATCTTTTCGATTAAAGAGGGGTTAACAAGGAACATAAAGGCTGATGGATATGTTCACTGTCTTGATTGTGATGATGTCATTGTTGAACACATATGTCAAATTTTATCAAATTGCACACTTTAAGTATGTGCTGTTTGTTATATATTAATTATACCACAATAAAATTATTTAAAAGACCTAAAAGATCAAATTAAATGTATTTTATGCTAATATCAGTGTTCTTTTGAAGATATTTTAATAATTTGACTTCCAGTGCATAGCTATCAGGACCTGAAGTAATCATAGATAATGTTGAATCAAATTAGTGAGGTGACCAACATTACTTGTATATTTAGAAAACATTAGGCATGCATTACAGTATGCCATCCATATCAAGGTTTTCTGTTGGTGGTCATATATCATAGTGGTCAAGATATGATTTCTCTTGGAACTGGAACTATTAATAAAACCTTAACTGTATCTGATGATTCAGATTTAGTTAGACTTAGATCACAGAAGACATCTGCCTAGTACTTATATGTTAAATGAAAAATAATCTAAAACTTTGCTTATGGTTAATGCTTAGCTGCTTTATATGTGGATTTTCTTGTCTCCCTGTTTTGGTTCTCAGAATATGCAAATTTTATTGCTCTTAACAAAGAAGTTCCCAAGAGATGTCCAGTGCAAATTATTTTCATGATTCTTGTTCTGTCCAAAACAGAATAGGAAAATTTCACTCAAGGGATTCCTTCCAGTGGTAAGGCTGAGGGAAAGTTCTTGCATAGATACTGTCTCTACCCAATAATGGAGATTATCTCAAGCATATATTAGAAGAGAAGAGGAAAAATAACCTGATCTTAGAGAAAATTAGGTATGGTAAGTTATCTCGTATTGTCTGGGACTCTCTTCTTTAAAAGAGTTTAAAAAGTATATCTGTTTCTGTCTCATACATGCCTGTTATGCTTGAAACTGAGTATGGCTCATTTAACTTCTGAACTTTAAAGAGATCATTCATGGATTTTCTCCTCGTATTCCATTACTACTGGAATTTCTGTGGTTTCATTAACAAATGTATATATCATCATGATGCTGTGTCTCAGAGATGCTCTCAAGTCTTCTTTGGGAGATCACAGGGCTTTGACAGCTACTTGATTTTGAACAACTTCCAGCTATCCTAGCTAAATGGCTCTTACCATTTAAGAAAATAAGCATTTTATATCAGAGACAGTATTGCATACTAAGACAAATTTTAGCACAGAGATAGAAGTGAAAAAAGTTATGTATCCAGTGAGAAGTATGTAAAACTCATTTGGTATGGGATTAACAGGATTAAAATTTGAAACTTGAGAAAAAAGGAAGGCAATTTTAGGTAGAAGAAGGAACTTGGAGTATCTCCCTGGGTACGTCAACCAGTGTTTATATCAGGCAATCTATTAAATTCTCTGAGTCCAAGTTTCTCTTTGTAATATTATAAGTGTTGAGAATCTAATAGCTTTAGGATTACTATCATGAAAAAATTAATGGAAGGACATAGCATCCAGACTAGCATGAAAAATATGTTGCAATATATATTTTTTAATACTCAAAAAGAGTAACTCAGTTTATCTCCTTTTTCTAATTTTTCAATTTCACTAATCCCAACTGAAAAATTCAAATCTTTCAATTTCACTACCTCCTTTTATGAAAATCCACCCTGAGTTATGGTGGATCATGGCATCCGGTCCCGTCACTTCATGGGAAATAGATGGGGAAACAGTGGAAACAGTGGCTGACATTATTTTTCTGGGCTTCAAAATCACTGCAGATGGTGATTGCAGCCATGAAATTAAAAGACGCTTACTCCTTGGAAGGAAAGTTATGACCAACCTAGAAAGCATATTAAAAATCAGAGACATTACTTTTTCAACAAAGTAAGTCAAGTCTAGTCTAGTCAAGTCTAAGTCTAGTCAAGGCTACGGTTTTTCCAGTAGTCATGTATGGATGTGAGAGTTGGACTATAAAGAAAGCTGAGCACCAAAGAATTGATGCTTTTGAACTGTGGTGTTGGAGAAACTCTTGAGAGTCCCTTGGACTGCAAGGAGATCCAACCAGTTCATCCTAAAGGAGATCAGTCCTGGCTGTCCATTTGAAAGACTGATTTTGAAGCTGAAACTCCAATACTTTGGCCACCTGATGGGAAGAGCTGACTCATTGGAAAAGACCCTGATGCTGGGAAAGATTGAGGGCAGGAGGAGAAGGGGACGACAGAGGATGATGGTTGGAATGCATCACCAACTTGATGGACATGGGTTTGGGTGAACTCTGGGAGTTAGTGATGGACAGGGAGGCCTGGCGTGCTGTGGTTCATGGGGTTGCAAAGAGTTGGACAAGACTGATCGACTGAACTGAACTGAACTGACCCTAAGTTACAGAATTCAAAAAATGTTTTAAAATAACGAGTAACTATCTCTTGTCAGTCTTTTAAAAATATTAAATGCTTCCTGGATAAAAGAAGAATTGAAAGGTAAAAAGGTTATTAAGCTCGTGGAAAGCAAGAAGCAAGTCTGATAATTCACTTGCTTCTACATCCTATAGGGTTGCTAAGCATCTACTTATTACTTTAGAGAAATATAAGCAGTAGGTATTTTAGGATCAGACTGGGGTCTCTTGCATTGTAGGCAGACTCTTTACAACTGAGCTACCAGGGAAGCCCACAAAGAAAGTTTATCCCATGTATTTTGGTTACAGAAGGTGGTTGGCAGTCATTAAGATTTTTGCCAGTAAATTTTGGAAACTGTAGAGCTTTAGGTTGCATTTTAATATATGAAGAAGGGAAATAACCAATATTTATTAAATATGCATTATCAAAATTTTAATTGCTTTCTGTATATTTTCTGACTTGACTACAAGTCTATTAGACTGAGCGTTGCTTTTTTTACAGATGAGGAAATGGAAACAGAAATAAATATAGCTCAAAGCCATAAGGTCAACAAGTAACAAGGTTCAGACTAGATCTGACTATTTTTAAAAGTCCATGGTTATTTTAAGAATTATCCCAAATGTT
>SJYF01000908.1:230286-242971 GCA_006410515.1 Procapra przewalskii
TAAAGACTTATATATTGAAAACTATAAAACACTGATGAAAGAAATCAAAGAACTGATGCTTTTAAACTGTGGTGTTGGAGAAGACTCTTGAGAGTCCCTTGGACTGCAAGGAGACCCAACCAGTCCATTCTAAAGGAGATCAGTCCTGGGTGTTCATTGGAAGGACTGATGCTAAAGCTGAAACTCCAATACTTTGGCCACCTGATGTGAAGAGCTGACTCATTGGAAAAGACCCTGATGTGGGGCAAGATTGAAGGCAGGAGGAGAAGGGAATGACAGAGGATGAGATGGTTGGATGGCATCATTGACTCAATGGGCATGAGTTTGAGTAAGCTCTGGGAGTTGGTGATGGACAGGGAAACCTGGTGTGCTGCAGCCCATGGGATTGTGAAGAGTCGGACATGACTGAGCAACTGAACTGAACTGAACTTGAACCAGAGTAAAAAAAAATTCAAGGTGCAGTATTACTCTGCATCTGCAGATAATAAAGAGATTCAGGCAGGGAGAGCTCTATATAGGTTAAAATCATTATGAGAGATGTAGAAAATTCATTCAAGAAATGGTTTGAAATGTGACATAGAACAGTCCTACTCCAAATGCAGTTAATGGATTAGCGTAATCCTCAAACTGTTAGCCGGAGTAGGCAATGGCACTCCTCTCCAGTACTCTTGCCTGGAAAATCCCATGGACGGAGGAGCCTGGTGGGCTGCAGTCCATGGGGTCACTAAGAGTCGGACACGAAAGCGACTTTGCTTTCACTTTTCACTTTCATGCATTGGAGTAGGAAATGGCAACCCACTCCAGTGTTCTTGCCTGGAGAATCCCAGGGATGGAGGAGCCTGGTGGGCTGCCATTTATGGGGTCGCACAGAGTTGGACATGACTGAAGTGACTTAGTAGCAACAGCAGCAGTAAATTGTTAGCTGTCTGTGATAAATTCAGATACTAAGATGAAGCATTTAGAAAATTTCATAGTTGACCAGTTTGTGACATGTTGAATCTAATAATATAAAAGTTAGCTATATTTGTGTTTTTATATTTCATTTTCTAGTTTTTAATTTTTTTATTTTATGAAACTATTAATCTTAGCTGCAATGAATTGGGTTCTTTCACTTCAGTTAAAGGCAGTGACTTACAGGACAAGTAGAATTCAAACTGAATGAGGAGGGCATGCTAAATAGGAGAACTGTGTGTGGGGTACATGGGTCATTAGACTGTGATGTGCATCTTTGAAGTTGATAAGAGAGAAGAAAAAGAAGACAGTAGTGGGTGGGAAGAAAGCCTTAAGGTAAGGAAAATGCTTTGGTTAAGTCAGAGAATTAAAGAGGAAGAAGCAGAGTAGAGACCAATCCCAAATTAACAAAATGCTCCCCTAAAATAACGTCTTTGAAAGACCATGGTACAGAAAGACTACTTTCTGAAGTGTCTTTTCTGTTTGGGCTGCTTCAACAGAAATACTATGATCTATATGTGCCACATAAACAGAATTTTATTTCTCACGGATCTGGAGGCTAGGAAATCCAAGATCAAGGCATCAGCAGTTAGAGTATCTGGTGAAAGCATGCCTCTTGTTTAGACAGCCTTGTTAACACTGTAACATTACATGGTGGGAGGGACGAAGGAGCTCTCTGGGGTCTTTTTTCAAAGGGCACTAATCCCATTTATGATGGCTCTATTGTCATGACCTCTTCACCTAAAGGCCCCTAATCCTAATAGCATACCATCACGCTGGGGGTGTGGATTTCAACATTTGAATTTCGGAGGGACACAAACATTCAGGTTATAGTGTAAAAGTTAAAAAGATTCCAAGGAAAAGGAGTACAGCCATCCCTTCATATCTATGGGGGGATTGTTTCCAAGATCCCCTAAGGTAAAAATCCAGGGAATGTCAAGTCCCTTACATAAAAATGGCACAGTATAGTCAGGTCTTTGATACTGTAGATTCTCCATCCCCAGTGCACCAGACACAGAGGGCTGGCAGTATTTTCAGATTTATCAGTGGAAGCAATTCTGATTCACAACTAACAAATTGTTTTGTTTTGAAATGTGTGAGCATTTATATAGAGGTATATAGAGAGCATTTATATTATAAGATAGAACATTAGGCTGCTAGATTTCTGTAGTGCAGCAACAGAAATATTACATGATATTGAATGATATCTGTACAGTGGAGAAGAGTATTTACAGGAACTTCCCGATATGAAGGCAAATTCTTTTCCTGTCAAAAGTCAGAGAGGTCTATGATTCCTGAGAAGCAGAACAGAGTATGTGGAGAGAGAGAAAGAGAGAGAGGGGCATAAGAAGAGAGGAAGAGGGGTGAGGAGAGAGAGGGAAAGAGAGACTGAGACCACTCTCAGATTACAGGTAACTGCAATCTATAATTCTGCATGTCCTATGTTCTTTCATACAAGGACACTGGTTTTTTAAATTGGTAATTCAGTGTCTGTATGTTCACTTGCTCGTAACTCATGTTAAGATAGTCTTTGTCAGTCATATTACTTAGAAAACCATCTTGTGCTTCAACACACTAACATCTCTGCATTGTGATTCAGCAACATGTATGTTACTGATAAACTCTATATTTCTATATTGACATACTCTTTAATATTTCTCTCTAATCTGAGTATACAGTGTTTTGACTTGTTAACTCTTTATTATACTGCCCACATTTTTAGCTACATTCTAGTAATTGGGAATTTGGGATAGAAAATTAACTTCCAAATTAGAACTTGTAATGAGAGCAAATTCCCTGTGAACATAAGCATGAAGTATTATAATGATGGAGGTATTTTAGGGTTTACTGTTTGCTACACTCTCTGATAAGCAGATTGATTCATTTCATCCTCACAATGAATGGCACTAGGAAGAAAGCTCTATTATTATTGCTTCTTTAAACATGAGTTAATGGAGGCATATACGAAGTCATGCAGTTAGTGGAGACAATTTGAATTCAGGCAGTCTGGTTCTGACTGTTACCACATATTGCCTGTTAACTGCAAATTATTTGCAACCTGCTATCAGGATAGTTAAGTAGCCTGTGAAGTGAATATTTGTGAGCTTCCTGATGTACCTCTGATTTTAGTTTCAGAGGTGGTGGGCAGTCCCTTGGGAGCTCAGAATCAGTCTGATGTCATCCCTCCTGTCTCAGGCCCTATCCACAGGGCCTTTTCTGAAGACACAATGGCTCATTTGGTGCACCAGTCAATGTGTTTTTGGAAACATGAGTAGTCAATATCTCCCTGTGCAAAAATGGTTAGTCAATAAATGCCTTAGACCTGTGCCATTCAAATGGACAATTCTCAGAGGTTCTAGTGGAACCAAATTTTCGTTGTTCATAATAGCTTCTTCTCATTCCTCATTCCTTCTACCTGAAACCACCTTCTATTAATAATAAACTACCTGCGTGTTTCTTCTTTTATGACAATCCAAAACAAGACACCCTTTTTTAGTTGTGTTAGAAAGAAAAACTTGTAAACCATTTGTTACCAAAGGATGTATTATCTGCTAAATCCATTCACTTTCACAGTAGAGTGATAATTATTTCAAATTATTTGTTCAGTGTCCCAATTAGAAGCTTATATACCCAAACAATGCATAATATTAAGGTCAGAACTGGTGAACGGCAGGCTTTATATCTGAAGTGGGAGAAAAGCAATTGTGAAAGAGGATGGTGAAATAAGTCCATTTGAAACTTAAGAGATGTGTTCTTAGGCACAGCAGCTTTCGGAAAATGTGCATATGTAAACTGAGGGTCTAGAAGCTGAACTATGCATGCTTGTGTGCCTTTTGGGAAGTCTTCACGTATGGGGGGGGGGTGGGTAAACAAGNAAACAAGTCCCAGTTTGGAAGACTTAATTCTCTAGAACACTGTAAACACACACACACACATACACACACACTCACAAACCAAAATTAAACTAAACACATGATATTTTGGCTATAAATAGAGGAAACATAATCTAGTTTATGTCTCAAGGAAAGTTGAGAAGGAGAGCTGTTGGAAAAGGGCTTTGCCAAAAGTTATAGGAGGTGACTTTCAGGAAGGATCTGAGATTTTGATTCCGATAAAGAACATGAGAACAAAGAATTCATTAACATTCGTATTTAATTACTATTTATTATGTACTTTCTATGTACTGTTTTCGGAACTTTTGGACTCATGATTTATTAAAACATCACACTAACTGTCTCTGGGGGTGGCAGTTACCATTTCAATTTTAGTTGAAGTTACCTGCCAAATTCACAGTTGATTAATGGAAGAATTGAGTTCCTACCTAGATCTTTTGATTTTGTCTCATATCCTTTCAAAGATATCATAGTAAGATTGAAAAATAAATCTATTTTTAGTTTTTAAGAAACATCCATAGTGTTCTCCACGGTGGCTCTATCAGTTTAGATTCCTACCCACTGGTGGGAGGGTTCCTTTTTCTCCACACCCTCTCTAGCATTTATTGCTTGTAGATTTTCTGATGATAGCCATTCTGAGTTGTGTGAGATGATGAGATGATACCTCCTTGTAGTTTTGATTTGCATTTCTGTAGTAATTAGTGATAGTGAGTGTCTTTTCATGTGCTTTTTAGCTGCATGCCTTCTTTGTAGAAATGTCTCTGTACATACTCTGCCCACTTTTTGACTGGGTTTTTTTTTTTCCATGTTGAGATGCATAAGCTGTTTGTATATTTGGAGATTAATCCCTTGTCAGTTGTTTCATTTGCAAAGACTAAAAACAGAACTACCATATGATACAAAAATTCCACTCCTGGCATATACCTGGGGAAAATCATAAACTGAAAAGATACATGCACCCCAATGTTCATTGTAGCACTATTTATAATAGCCAAGTCATGGAAGCAATCATAAATGTCCATCCACAGGGTACAAGATAAAGAAGATGTAGTACATATATACAATGGAATATTAGTCATAAAAAAGATCAAATTATGCCATTTACAGTAATATGTATGGACGTATAGATTGTCATATTGAGTAAAGTAAGTTGGATACAGAAAAACAAATATCATGTGATATTGCTTATATGTGGAATCTAAAAAAACAAGGGTATAAATGAACTTATTTATGAAACGGAAGTAGAGTCACAAATGTAGAAAGCAAACTTATGGTTGCCAGGGGATAAGGGGAGGGGGAGGGATAAATTGGGAGATTGGGACTGACATATACACACTACTATATATAAAACATAACTAATAAGAACTTGCTGTATACCAGGGACCTCTGCTCTGTAATAGCCTATATAAGAGAAGAATTAAAAAAAAGAGTGGATACATGTATATGTATAACTGTTTCACTTTGCTGTACACCTGAAATTAACACAACATTGCAAGTCAACTATTTTTTATGAACATTTAAAAAATATTAACAAAAAAAGAAAAACAAGAAATCTAGTTAGAAGTTAAACAGAACACAAGGCTTTCCCCAACCTCATCACAAAATATACATGTCTGCTATGATGTTGACTGAAGTTTTCCCTAACACTAATCCTGACTGCCCATGATCCCAGGCAAAATTAGTTGTTTTTTCCTTGTGTTTCATATATTGCACATATATTGGTTAGAATATTTACTGCATTTTATAGTAATTATTTTCTTACCTGTCTGCACCATTAGAGTACAATTTGAGGAAGAGATTGTGTCTGATTTATCTTCATAATTATATTCACAATATGGTGCCAAGTGCAGTGTCTAACATGAAGGAGGCATTCAGTTACTATTTACTGAATGGATGATGGTACAAGTGTGTGAAAGTTCAAGGATGGCCATTTTACCCATATCACACCAAACCAGATTATCCCACATTCCTCCTGCACCTGCTGCCAAAGACTTTTAAAGAAATTTCAAACTTTTCCAGAACTTTCCAGAGAGCTTTTTTCATATCCTTATTCCTGAGACTGTAAATCAAAGGGTTGATGAGTGGAGTCACCATAGCATAGAACAAAGTCATGATTTTCGGCAACAGGGTGGAGTGGCTGGACCCAGGGCTCACGTGCATCACCATAATGGTCCCGTAGAACAGCAGCACCACAGCCAGATGGGACCCACAGGTGGAAAAGGCCTTTTGTCGACTGGAGGCTGAGGGCAATCGAAGAACAGCAAGTAGAACCAGGGCATAGGAGAGGAGGATGAAAAGGAAGCTAAGGAGGATGATGAGGGAGCTGAGAGCATAGCTGGTGAGCTTGGACATGGGAGCAGGAACACATGCAAGGGTCAGCAGTGGGCCTGAGTCACAGACAAAGTGATCAATTGCATTAGGACCACAGAAAGGCAGTTGGGAAATGAGAATAACAGGCACCAGATACCAGAGAAAGCCACATACCCAACAAGCAGTCACTAGGTTGAAACAACGTCTACCAGTCATTATTGTGGCATAATGCAAAGGATGGCAGATGGCAAAGTATCGATCAAAGGACATTGCTGAGAGAAAGAGGCACTCAGTAGAGCCCATGGAAAAGAAAAAATATAATTGAAGGAAGCAACCAGTGAAAGAGATGGCCTTGCTCTCTGAGAGGAAGTTGATCAGTGTGTTCGGAACAGTGGAGTTGACATACCAGATCTCCAGGAATGCAAAATTCCCCAACAGGATGTACATGGGGGTATGGAGATGCTGGTCCCAACACACAGCACAGATAATGGCTCCGTTTCCTATGAGAGTCAGGATGTAGATGATGGAGAAGAACATAAACAGAATGACCTGAATCTCCCTGCTGCAGGGAAAACCCAGAAGGATGAATTCACGCACTGATTCAGAATGGGATGCTGGTTCGGAGATGTTCATTTAGTCTGTAAGCTGTGCTGCAATGAAACATTATTATTGTGAAGCTAAATCCAAACAACTGAGCGTAACACACAAGGCCCTTCACAATCTGATCTTTATCTACTTATTTAACCTCACTTCTTGAGTTTTATGTCCCAGATAAGAAAAGAATAATCACATTTCTGTCAAATGATGTGCTATTCTTCCTACCTAAGATTGCTGTTGCTCCTCCTTTTGGGCTTCCTGCGGGTGGCGCTAGTGGTAAAGAACCTGCCTGCTACCGCAGAAGAGGTAAGAGATCCCTCGGTAGGGAAGATCCCCTGAAGGAAGGCAGGGCAACCCACCCTGGTAATTTTGCCTGGAGAATCCCATGGACAGAGGAGCCTCGCAGACTACAGTCCATAGGGTGGAAAAGAGTCGGACACAACTGAAGGAGCTTAGCTCGCACACACGTAGCACACATACACACACACCCTTTCTACCTCCCTTTCTTTCTAACCTCCCTTTCTTCCCTTCACCCCTCCCTCCATGCCTCCTTCTTCTTTCCTTCCTTTCTTCTTTCTTGCTCATCCCTTTTGGACCCCTTCCTTTCTCTTTCTCCATCTTTTTACTGTTTACTTTTTTTTCTTTGATCGAATAACTTGTACTTGCAATCTACACCGCTTACTGATTGCCACCTTCTGAAATATTGCTGGACTTCACCATCATATAGTAATTCTTTGTTTTTGCCATAGCATCTGACAGATGTGTATGTAAACTTATACTATGCCTTCTTGTAACTGGTCACTTTTCTATCTCTTTACCAGTCTGAGCTTCATGAAGGCAGAGATGTAATTTTCATCTTCATATTATGAATTCCTAGCACAGTTCAGTTCACTTCATAGGCATGCTAGCATATTTCCTGAATCAACATTAAGGACTGAAAATACATTTTAAAATGTTTTCCAGAAGGAATGAGAAAACACTCTAAAAGCTACAGCATTTTTCTACACTAAAGAATTTGCACTTTATACTTCGCATCAATTTTTGTTTTGCATGTCTTAATATATCTACTAGACTATAAACCTCTGAGGACAGAGGCCAAGTGTTAATCATCTTTGATCTCTTTTGGTATCTAATACATCAGCTGGTAAAGAATCTGCCTGCAGTGAGGGAGACCTGTGTTCAATCCCTGGGTTGGGAATATCCCCTGGAGAAGGGAAAGGCTACCCACTCCAGTATTCTGGCCTGGAGAATACCATGGACTGGGGTCACAAAGAGGTGGATACAACTGAGCAACTTTCACATTATTTTTTAGGTAATATGTACATTATAACTGCTTACTAAATGAATAAATCATTATTTCTGCACCCATTTGAATTTTAATTCAGATAACTTTCCACTTGGAAGCCTTAATCATTTCACATATGCAAGGAAAGAACCATACCATTGGACCTTGAAGAAGAAAGTGGGGGGCAGATGAGTGCAAGGACATGGCAAAAAGAGGAGATGATGGATCAATATGGTATGAGACTAGAGTAACCAGATGTGCCAGTTTGCCTGGGACTGAACTCATTTTAACCCTGAAAGTCTTGTAACTCAGGGAATCCTCAGCCCCAGGGAAGCAGGGATAGCTGGTCACCCAAGTGAGGTCCCAAAGTTGACCCAGATATCTCAAAAATGCATGTGCACTGGCCCCTTTGGATCTTACTGAAGTCCTGCCTTTCTCATACTTGTCCGCAGAGAAAAAGGAAAGGGCTTCACTATGACCATGAGAGTATTAAGAGGACATACAAAAGTACTGAGAAGACACTTGGGAACAACAGGAGGGGCTGTCCAAATGGACTTCCAAGAAGGCTGACTGTCCTGTGCAGCTGAGTACACTCATTATCAACTGATGTCACACTCCAGAAATGCAGGCTGTGTGGAAATACATGGCCAAGGTCCTTGGGTGGGTAGAGGCAACCCTGATACTCTTTCCACTCTAAACTAAATTCCTCAGTAATGCTGCGTTTTTTAACCCCTATTTCCTTTGACTAACTCTGCTTTTTTCTCTGCATATGGTTTCCTGAAGGTAGTTGATTCTTTCAGTCAAATTTCTCGGAAGGTATTCTTAGAAGAAAATGACTCCATGAAGACCTTGGAAATGGGGAAATATAATGGGAGGAAGCAGCAGCCAGTGAGACAGATTGACTTGGCATTGTATTTAAGAAGAAACTGGGGCTGGGATTCTGATCTAGATTGAGTTGATGATTTTTCAAAACATTTAATGATCTGGTTTCTGATGATCAATATACTGAAGAAAGCATATAGCAACCTTGGGGAAAAAAAGAGCTAAAAATAGTTTAATTTGGTTTCCTTACTTAAGGGAAAGAAATACTTTATTATTCTCGAGGGACACTCTGGTATCGGTATGAAATACATTGATGTCTGACACATCCTTCAGAAGAACGTTGAATGTTTCCCTGACAGGCATTAGCCCTGGTTTGGCCAGGATCTGTGTCTCTATCTATTCTTTCTAAATGCAGTGATATCATTGTTTATCAAAACCATTGTTTTGATTTCCCAAGACTTGATTATCCAGTAGATAGACAATTATATATACATATAAGTAAAAACAAAACAGGGTTAATATTCTTTTAGTTTTAAAAAGAATTTGTGAAACATTCCCAAACTGATTTGCTTTTGCTAATTCCTTAACCTACCTGGACTTCCAAGTGGATAGTAGTTACGATAGTTTGCTGTTGGTTCTGTCTCTCTGAAACAATGTAAGGATATGTAGATACAGCTCCTATAAGTGGAACCAGGGAAGCAATACTTTTAACCCTGTTTGATATCATCTCCTATGAATTGCTAGTCATAACTCTTTTCTTGCTTTCAAAAGAGAGCATACTGTCACTTAGAGTTGTGAAAAAGCCAGAAAAAGGATTCATCTATACTTACTTCCTTTAATGACAAACACCACAGGTTTGCCTGGGAATTGAAACTATTTGGATTTTTGGCCCTCAGATCTTTTATCAAGAATACCACCACCACCACCACCAAGAAACAAATTTAGGATTATTTCTTGAGGAAAAAAGAAAAGACAGGGACATGATGTGACTTATTTAGGCCTACCTGTGAGCTATGATCAGGGGGAAGTGAGTCAGTGTGTCCTTGCTTCTCAGCTGCTATCTCAAAATTGTGATTCCCAGGACTTTCACTGAAAAACAAACCTCCTTTTGTACAATTAACTTGGCAGTGACTGCCAAGATTCTCGTCAGGGGAGCTGTCTGGAGGATGATGAAGGTTAAACTATGGGAGTGGTTTCTAGTTTTTAATTTGGGAGAACGGATTCAAGTACCATCTACATAAATTTTTTAAACTAAAAAAAGAGTTCTGAACCAACACAACATTGTAAAGCAACAGTTCTCTAATTAAAAACAAATTTAAAAAATGGAGTTCTGGAGAGCATCCTAAAGATTTGGTTCTTTGTATATTTTAAAAAGTTGTCCTTTGGGAAGGCTAGTCTCTCAGGCCAGTATCTGCCTTTACCATCTGTGATTAAATACCTTTTAGAGAGCAACTAGGAAAAATAAGTAGTTGTGTGAACTGAGCATATGGTTGTGTCTTCTGAACTCAAAGTTCATTATGAAAAATCTTTTTATTATGTAGGACCACGGTTCAAGGGAAAGGTGACAGCCATATTATCGATTACCAGAGAAATATAGAAAATTGAAAATGTTTTTCTTATGAGGAAAAAAAAGGGAAAAACTTAAGGAATATGAGATCTTTGTTTCTAGTGGTGCCATTATGGCTTATTTTTAAACAAAAAATCAGAATCAGCAGTCTAACTGTATTAGCGCTGTACTATCATAGTATGAGGCCTTCCCAGCTGGCGCTAGTGGTAAAGAACCCACCTGCCAATGAAGGAGATTTAAGAGACATGGGTTTGATCCCTGGGTCAGGAAGATCCTCTGGAGGAGGGCATGGCAACCCATTCCAGCATTCTTGCCTAGAGAATCCCTTGGACAGAGGAGCCTGGCGGGCTATAGTCCATAGATTCACAGAGTTGAACATGACTGAGGAAACTTAGCACGCATCATAGTATGATGAGTTTTCTCTTAAGATTCTTGAAATTATTCCCAATGTTATTCTAACTTTTTTTGTGTACAAAATTTAATTTTTTTTTGATCAATAATGGTATTTCAAAAACATCTTCCTTGAGGTGTTACCTACATATTTTTTTCAGAGTCACTATCTGAATGGCCATTTAGTTTTTCAAATAAAATTCACATTTCANNNNTTCATTTAGGTTGAAATAAACTTCACAAAATTATTTTTTTTCACCAAAAAATATAACAGGAATATTTTCTGTATTATTCGTGGATAAACCACAAAACACTTATTTTTGTAGTTTCGCTTTGTAAATCAAGTTGAGGGAGTACATACAGTCATTGAAAACGACAGAAGAAAACAGAAAAATCAGCTGTGAATGACCAGTTTTTTATACCTTAATTAAAAAAATAATCTTTGGTTATTCTGTGTACCATGTGGGGTTTTAGTTCCCCAACCAGAGATTGAACCCAAGCCCTTTGCCGTGAGAATGTGAAGTCCTAACCACTGGACCAGCAGGGAATTCCTTGAATGACCTTTTAGAGGACTTTTGGAGTCAGGTATAGTAACACAGATTGATATAATCAGTCTGTTAGTGTCTATTTCTATGTGGTAGTGAAAGGTTGAGCAAAAATTATTAGAAACATAAAGTATTTATAGGTCATTATAGTGCAAGGTGGGGAGCTGTGAGCATCAAGAGCCAGTTCGAGGTGGCAGAACTACAGCATGTGCATGATTAGGAGTGGAAGACCCGAGGTAGAGTGCACATGGGCCAAGACACACTTTCCCTACTTGACAATTTTGTCTAGGATCAGTTCTATCTTAATTTCACCTGTGCTAGGCTCGCCGTAGGTTGCCAACTGCTGGTTTTTACCCTGTCCCAAATAAAACTCTTTCTGCGTTGTGATGAAATAAGAGCAGTGTTTCAACTTCATGTGCATTATGGTGGGAGGTTTCCCATTGTGATGCAAATATTCTTATTATTATCAAGTGTGCAAAGATATCCATTCTATTTCACAAATTGGGAATTCATTGGACGTATCTTCTGCTTAGTGGGCAGAAACATTTGACATGTATATTTGTTTTCTATGATATTTAGAGTCTTTTTAGCTGACACAGTCCCTCTTCTTGCTGCTGGGGGAAGCCACTGTTCCCTAGCATTGGGTTTAGCAACCAGTGGGCATCTTTTTCTCTTCTCCATAAAAGCTAAGGCTCAATGGTAAAGAATTCACCTGCCAGTGCAGGAGATGTGGGTTCGATCCCTGGATCAGGAAGATCCCTTGGAGCAGGAAATGGCAACCCACTCCAGTATTCTTGCCTGAGAAATCCCATGGATGGAGGAGCCTGGAGGGTTACGGTTCACGGGGTGGCAAAGAGTCAGAAATGACTGAGCAACTGAGCACACACAGACATCTTTTCCTCTTCTCCATGAAAGCTAAGGCTCAGCATTTTTAAAACTTCCACCTCTTTCAGTCCTGAAAAGGCAGAAAAAGAGAGATAAGAAAGTTAACAAAGGGAAATTCCCTGAAGCCCAGTGGTTAGCACTCTCCGCTTTCACTGCTGAGGGCATGTGTTCAACTCCTGGTCAGGGAACTAAGATCCCTCAAGCCAAGCTGCCAAACAAACAAGCCAAAAAAGAATGTCAACATACTTTTTAAAAGGCTAGACATCTGCTTTCCTAATAACTTTTCCTTGTATAGGGACAGAGACCTTCTTGCACTCTATCATGGCAATTGATTTAAACTTCTCTGTCATTTAACATCTTTATCCACTAGCTTCAGGTATATGTGCCAACATGTTGATTAATTGGATGTAGAAATATTCTTTGGAGAAAAGTTAATGAC
>SJYF01000908.1:242984-264635 GCA_006410515.1 Procapra przewalskii
ATCCAGAAATTAAAAAAAGAAATTTAATGGACTAGTTTAACAACAGATTGGAGAGCAGATAAAAAATATATTAACTCGAGACTACATCAGAAGAATAAGTAATGCATTCTGAATAGATAAAAAAGAGAAAAATGAAACAGAAGTTAAAGTGGAAGTCCAATATTAGTTTGACAACTGAAAAAGATGAGAGAAGCAGAAGTAAATATTTAAAGACAAAATGTTTGAAAATTTTTATAGATTTGGTCAAGCACAAAAATCTACAGTCTCAAAGAGCAAGCCCAACACATTACAAACAGTATAAATAAGAATAGATTCATACTTATATGAGTTATATGTAAGCAACAGAAAACTAAAGACAAAAATATTACTTGAAAAGGAACAAGAGAAAAAAATTGATTGATTACATCTCCAGAAGTAAGACTTGTGCAGAAAGTTGATTACTCAATATCTACAGTGAAAACCGGATGTGAAATTATATCTTGAATATTCTGGGAGGGAAACTGCCTAATCAGAACTGCATCAGCAGGAACATCCATGGAGGATCGGTGTTAAACAAAGACATGTTAAATAAAAGCAGTGTGGAGAAACATGTGAGGCTTCCTAGCTCTAATAAATATCAAGACTTTGTGTTTTACTTCTTTAGACATAATTTTTAAGCAATCTGTATCAGAGTTCTTTTATAAACCATGTGTGATAAGCCCAGTGTCTGAAGTCTGGGTGTCTGTCTCTTGTGTCTGAGCTTTTGTTGGCTCTAATTTGTGACACTTTGTTATATTGTATATTGTGGTAAGAAAAATAACAGCACCAAAGATGTCAGAGGCCTAATCCTCAGACTAACATATTCCAAGCCTGTGAGTCTGCTACTTCACCTGGTAAAATGGACTTTGATATACTAAGATAAGGGTTTCAGCTGGGAAAACTTTCAATTTCTAGGTGGCCCATTGAACCTTTCCTGGTTTCAGGAACCAGAAAGATGGTAGGTGTGAGACAAGGCTTGATTTAGTGTTGCAAATCACTTTCTTGCCAAAGCCCCCAGAAAGGACTATAGCCCTGCCAACACTGATATTTAGCACAGCAAGACTTTGTTAGACTTCTGACCTATAGAATTGTAAAGATAATAAATTTATTTGTTTAAGCCACTGAGTTGGTGGTCACTTGTTGCATTACTGTAGCAGTACAATAGTATTACGACTAAAAGAAAATTTTTTAAAGTAATAAAGTTGTCTTTGGCTTTGTCTGCTCATTGTCCTTGAAAAACATGTTAGTGTGGATTCTGTGAAACCTAGGAGGAAAATCCCTTCCTCACCCAGGGTTTAGGCTTGTGGCTGTAAGGCACAAGAGGACACTATTTGTTAAGGATATCTCTAAATGAAAGCAAAGTCTGAGATTCCTGATATGTAAACTAAGGCTGCCACATTGGTGAATTGGTGAGGGCCTCTCTGTAACCCCAGCTTCTCAAGGGCTTTTTTTTCCTTCCCATCTATTTATTACCAAGACAACCTTCCCTACATACAGTTCCCTAGAATTGGAGTGAGAAGCATGCTTAGTTATGATTTTTCTATTTTTTAATTATATATATTATAGAATGGCTATTTGATAACATTTGGAGAAGGAAATGGCAACCCACTCCAGTGTCCTTGCCTGGAGAATCCCAGGGATAGGGGAGCCTGGTGGGCTGCCGTCTATGGGGTCGCACAGAGTCGGACACGACTGAAGTGACTTAGCAGCAGCAGCAGCAGCAAGGCACATTTTTATTTTCACCTCTTTAAGAAACAAAAAGGAATTTTCGTGACTATAAGAATTCATAAAATGTGTGCTCATTCCTAATCTGCTGAGATGTTTGTGTATGACAAAAATCCTCAAGTATCGTTTTGTTGACAAGTGTAAGTAATATAGGTGGTTGAGACTCTACTAGATACATAGGTGTCAAGGAAATACAAATGTATATGCAAGATAATAGATGTGTTTTTACTTATTAAGAGCAAAGAAGAGAAATTTGTTTGAAAACATAAATGGCTAGTTCAGTTCAGTTCAGTTCAGTTGCTCAGTTGTGTCCAACTCTTTGTGACCCCATGAACTGCAGCACACCAGGTCTCCCTGTCCATCACCAACTCCTGGAGTCCACCCAAACCATGTCCATTGAGCCGGTGATGCCATCCAACCATCTCATCCTCTGTCTGCCCCTTCTCTTCCTGCCCTCAATCTTTCCCAGCATCAGGGTCTTTTCCAATGAGTCAGCTCTTCACATCAGGTGGCCAAAGTATTGGAGTTTCAGCTTCAACATCAGTCCTTCCAATGAACACCCAGGACTGATCTCCTTATGCTGGATATATATAAAATAAAAGTGATAAAACATAAAACTTGAGATGAAACAGAAAGATTTAGAAGTTTGAAGGAAAGTAAATTATTCACTTTAGTTCAAAGTAACTGCAATAATTTTTTCTAAATAAATATTATTTGGGGTTAATTTCCTATCTCTGGTCATTGAAAACCTAAAAATGGTAGAATGTCAACTATGCTAATGGGAAGCAATTCTTAGGATAAAATTGACTTGGAAATTTTTATCTAGAGAAAGAAGATAATGAATGGCCTATTAAGAAGCCATAGATGAGGCTGATGAGAAGCCATAAATTTGGGCATTCTGGAGAGCAATGACTCTAATGATTGGGTATGTTTCTTTCAGGGACCCTGGAAGCTATGCTGATGCAGTTGGATGGGTGATATTGACCTCTACAATGCCTGGATAATCTAACTTGGTGTGGGTCCTACTCTCACCTGCATGTATCTCATTTTTTCCCTTGAACGGTCACTTTGCAGGGGGAGGGGAAAAAAATCTAAAAACCTGTCTGCCATGAGAATTCCTTCTGCAAAAGAGAAATGTTTGATATTATCCTGTTGGTATGCTTTATTTCTGATTCTTATCCTAAAGTGAAGTCCAAGTATAAGTGTTACCTTTTAATGTCATGTTAAAATATTATTTAACAAGCTTACTTAAGGCTCATCTAACTCTAGAAGGAGGTAATTTTAACCTGTTGCTGCTGCTAAGTCGTGTTCTGTGCGATCCCATAGATGGCAGCCCAATAGGCTCCTCTCTCTCTGGGTTTCTCCAGGCAAGAACACTGGAGTGGACTGCCATTTCCTTCTCCAACGCATGAAAGTGAAAAGCGAAAGTAAAGTCACTCAGTCATGCCTGACTCTTAGCGACCCCATGGACTGCAGCCTATCAGGCTTCTCTGTCCATGGGATTTTCCAGGCAAGAGTACTGGAGTGGGGTGCCATTGCCTAAGTATTTGCTATTTATGGGATTTCAGATGTGTACAATCATATAGTTAGATATAATAGAAAACTGCTAAACTGTGTTAATTTTCTTGTTAGTGTGGGGGAAAGAACCCCAAACGTTAAGGTTGTGTTTTCCTTTAAGGCATTAACTAGTTTATATTTACCTTAAAATTTTTATTTCAGTGTTCGTCTTTATACTGTGGTTGTATAAAGTCATTATTTATATTGTTTTTTGAATTGGCTTTGTCATCCTATTATCCCTCATTAAAGAATTAAATACAATTTTGACATGTGTTCATCATCTATTTCAGAATTATGTTTTTTTTTAATTTATTTTTTACTGAAGGATAATTGCTTTACAGAATTTTGTTGTTTTCTGTCAAACTTCAACATGAATCAGCCATATCAGAATTATGTTTCATAACATAAAAAATTTTACTTTGACAGCAGCACAGTCAGTTACTAAAGATAGTATCTTTGTCTTCTGCATAAGATCCATACATAGGCACCAGTTAGAGAAGATGCTTGAGGTATCATCAAGAGACTTGTATTGTGTTAAGGTTTTGTAACACCCTGAAGGAAGTGTTCCTGCTTGTACAGCTTCCTATGGTGACTTGGCATTTATCATTCAGCCTAGCCCACTCCAGAATGCATGGTTGGAAAACCATTGAGAATCGTTTTACTCAGATAACAGACTGACATATGGAAAATCGGTAGTACACGTAGTGTCAAATTAATCAATATGAAGTAGGTAAATGGAAGGGCTGTGTTGTACAATAAGGTTTGACTGTTTCAGATCCTTCAGAGCCCAAGGTCAGCTTTCCAGCAAGAACTGACATACAGACAACTCAAACAACAGCAGTCCAGGGAATCCCAGGGCTCATTAGGCTGAACGGTGGCATAAGGACCATAAAAGCTTCAGATACAGACAAAGCCCTAGGGAGAGGAGATCTCGCCAGTCCTTACAGCCAGCCCTCAATTAGGGCGTGACTTTTAAGAACACCATTAGGGCAACTTTGATGGTCATCTGAGAATTTCTCATTTTGCTAGCCTGAGAGTATGAAGAAGGAGCTGGTGGAATGAAGAGCAGGGTAAAATAAAACTGCATAGTTCCTACATCATTCATCCAATGATGTAAGTTTCTCAGATCGCCAGTCTCCTCCCTTACACCTCTTTCTGACTCTGAAATCCTTTTTATATCACCTGTTGTTCATACTGTTTTTTTCTATATACTGACATTTATCAATCTTAAATTTAAGACGTCATTTGAGTCTTGTTCTCAGTTTATACACTTCGAAGCATTCACGAAACCATGAAATTCCCACACCATCAGGGAATTCTAGGGATGGTAGCATTTTGGAAGGTGACTACAAGATTTGGGTAAGATAGGATCAGATTCACATAACAGAAGGCACTGAATTCACGGGGGCTTCCCTGGAAGCTCAACAGTGAAGAATTCATCTGAAGTGTAGGAAATGCAGGTTCAATCCCTGGGGTGGGAAGATCCCCTGAAGAGGGAAATGCTAACCCACTACAGTGGGTTCGTCAACTGGGAAATCCCATGGACGGAGGAAGCTGGCGGGCTACAGTCCATGGGGTCACAAGAGTTGGACACTACTTAGTGGCAGTATAGCAATAGCTGGATTCACGGCAATACTGTCCTGAGCCTACCTAATTCTAATGTAACCCATCTGGATCCTAATTCCCATTTCTTCAATTATTTCAGTTGCCTCTTTTTTTTTTTTTTTGGTCTTTTGTCTAGCTTAAATCTCTCTTGTTCTAATATAATTCATCTTTCTTAGGTCACTTGGTATTCTTGACCTGATGAAAAAAGAAAATGATTCTAAGGTGACAGAATTTGTTCTTCTGGGTCTATCGTCATCCTTGGAGCTGCAGCTATTTCTCTTCCTAATATTTCTGTTGTTTTACATGGCCATTGTCCTGGGAAACCTCTTGATAGTGGTAACAGTGCGAGCTGATACTCACCTGCTCCAATCACCTATGTACTATTTTTTGGGCCACCTGTCCTTCATTGACCTATGCCTGAGCTGTGTTACTGTGCCCAGGATGTTAGGAGATTTCTTACAGGAGGACAAGATCATCTCTTTTTCAGGATGCCTGGCCCAGATCTACTTCCTGCACTTTCTGGGGGCCAGTGAGATGTTTCTGCTGACAGCCATGGCCTACGACAGGTATGTTGCCATATGTAATCCTTTGCACTACCTGACAGTCATGAACCGCCAGCTCTGCTTTCAGATGGTTTTTGCCTGTTGGTGTGGGGGTTTTGTCCATTCTATCACACAGGTCACACTGGTCATTCAACTGCCCTTCTGTGGGCCCAATAAACTGGACAACTTCTACTGTGACGTCCCACAGGTCGTCAAGCTAGCCTGCACAGACACATATGTAGTAGAGGTACTGATGGTCTCCAGCAGTGGTCTGTTATCTCTGGTCTGTTTCTTGGTCTTGCTCTTCTCTTACGCCGTCATCCTGGTCACCCTGAGAACTCGCTTCTGCCAGGGCCAGAGCAGAGCACTCTCTACCTGTGCCTCCCACCTAACAGTGGTCAGTCTGATCTTTGTGCCATGTGTATTCATCTACCTGAGACCTTTCTGCAGCTTCTCTGTGGACAAAGTTTTCTCTGTCTTCTACACAGTGATCACTCCTATGTTGAACCCCCTCATTTATACTCTGAGAAACACTGATATGAAGATAGCCATGAAGAAGCTGAGAAAAAAACATGTGACATCCTGCTGCCATGTCAAAGAATGAACAGGAAGAGGTGATTTAGAAAATATATTCTTTCTTAAAATACTCTAATTCATCCTGTACCTGAGTACATGCATGAGAACAAATTTGGTGACTTTGGTAAAAAAGAGAAGTCAGTATAAAAATTATAATGCATTGTTCTTGATTATAGCTGGGAGGCAGAGGTGACTTTATCAGGTGTCAAATATTAAGCAAGGACCTCAGTAGTGTTTCAGTTCAGTTCAGTCACTCAATTGTGTCCGACTCTTTGCGACCCCATGAATCGCATTACCGGCCCACAAATGATAATAGGAATTGAGTACTAGGGTCAAAGGGACACGTTGAAAGACCAGCTCTTCTAGCCTTTTGCCTATAAGTGGTCTTCCTTTATTCATTTCCCTTTTAAGCTCTTTTCAAATGAAAGAAGATTGTACAGCTCCTTTTGTGTCCTATTCCTCTAGAGTATAACATTTCCTGGTGTCCAGAAGTTCCTTCTGAGGTCTCATCAGAGAATCTTCAGAGGCAATGTGAATCCCTTTTGTCTTGTCTGCAACAAAGCTTGAAAGCATCACAAACTAGCCTGCATATTAGTGTTCACCCAGGAACTATGTTGTGCATTGTGCCAATTTTTAGAAATGCAGTTGAACAACTCATTTGATTGAACATAAGCTCTTAATGAAGTTGATGTGTCAAGGAAAGGAAGTCTAAGGGTGGTGGAGGGAGGGAAGCTCTCAGCATTCTGCTGTAGAGAATTCTTTAGAAGAGGCATTCCATTTCACCTAGAGTTTTTCTTTTAGCTGAATTGTTGGGACAGAATAGATAAGACTGTTCTCTAATTGTTCACAATGTTTAAGAGCTCTGAACTCTAACGGAAAAAGAGAAAGAAATGAGCTATGGTTTAAAGTACCCCCCTACCTGGTTCCTGCCCTTGAAGAACTATTGCTCTGCCCAGAAGTACTTTGAAAAGTAAGTAATATTATTCAACTTTGTTTTTACCAACTCAAATTTGTTAAATAATATCTTGCCCAAGATCATGTAGAAAAAGTGTAATTAACCAGGATAGCTAGAAACTTTAATTTAGTCTAAGCTAATATTTTCTTCTCCTCAGGAAAAGTATTAATACAATCAGATGAACTAACTGCTTTATTTCAATTATACATGCATAGGATCTCAAGACCTAGGAGATCCTTGAAAAAAGATTCACCAGAACATTTACATTTAAGATTATCTAGGTGAGTCAGTGGTAAAAATCTGCCTGCCAAGCGGGAGATGTGTGTTCGGTCCCTGGGTCGGGAAGATCCCCTGGAGAAGGAAATGGCCCCCACTCCAGTATTCTTGCCCCGGAAATCCCCTGGATAGAGGAGCCCCGAGGGCTACAGTGCCGCAAAGAGCAGGGCATGACAGTGGGTAGACAATTACAACAGACCTATGACATAAGGCTCTTTGCAACTTTTTATGACTATGGAAGGGATTTATTCTATTTACTAAATAATAATAGAACGATGGACTTTGAAGAATATTTTAAATTTTGTTCTCTTTATTTCCTAATCAATTGCTATAGGGAGGCTTTCAGATTACTTAGTTAAAAAGTGTACTTCAGGAAAAAAGTGTCTGAAATTCTACCTAATACTATGATTTACTAGATGATTTGCAATACTCCTCATCATGTAAGAGTTTTCTTTACATTGGAATAAAAAAGAGTGGATTTTCTGTTTTATGCTGGGAGTTAGTGACTTTATGCTTAAGAAACTGTGTGTGTGCATGTGTGTGTGTCTGTGTGTGTATGTGTGTGTGTGTGTGTGGCTACAGAAGGAATTCTCAAAGACTAGGAGCAAAGCTACCACTTGGGTGATTTCTTAACAGGATGAATGAGGGTGCATGGCATCCCTGGTACAGATTACGCCCTCCTCTTTCCCTTTCACTCCGTGATATTTCTACAGAGAACTGTTGTCTACCATAGATATCCCGAAGGGCGACATGAGGAAACTGCCAATCAGAGCAGTGTGTGAGTTGACAGGAGGGATTAAGCGGTGCTGAGAGCCAGCCAGCACATTGCAGGAGCATTGCAGGAGCACGAAGCTCCAGGCTTTCTTACTGTATCAGCTGACTGCAACATCCCCTTTTGCTAATGTCTCTCTGTCATAGGAAAATTGAAGGCGTTAAGAAATCACACTTATTAGAGGGTAACAAGTGTTATTTTGTTTAACTTTCCTGAGAACCCTGTGGGGCAGATACTATTAATTTATTGTCCTCATCGAACAAAGAGATAATCGAGAGGTTAAGTCTCTTGTACTCTGGTAAATGTTGGAGCTGGACCATGATGAGGATGTCAAACTCCAACGTCCACACTTCTCAACTCTCTGCTCTACTCCCCCAGGCATCTGCACTCACATACTGTCTCTGAATACTATTCACCTTCCCCAAGTGGATAGTGAGAGCCTTTATAATTAGATATTTGGGTGACCTGTTGATGCCTGGGGAAACACCCAAATGGCAAAATGTCTACCGCATTTCCAAGCACGTAATAGGCTTTCAGCAAATAGCTGCTCAATCAATGAATGGATAATACATTAATAATGAATTCACAAAGGAATAATGAATGAATGAATATAAAAGGATCCAAAAATAGGATTTATTTATTAAAGGAACATCTTTCTGGAAATGTTTTTACTAGATGAAGAGTAAACCTTGTGATGGCATGCTAACTT
This sequence comes from Procapra przewalskii, assembly GCA_006410515.1. Lineage (NCBI taxonomy): Eukaryota > Metazoa > Chordata > Mammalia > Artiodactyla > Bovidae > Procapra > Procapra przewalskii. Next base: position 251,720 of record SJYF01000908.1, read on the forward strand.
CTTTTCCATAACACTGAATAATTTCTAGGGCTCTTAGAGGGGATAATTTGGCAATCAGAAAGTTTCTGTTATCTTATGTCTTGTTTATGTGTGTGTGTGTGTGTGTGTGTGTGTGTGTGTGTGTGTATACATACACACACACATATATGACCCAACATGTAATTTCCTGTGTTCTGACCACCACATTTTAAAAGTCCTGGTAATATCTGGAACTGGTAGCATAATATTCAGAAAAGCAAGATACTGCCTTTTGCATTATCAGTTCTCTGCTGAGTGCTAAGTCACTTTAGTTGTGTCGAGCTCTTTGCGACCCTATGGACTGTAGCCTGCCAGTCTTTGTCCATGAGATTCTCCAGGCAAGAATACTGGGGTGGGTTGCCATGACCTCTTCCAAGGGATCTTTCTGAGCCAGGGATTGAACTCACCCATGTCTTTTATGTCTCCTGCATCGGCAGGTTCTTTACCATTAGCACCACCAAAAAGTTTTATTAATAACCTTATAAAATTTCTGTTTTTCAGACTGTACATGGTTGATATTATCTACAGAATTCACAGGGCTTCTCAGGTGACGCTAGCGGTAAGAACCAACTTCCCAAAGCAGGAGACATAAGAGATAACAGGTTTGATCCCTGGGTCAGGAAGATCCCATGGAGAAGGAACTAGCGACCCACTCTACTATTCTTGCCTGGAGAATCCCATGGACAGAGGATCCTGGTGGGCTACAGTGCATAGGGTCACAAAGAGTCAGGCAAAACTGAAGTGACTTAGCAAGCGTGCATACACAGAGTTCACTATTCAGATGCCCTGAGTGCGCTTCCGTGGCTTGCCTGAGCTTCTTCAGGTCTGCCTCCCTGAGGCTGGATCATAGCACTGTGTTTGTGTGCAGCTTCAGACTGAAGGGCACTGAGTGCAAAATGCGTGGCTAGAGTCTGGCTGGGCTGCAGAATCGACACTCACACATGAGAGACCTTTTGTACTGGGATTTGGAACGAGAAGATGCGGGCTGGGGACTGAGCACCAAAATTGCTATATCCATACTGCCATGTCTGATGGGTTTTAAGTTTGAACCTTGCTTTGCAGTAGTTAGTTATGAGTATGAAAACATTATTTTCTATGATAAAATTAAAATTCATTTAAATTATGTTACCTTGATTCATAGCTTAAAAATTTTTTTGCTGGATTATATTTGATTTACAATGCTGTGTTAGTTTCTGATATACAACAAAGTGAATCAGTTATACATACACACACACACACACACACACACACATTCTTCTTTTAGATTCTTTTTCCACATAGGTCATTACAGAGTAGAGTTCCCTGTGTTATACATTAGGTCCTTATTAGTCATATATTTGTATATAGTAGTGTTTATATGCCAATCCCAACCTCCCAATTAAATCTCCCCTCTCTCCCAGTCTGTTGCTGCTGCTAAGTCACTTCAGTCATGTCCGACTCTGTGTGACCCCATAGACGGCAGCCCACCAGGCTCCTGTCCCTGGGATTCTCAAGGCAAGGACACTGAAGTGGGTTGCCATTTCCTTCTCCAATGCATGAAAGTGAAAAGTGAAAGTGAAGTCGCTCAGTCGTGTACGACTCTTAGCGACCCCATGGACTATAGCCCACCAGGCTCCTCCGTCCGTGGGATTCTCCAGGCAACAGTACTGGAGTGGGTGCCATTGCCTTCTCTGCTCTCCCAGTCTATCCCCTCCTTTATTCCCTTGAGATGATATTTATTTTCTGTAACTCTTTTTCTGTTTTGTAGATAAGTTCATTTGTACCTGTTGTTTTAGATTTCACAAATAACCAATATAATATGATATTTGTCTTTCTCTAACTTACTTCACTCAGTATAGCTTTTAGACGTGGTACATGGGTACTATTTGTACTCTTGCTTTGAGTCCCACAGATATTCGAGGTGGGTCTGCCCCTTCTTTCAAGCTCTTGGAGTCCTTTGGGGGTACTGAAATAAGTGAAAGGGGACAAAGACAAGTTTGATTCGTGAAGTCTGGGGAGGATTATTGACTTCACATTTCCAGAACACGTGGGAGCTAAGACTGCACATTTATGGCCTAGCTCTAAACACCTTGTGAATGAGTCAGTAATAGTAAGAACAAAGTAAGGAAGCCAATAACAGGAAAAGCAGGGTCTTATTTGTTGTTGTAGGGTTAGTGGCCCAAAGTAGTAATACTGAGTACCATGCTTCCCTTTACCTTGTGCCAACTTTGAGCAAATTGTGCACAACTATCTGGGAATGATTTGAATTTTAACTAGCTATTTACTAAGTCATCTTCAATATAATTTTACAGAGTCATTTATTTGGGAGTTTTAGAAATAGAAGCTTTCTTATGGTCAAATTACCCCCGCTTAGAGCCCTAGAAATTGTTCAGTGTTATGGAGAAGTCAGCATGCTATCACAGTGTTTATCCCTCATCTAGAGAAAACACTTCCAGGCAGATGTTCTTTTAATAAATAAATCCTATTTTTGGATCCTTTTATATTCATTCATTCATTATTCCTTTGTGAATTCGTTATTAATTTGTTATCCATTCATTGAGTGAACAGCTATTTGCTGAAAGCCTATTACGTGCTTGGACATGCGGTAGACATTTTGCCATTTGGGTGTTTCCCCAGGCATCAACAGGTCACCCAGATATCTAATTAAAAAGGCTCTCAATATCCACCAGAAGGAGGTGAATAGTATTTGAAAGCAATATGTGTGGCCAGATGGCTGGCGTAGAGCAGAGATGTGAGAAGTGTGGACGCTGGGAGTTTGACATTCTTGTCATGGTCTAGCTCCGTCACTACCAGAGGACAAGAGACTTAACCTCTCAATATCTCTTTGTTCAATGAAGAAAATAACAGTATCTGCCCCACAGGGTTCTCAGGAAATTTAAACAAAATAATAACAAGAAATAAGACTTGTAAAGCTCTAAAAAGTGTGTCGACAGGTGGTCAGAACTTACTAAATACTGACTGGTTATACTAAAATTATTGCTAACTGTGCTGTTCAATGGGAAATAAAAGCTGAAAGAAGATTGTACAATTTTTTGATCCTAGAGAATCAGAGGAAACAAAGAGGAACTAGAGATTTTGATCCTAGACCCCTGCCACACGACAAGAAAGCTCCTGATAACTCCTTCAGCCATACTGCAACTAGCTTTGGCATAGGAAATTTCATGTTAGGTGATATTTCCTCAAAATTAGGTTAAAATAATCTCATTTGGAACATCAAAAAATGTTCTGTACTTTCAAGGCTTTTATACCATCTTTTAAAAAGCTAAGTATTTTGTTAAAATTTCACAACAGTTTCAAATTTACAGAATAGTTGCAAAGACAGTGCAGACAGTTTCTGTATACTTCACATCATTTTCTCTAGTGTCAGTTTTTTACATTTGTCACAACTAATCAACAAATACTGCTACATTAACTAAACACCCCTTTAGTGATACCATAGCCCCATCACAGGACAATCAACTGTTGCCAGCAACAACAGCAGACACTTTTTTTACACTGCAACCAATGTAAGTCCTTTTTGCCTCAGAAAAATCAGTAGCCAAGGTGCATTTTCATCTTATTTGGGTTATTATATCTTTCATGGTATATGGTGGTACCATTCAAACACATAGAACTTTAGCCTCGACTTGAAAGTTCACACTGTAATTCACTGAGGAAATTTTATACTCGAGTTTAGAGGCGTAATCCTCAACTCGAGTCAAACCTCCCTGACTTAAATCCCTACAAAACTGGTTTATGTACTAATAGGATTGAGGCTCTGTCTTCATAGTGCTGTTAAATTAAATATTTTGCTTATTTTCTAGAACTTCAGCAAATTTTAAAATAAAGTAAAATATTCTGTCAGTTGTCTAAGCAAATATTTATTGCTGAGAAAGGGTCCAATATATTGATACCAAGAATCACCTTCTCCCTTCTCTTGCCCCGATTTTGAGTAAATTGTGTAAAACTGTGGAAATGGCCTGAGTACTTATTACCTAGTTGTTTATCAAGTAGCCTTCAATATACTTTTATAAGGAGCGGTATAGAGGTCATTACACTTGTAGTTTTTCTGTCCAGCTGCTACCCAATTACTGACCTCACAATTCCCTCAGGGTTGTGATGAGGCATAAATATTGCTGATGGTTTCTTTCTTTTGGCAGACAGGAATATAGAAAGAAGTTCTTGCAGACCAAGATCAGAAGCTATGGCATGGTTTTAAACTCATGAAGTTCTATCTTTGAGAAAGAAAGGGAGAAAGATAGAGAAAGAGAGTGAGAAGAAAAAAACAGATGATCAAACTCAGAACTTTATCTTAGGCTGTAGGGTAGTCCTTTCTGTGAAATGTGGCGCATACATAAGAGAAGCATCGCTATACAGATCTCAGTTTTTTAGTGTGAATTTCTGGATATGTGTCGCATTTCTATCTCAGAAAATTTTATTGGTTCAAGAAGATCTCAGGTTGTTCAAATCCATGTCGTGGGACCACACTCAGGAAGACAGCCAAGTAAGTTTTACCTGGAATGCCAGGTTAACAACTGATGAAAGAGACAGGTAATGTTATTGATGAAAATCATATTCACTCATCAAGGGAAATCTTAAATTCTTCATCCACTTTGCAATTTTTGTTCTGGTAATACTGTTAATTAAGGAAGTTTATTACAGTTTAAAGTGTCTATCCTATCATTCAATTGGAGTTTAGTCCTAGTTTTACCATGAACAGTGGAACCGCAATAATTCAGTTTCCACTCTGCATTTCCTTTGTTTCACCAGTGGTTAAAGAAGTGGAATAAAGCAAGTCAAGCGGTCTCTCATATTCTTTTTGCTTATTGTTGTTGTTCAGTCACACAGTCATGTCTCACTCTTTGCAACCCCATGGACTGCAGCACTCCAGGCTGTGCTTCACCATCTTTATATTAAATTTGAGATTTTATATTAATCTACAAGGTTTTGAAAGTCTTTTAAAGGTATTACTTTAAAATGAATGGCATTATGTCAAGAATAGGTTTTTGTTCATCTTTTTATGTTCACAACACAGTGCCAGACACAGAGAAAATGCTCAAGAAATAATTACTAAATGATGGCTTAGTTGCTAAGTCGTGTCCGACTTTTGAGACCCCACAGACTGTAGCCTGCCAGGCTCCTCTGTCCATGGGACTCTCCAGGCAAGAATACTAGAGTGGGTTGCCATTTCCTTTTCCAGGGGATCTTCCTGACCCAGGAATTGAACCCAGGTCTCCTGCTTTACAGGCAAACTCTTTACCATCTGAGATTGAGCAATTACTAAGTGAAAGGACAAATAAATATTTGTGCTGTGTGAACTATAGAAATATGTGTATAGTCTGCATTGTGTTACATTAACTCATTTGCAGATTTTTCAACTCTACTTTTGTTTAGACATTATTGTATAAAGAAAGAGTTTGCTGTGTGATGGAGCTTACTGTTAGGAAAAAGGTCCAAAATGTTTGGTTTCTGTCATTTGTAAATTGCTCACAGGATAAACTAAGGCTGAGCCTTTTCTCTCAGAAAATTTTAGGGAGCTGCAGTCTTGCTATTTGTTCTATTTGAAATAATTTAGGTAGGTCAGTGGAATAGTAGCAATGCTGTTTCTTTGGCAGCATAGGTTCCATTATACCTATACCTAGCATATATTCTTTGGCATCTTTGTGGAGAGGCCAAATTCTACCTAGCCTGATACCAATGCTCCTGAAAAGATTGGCTTTGCACCAGTCTCATACTGATGCTCCTGAAAGTCCATCACAAAAATGATCTTGACTTAGATTTGCAAATCACGTTGTTTCTCTGTCTGTTAACTGACTTGATCTTCAGCATTGGCGGCATTATTTTCTCACAGAGGACTGAGTTAATAGAAGTGAGGAAAACCTTAAATCACACAGCCTGTAAGAAGCAGAGCTATGAGTCAAGCCCAGTTTTTCGATCTCTGTGCTCTTTCCCGTAATGAAGATAGTAGAAAGGCTCTTGAGCCTTAGACTTGGATTAATTTCATGGGCTACTGAGGTAGATTCAAAATAAAGTTGAGATAGTCACTATTTAGGAAAAATAAAAAAGCTGTATAAATATCTTTGGGTATCCTTGCTTGACTGCTAAAAAAAGACTTGCAAGGACATAAACTACATTGTTCTTTTTTGTTCAGTTGCTCAGTACTGTCCAGCTTTTCGTGACCCCATGGACTGCAGCACACCAGGCTTCCCTGTCCTTCGCCATCTCCTGGAGTTTGTTCAGACTCTCATCAATTGAGTCGGTGATGCCATCAAACCATTTCATTCTCTGTCATTTTCTCCTCCTGACTTCAATCTTTCCCAGCATCAGGTCCTTTTCTAATGATTTGGTTATTCGTATCAGGTAGCCAAATTATTGGAGTTTCAGCTTCAGCATCAGTCCTCCCAATGAATATTCAGGATTGATTTCCTTTAGGATTGATCAGTTTGATCTCCTTGCTGTCCAAGGCACTCTCAAGAGTCTTCTCCAACCCCACAGTTCAAAAACATCTATTTTCTTCAGTACTCCGCCTTCTTTATGGTCCAAGTCTCATGTCCGTACATGACTACAGGAAAAACATTGTTCTTATCTTAGCTAAAAATGTATTTGAAAGGTTTGTTGCCAGAAGTAGATGTATTTTCTAAGATTTTGACAAGCTTGGAAATGCATATAAATGGGAATTAGGAGATGGACATGATGAGTAGTTTAGTGTCCTAAGTTGGCTGCTATACAGGCTTCCCTTCCTCCAGTCACAGGTAATGCTAGGTAATGCTAATTATATATTCACTTAACACTATGCCATGTACATAAGTGCATTATATGGAACACATATGTAATCTTTACAATACTTATGAGGCATATATTAAACTTATCCACCTTTTGCATTTGAAAAAACAGGCAAAGGGAGTTAAGTAACTTTCCTAAAGTCATAGTGCTAGCAAGAATTGCAGTAGAGGTAGAATTTGAATCTAGGAAAACTGGGTTTCAGACCTCTTTTAACAGGTGGTCTTTACCACCTCCTGTTCCTGCTGTCCTCCTATCCTGGGAATCTTTATTTATAATCCCCCAAGTCATCCAGAATAAATTCCAACACTTCAACTTAACTCACAGGGCTCTTTTATGACATGAGAAACTCTTCCTTTTCGTCCTCATTTCCTGACACATTTCCATGGATTCTGTGCTGAATCACATCAAGCTTGTTGACATTTCCCATAGAGGATGCTGTGATGATTTGCATCCTATATTTACATCATATATTCTATTCACTATTCACTTCCTGCCTTGTCCACTTTTCTGTGCCCACACTCTGCAGGGTCATCTTCAGGGTAGCTCTGATTCACATTCCAAAATTCCACTCACTGATAACCTTGTGTGTAAAGGTGTTCCTGACTCTCCTGGGCTTCTTTACCCTTATCTCAGAGAACTGTGATTGTAAGTTTTCGAGTGAACCTCCTCTATTTGATTGTCAGTTCATGGCATATTAAATGATATCTAGATTAATGATCAATACCACATCACTTGCTATTGCATTCTCATTGTAAATTAAATTTGAGCAAAGTTGGATAGAAACTATATATGTTGCAATGATCTTGCCAGTTGCAACAGTAGTCTTTCTCCCCAAATACTATAGGTAATTAAAAAGTAAATAAACCCTTCATGATTAGCAGAAAAGGGATACAGTATTTTGACTACGCAGAAGGTTTAAGATTTTCCAGTGAGAAAGAAGATATGGTGATTTTGATGCCATCAGCCCCAGAAGCATGAATATTGGTTTAAAAAATTGAGTTCCCATTTCCTAGGTTCAAGTAGTAACGCCAGTCACGAGCTCCATGACTGGGCAAGTTATTTCCTCTCTTTGTTCTTCAGTTTCCTCATCTCTAAAGTGTGAATAATAAGGATAACCTATCTTATAAGATTTGTATGAGAATTAAATGTGAGCAGTAACTGGCACATAGTAAATATAATATAAGTGTTTTCTCTTATTATCTAAATATTTTTTAATCCTTATGATCTTACCAGCTAGTGATAACTGAGGACAGGTTGACTTTACTGTTATAGTGTCATAGAGTATTTGAAGATTTAAGGACACAGAGCATATCTTCCTATCAATGGATTTTACACCATAAGAGGGCAATTGTTTTTTAAATGCAATTGTTTTTTCATGAGAAGTTTATCTTTCTCTGATCTATTTATTATCTATCTGTCCATCTATATCTATAATCATCAATCATTATCAATTGTCTATCATCTTTCAATTTATTATTCTGTCTTTCATCATTTATTTAAGAGCTTGTGTATTTTGTGGGTTCTAGGATCAGAATAAAACAATTGAAATATCAGCCCCTTCTGCTCAGTGGTAAAGAATCCACCTACAATGCGGGAGACTTGGGCTTGATCCCTGGGTCAGGAAGATCCCTTGGAGGAGTACATGGCAACCCGCTCCAGTATTCTCGCCTGGAAAACTCCATGGACAGAGGAGCCTGGCGGGCTACAATTCATGGGGTCACAAAGAGTTGGACACAACTGAGCACACATACATTGTGAGGATAGAATGAGGTAACATAAGACAGTTGCTTAGCATACAATCCTGCACATAGGAAAGTGCTTACTAGTTCATAGTAACCATGACTAATAGTATTTCTACAGTGAAAATGAGCAGACATTATGGTTTATTGTCTCAGGAATAAAGTTAGATATGAATTTTGATATTGTCTCTTAGTTGTCTATTCAGCTCTTATGTAATCACTGACAAGATCAAATTACAAATCTACCTACTAGAGAGATTTCACTTCACAGAATCAAATTATGAAGTAAAGCATTTCATAAATATAAAAATGTTATATAGATGATCTCATTTTATTTCTATAACAGCTTTGTGAGGCCAAAACTTTATCATCCATCTTTTATAGATGAGAAAACCAATATTCAGAGAAAGTAAGTAGATTCACCCAAAGTTAACAGTAGGTGAGGGTACTCAAACTTAAATCACTCAGCTATGGGCAGTGCTCTTTCCACTATCCACCAAGAAAAGAGGTTTGATTCAGAGAAAACATTTGCATAATTCAGAGAAGCCATTTTCATTCTGAGGATCTTTAAATTTTGTCTCTTGATTCATCTCTTTCAAGAATTCATCTCTGATTATTTCATCCAGTACTTTTTCTGTATGCCTTAAGCACTTCTGTATGTAACTTGTAAAACAATTTATACAGATGTAAAATACACTTAACACTTACTACCATTATCTGTATAGGACATTTTATTCCTAATTCTTAACTATAATTGCAAGGACGAAGAATTATCTGGGGCTTTTCAAGGCAAAAGTATTAAGGATGATAAAAGTTTCAGTAATTAAAAAAATTTTCAACTCTTTAGCACAAAATGTGTATGCTAGTCATTCAGTTGTGTCTGACTCTTTTCACCCCATAGACTGTAGCCCACCAGGCTCCTCTCTATGGAATTCTCCAAGAAAGAATACTGGAGTGGGTAGCCATTCCCTTCTCCAGGGGATCTTCCTGATCCAGGAATTGAATCCAGGTCTCCCGCATTGTAGGCAGATTCTTTATCATCTGAGCCATCACATAGGACAAAGTATTCTCCTATGTAAAATACTTTGGATTGTATTGTATTCTATTCAATACATAGGACAAAGTATTTCTCTGTATAGTTTGATGTATTCCTTACTGGCAAGTGAAGCTGAACTTTTTTATGCAGGTCAAAGACTAGGACTCAAACACTTTCAATGTAAATTTACAAGCATAGGTTGTTGGTGAGCCAGGTAGTCAATGCGTATGTTTTTCTCAGTCACTAAAAATAACCTAGTTTTTAATTGCACTGAAACTTCCAACCTAATTTAGAAACTAGAAAGAGTCATTCTCACTTGATTAAATAGAACGCTATTCTTTTAAAGTTGATCTGTATACATTACATTAAAAGGTTCATTTAGGAATTTTAGACATCAAATCTAAAATGCTAACTCCCTGCTTGTATCTTTAGCCTCAAAAATTAATTTATCAATTTAATACTTAAAGTGTTTAAGCATTCTGAATTTCTGATGTTCGGGTGGGCAGTGTGAGATCAGAGAGAGACACAGAGAGGGACAAGATGATTATGAAGGAAAACAATTGGGAGAAAGGAACTGTAGGTCTAAGCATAATAGAAAATCAAATGGGAGTCAATAATGTGGTAAGACAATTAATGATGAAAAATATCCATGAACTATACTCAAGAAATATAAATATTTTCCTCTGCTATATTTAACATCACTTGGTAGCTCAGATGGTAAAGCGTCTGTCTACAGTGAGGGAGACCCGGGTTCGATCCCTGGATCGGGAAGATCCTCTGGAGAAGGAAATGGCAATCCACTCCAGTACTATTGCCTGGAAAATCCCATGGACAGAGGAGCCTGGTAGGCTACAGTCTATGGGGTCGCAAAGATTCGGACATGACTAAGCGACTTCACTTTGACTTTCTTTCACTTTCAAATGTTTTCAGAAGGCTGTTCCTGTTAGGCTGTACTTGCTTACAGTGGTTTATAACATTTATTTTTACAGAGAACCAGAGCCACTGAACCAGTTCTGCCTAGATCTCCATGGAAGTAGTCAACAATGTTACTGAGTTTATATTTTTAGGACTTTCCCAAGATCCTAGAACGCAACTGATACTCTTTGCTCTATTCCTCCTCTTCTACATGGTGATCCTGGGGGGAAACCTGCTCATTTTGCTCATGGTTTTTTCTGATCCTCGGCTTCACACACCCATGTATTTCTTCCTCAGTAACTTGTCCTTTGTGGACATTGCCTATTCCTCAGCTACAGCACCCAAGATGATTGCAGACTTTATTTCTGAGAAAAAGATTGTTTCCTACTGGGGCTGTGTAACTCAGATGTTTGCCTTCCACTTTTTTGGCTGTGCTGAGATTTTTGTTTTGACTGTCATGGCTTTTGACCGTTACGCTGCCATCTGCCAACCGCTCCGTTACGCCACCATCATGAGCGCCACTGCTTGCACTGTGCTGGCATCACTGTCCTGGCTGGGAGCCCTGGCTCACTCTTTTGTTCAGACCCTCCTGACCTTTCAATTACCCTTCTGCAGCTCTCAGATCATTGACCACTACTTTTGCGATGTCCACCCAGTTCTAAAACTTGCCTGTGCTGACACAACCCTAGTAAACATGTTGGTGATTGCCAACAGTGGGCTCATCTCCCTGGGGTGTTTCCTCATTCTTCTGGCCTCCTACACAGTCATTTTAGTCAGTCTTCGGAAGCAGTCTGCTGAGGGCCGGCGCAAGGCTCTCTCTACCTGTGGATCTCACTTCACTGTGGTAACTTTCTTCTTCGTCCCTTGTATCTTTATTTACCTCCGTCCATCCACCACTTTCCCACTAGATAAGGCTGTGTCTGTGTTCTATACTACCATCACCCCAATGCTAAACCCACTCATCTATACTCTGAGGAATAAGGATGTAAAGAACGCCATGAATCGGGTGTGGAATCACAAAGTCTCCTTGAACGAAAAGCAGAAGGCATAGTTTGTTAGAATTACAAAATCAGAATTAGTTGATACCTTCCAAGGCCCTTATCTTATTAATAATTTTAAGGAATAGTCTTTAGCATTCAACTACGTCATACTGATCTTTTGAAAGGGAATAATTTGAGGCTATTCATCTTTCTGCTTCTAGGTGAGCAAAACTTAAGCCTTTCCATACTGGCTGGGCTTATCCTTGCTTATTTCTACAGTGGAAGAGTAGATACTTCCACTCATATCTCATTTACCTACTTCAGATCTCTCCAAATTCAACACTCTTTAAGATATAATTCAATAGTTTAGAATGGAGTTAACAAGAAAAAGTTATCTCTGAGGAACTGGATAATTTCTCCTTAAAAATGTCTGTCTTCCTAGGAGCTGCCTTCCTTATCCCTCTTTCTCTCCCTCCTTCTTCCCTGCTGTTTTTCCTTCCCTCCTGCCTTCCTTTATCTGACCCTCCTTTGTTTCCCAAAATCAGGCAGTAAACCTCCCATGTGGAGGTAAGACAACCTTACTGCCAGAGATGGGGAATCCAGGTGAGAAACCTGTGTAAACAAACTTGATTACTTTAATTGACTATCCCAAGTCCAGACTAAATTTAGATATTTCACTAACTAAACACCCAGAGCCTATACATATATATTTTTTGTCCTGTTAATTCCTCATGAATGTGTTTCTTGATTCAAAAAATAAAAAGGCTGCTGGCCTTGGCCACTTTTTCATGAATTAAAGTGTTTCTTTTTCTCCTGTTAATCTGTCTTGTGTCAATTTTATTATTAGGCCAGCCACAAGAATTTAAGACAGGTAGAAGGGTAAAGGGGGAAATATCCCCCTTTCTGACAACTTGTCATTGAGTTGCTGTCTTGTCTGACTCTTTGCAACCCGATGGGCTGTCCCTGACAATATTTAGGATTAGATTTAACCATGAAAGATCTGTACACAGCAAAGTGTATGACATTCATGAAAGATATTGAAGAAGATACAATTAAATGGAAAAATAATTCCATACTCACAGATCAGAAGACTAAAATGTGTTTAGCATATTGTTGCTGCTACTGCAGCTGCTGCTAAGTTGCTTCAGTCGTGTCCGACTCTGTGCGACCCCATAGACGGCAGCCACCAGGCTCCCCCATCCCTGGAATTCTCCAGGCAAGAATACTGGAGTGGGTTGCCATTTCCTTCTCCAATGCATGAAAGTGAAAAGTGAAAGTGAAGTTGCTCAGTTGTGTCTGACTCTTCGCGACCCCATGGACTGCAGCCTACCAGGCTCCTCCATCCATATTACCCAAAGTGATCTACAGATTGAACACAATCCCTATCAAAATTCCAGGGGTATTTTTTTTTTAACATTTAAAAAGTTTAATACTTCCAGTTTGTGAGAAACATATATATTATGAAG
>SJYF01000908.1:349180-366251 GCA_006410515.1 Procapra przewalskii
CTAGATAAACTGACTACAAAATTCTTTTGGAAAAATAAAATGCAAACATGCAAGAAGAGCCAGGGAAACATTATCAAAAGCAGAGCAATGGGAGAGAATGAGTTCTAGAGTGCATGAAATCATGCTATAAAGATGCCATGAATAAAACAATTTGATATTAATGAATTAATATAAAAACAATTAAAAAAATAAAATTAAAAACCAAGGAATAAGCTTAATTACACATGGAAATAAAGTATATAAAAAATGAAGCTTCTAAAATGAGTAGGGGGCAATTAGTGTTTTTTAAGAAAGGATTTTGAGACAGCTGGATAGCCACCTGGAAAAGAACTGCATTAATTCCTCATACCTTACCTACCACTATTTAAAACTGGACACATATTTATTTGAAAAGCCTGATTTTCTTTTCATATCTAGGGGAGGAAATCATTCCCAACTATAACTCAAAATTCACTAATAGTTAGGAAAAATTGAATATTTGGTTACATATGTTTTCATGGCAGAAACGCAAAAGCATAGCTGACACATATTAATACTTAGAAAAAAAATCTAAGAAAAAAATCTAACCTTTAAGGATGAAGCAATGATAAATTAATGCATAAGAGCTAATGAGCAAGTAAAAAGACCAACAACCATGCAGAGAAATGGAAAAAGATGTGCAAATATGTTGTTGTTGTTCAGTCGCTAAGTTGTGTCCGACTCTTTGCGACCCTTTGGACTCCAGTGTGCCTTGCTTCCCTGTGCTTCACTATCCCCCAGAGTTTGTTCAGAGTCATGTTCATTGAGTCAGTAATGCCACCCAACCATCTCATCCTCTGTTGCTCCCCTCTCCTCCTGCCTTCAATCTTTCCCAGCATCAGGGTTTTTCCAGTGAGTTGGCTCTTTGTATCAGGTGGCTAAAGTATTGGAGCTTCAGCATCAGTACTTCCAATGAATATTCACGGTCGATTTCCCTTAGGATTGACTGTTTTGATCTCCTTGCTGTCTAAGGGACTCTCAAGAGTCTTCTTCAACACCACAGTTTGAAAGCATCACTTCTTCCGTTCACAGCCTTCTTTATGGTCCAACACACACATCTGTACATTACTACTGAAAAAACCATAACTTTGACTATATGGATCTTTGTCAGAAAACTGATGTCTCTGTTTTTCAAAAGACTGCTTAGGTTTGTCATAGCTTTTCTTCCAAGAAGCAAGTGTCTTTTAATTTCATGGCTGCAGTCACCGTCTGTGCTGATTTTGGAGCCAAAGAAAATAAAGTCTGTCACTGTTTCCATTGTTTCCCCACCTATTTGCCATTAAGTGATGGGACCGGATGCCATGATGTTTCTTTTTGAATGTTGAGTTTTAAGCCACTTTTTCACTCTCTTTCACCTTCATCAAGAGGCTCTTTAGTTCCTCTTCACTTTCTGCCCCAAGGGTGGTGTCATCTGCATATCTGAGGTTACTATATTTCTCCTGGAAATCTTGATTCCAGCTTGGCATTTTGCATGATGCAAATAGGTACAAGCTATATAAAAGATGTTCAAACTTTAATAAGAAAATGTTTTAGGGAATTCCCTGGTGGGTCAGTGGTTAGGACTTGGTACTTTCACTGTAGCGGGCCCAGAGTTTGATCCCTGGTTGGGGAACTAAGTTCACATAAGCTACATGATGCAGCCAAAGGAAAAAAAAATGCTGTTAAATTACACTGAGATACTGTTTACCAGCTATCATATGCAAAATAATTTATATCAGATAAAAGTATAACAGCTTGGAAACCTACTATAGTTTGAACTTCTTTACACAGGAACTGTATCCCAGTACAGTGGAATGAAAACTATAATCCTGCTAACACACAGGTCTCTGGAGCTCACACAACCCTGTAACCAAATTTTATTGCTCAAAGCAATTTTCAAGGCCAGCAAAGATCCATGGGGTTGGGAAAATGTCCAGTTTTTATTTGAAGAAGATGTAATATATTCTTGTGATTTCCAATCTATCTTTGTTCACTCTTTGGATACAATTAGTTACAGTCTTCCTGCATAGAAAATATGCCCACTAAATTTTAAGACTCCCAAATTCTCAACCATTTGGCTAGAAGTCCAGGGTCTTTTCTTCTACACCAGCTCCATATATATATGTGTATGTGTGTGTGTGGGGGGTGGTTCCTTGGGTGCAGATCTTCTTCATATGAATCAAAAGACTTCATCTGTTCTACTTACTTTCCACACACCCAAAGTACAATGAAGAGACTCTGATCAGTTAATTGTAACAGACACACCAATTAAAAAAGAAGAGAAACAAAGGCACATAGTGGGTCTTGGCCCATGGCTATTCTAAAATACTTCTGGGGCGGTTTCCCTGGGGCAGGGAATGCTCTTTGACTATGGGTAGGTTCATTATCATTTCAGATGTTTCTTCTGTTCTTTTCTGTCTGTCTTCTCCTGAAATTCTCGCCATACGTATTTTATACATTTTGTAGCAGTCTCACAGTCTTTGGATATTCTCTCTCTTTTCTTTTTTCAGACTTTGTTCTCTTTACTTTTCAATTTTGAAGATTTCTATTAATATTTGAGGTATCCTCAAGCTCACATATTCTTTCTTCAGCCACATCCAGGGTACCAATGAGACCATCAGAGGCATTCTTCGTTTGTTTCAGTGTTTTGGATCTATTGCATTACCCTTTTGGTGCTTTCTTAGGATTTCCGTCTCTTTGCTTACATTGTTCATCTGTTCTTGCATGTTGTCTACTTTATCCATTAGCATGTCCATAACATTTGTTTTAAATTCCCAGGCTGGTCATTCCAATATCCCCAATGTATGGAATTCAGATCCCATACATTCTGATGGTTCTGAGGCTTACTCTGCCTCTTCAAACTGCAGGTTTTTCTTTTGATTTTTGTATGACTTTTTTTTTTTTGTTTTTGATGGTCAAACCTGGGTAAAAGGAGCTACCATAAACAGGCCTTAAATAATGTGGTAGTGAAGTGCAGGGGTGAGGGGAAGCTTTCTATAGACCCATGATTAGATCTCAGAGTTTCGGTAAGCCTGTACTTCTGGGTGAGCTCCATAAGTGTTTCTCTTTCTTTTTTTCCCCCTACTTGCTTGTGTGGGATAGAATGCCTAGAGTGAGCTAGAGTTGGGATTTTCCTTTCTCCCATTTGGAAGGCCAAAGCTGACTGGAGACAGGGTATTCCCCATCCTTTAGGTCAGCTCGGCTCTGATAATATCCTATCAGGTTAGGCTCTAGTTAAATGGTTTCTCCCAGGGCAGACATTGTTAATGTGTGTATGTGTGCTCTGACATATTTCAAAATGGTTCTTTTCCCTCTCCCTCTCTGCTGGAAGCTGGAGGGGATTTTTCTCTGATATACTGTGAGAATCTAGTCTAACTCTTGGAGATAAATAATATAAAATTTGCTCATATGACCAGGTCCTCTAGTTTTTAACGCTCAAAGTTGTCCATACAGAGCCTCCACAATTAGTCAATTACAGTTCAAAGTTTCCCACACTGTACTAGTTCCCTGGGCATTTCTGTCTAAGAGTCTTTGCTCTTATAACTGATGACTCCTATATTGCCTGCATTTCTCTCCAATATTGGAGGCAGAGATTTGCCTGTGTCCCAAATATCCTAGAAGAGTTGTTTTTTCAGTCTGTTCATCTCCAATATACATTACTTTATATACACACACACTCATGTAGTTGCATAGTTGACACTTGAACAACACAGGTTTGAACCGTCCAAGTCCATTTATATGTGGATTTTTTTCAGTAGTAAATATGAGAACACTACACAATTAGAGGTTAGCTGGATCCATGGATGTGGCATGGTGGAACCAGAGGGCTTACTATCAAGTTATACACACATTTTTGACTTCTTACTCCTAACCCCTATGTTGTTCAAGTGTCAACTGTAGTTTCAAAAGTAAGACATGTGACTTCTTGCAATGTTTTCAAGGTTCATTCAGGTTGTAGCATGGATTATTATTTTATACCTCATTCCATTTCATGGCCAAATAATATTTCATTGTATGGCTATCTTATTTTGTTTATTCATTTATCAGTTTATAGAGGTTTCCACATTGTGGCTATTGTGAATAGTGCTACTACAAACATTTATGTACTGGATTTTGACACAAAAGGCTGCATATTATATTATTCCATTTGTATAAAATGTCAGCAAACACATACAGAAAACAGATTACTGATTGTAAGGGCTTGGGGAAAGGAGATTTGGGAGTGTTTGCTCAATAAATACAGGTTTTCCTTTTGGATAAAATGTTCTGGAACATGTAAGGGAATAGTGCCAGTCATTGACAAAAATATGTTCTGGAACTAGATGGTGGTGATAGTTGCACAATACTCTGAATATACTAAATATCACTAAAGATAAATTATAGATTGTATGTATTTTACTGAAAACAAAACTAGTAAGAAGTGAAAAATATCCAAATACATATAAAGAAGGAAATGCTTCAACTACTTCTTTATCCTCAATCCCTGATATAGCCAATGTTAGTCTACTCTGTTATTGTTTGATTTTTCCAAAATTAAGATCATATAATACACATGACCAACCATTTTGCTTTTCATTTGGCAGTTTATTGTAGACATTGTAGTGTATTCAAATTCAAGTATTTCTTTTAATGACAGCTGTATGTTTTTAATGTAAGGTATTCTATAACTTATATAATTCCTTTACTAATAGGTAATCAGATTTTTTCCCACTGTTTACTCTGCTAAAATAGATATTTTTGTCATAGTTTAAAGGATCATTGCTTTTATATCCAGGAATTGATTCTCAAAAGAAAGATTTATGAGTCAATGATGTTGAAGAAAAGTATATTTTAATTTTAGCAGTTATTGCCAAGATATTGGATTTGTTTGTTTCTAACACTGCAGTTGATACATTCATCAATAATATGCATGTGTGCTAAGTCACTTCAGTCATATTTGACTCTTTGTGATCCTATGGACTATAGCCTGCCAAGATCCTCTGTCCATGGGGATTCTCCAGGCAACAATACTGAAGTGGGTTGCCATGCCCTCCTTCAGGGGATCTTCCCCACCCAGAAATCAAACCCCCATCTCTTAGGTCTCTTGGATTGGCAGGTAGGTTCTTTACCACTAGCACCACCTGGTAAGCCCCATCCGTGATACAAAATATCCTTAAATATTTTTCTAAATTTTTATCAATTTGATGAGCAAAAATGGCATTGATTGTCATTTTAATATGCAGTTCCCTGACCTTTAATGAAGTTAAATATTTCTCATAGTTTTATTTGTTATTAGGTGTAATTTATTCTAGGAATTACCTATTTAGTGGTTTTTATTTAGCCAATTTTTTCCCTACTGAAATTTTTTCTTACTAATTTACAGGAGATATTTCAAAATAGTTTTTGCATAAGGTTACAAACTAGGATTGAAGTTATTTTCCATATAGATGTGCATGCATGCTTAGTCTCTTCAGTCATGTCCGACTCTTTGCAAACCTATAGACTGCAGCCCACCAGGTTCCTCTGTCCATGGGATTCTCTAGGCAAGAATGCTGGAGTGGGTTGCCATGCCCTCCTCCAGGCGATCTTCCTGACCCAGGGATCCAACCCGCACCTCCTGTGTCTCTTGCATTGCAGGCAGGTCCTTTACCACTGGGCCCCTGGGGAAGCCCCTTTCCATACAGACATCCAATAACAAGGAACAATTGTTAAACAGTCCTTTATTAAAAGGGCTCTTCTTTCCTATCGAATTGTTTTGGTACCTTTTTTGAAAATCAGTTATCACATATGTGAAATTCTTCTGGACTTTCCATTCTGTTCCATGAATCTATTTTTTAAAGCAAACACAATACTCTAAAGATTACTATAGCTTTATATGAAGTGTTGAAAACTGATTTTGTGAGCCTAATAAATTTATTCTGTTCACATTGTTTCGGTAACCTTAGGTTCTTTGCAATTTCATATTAATTTTATAATCAATTTAAGCCTGCTGGGATAATGATTAGCATGATGTTAAATGTATACAACAATTAGGAGATAGCAAACTTGTTCATAGTATTGTGTCTTTTTATCTATGAACACAGTCTGGTCCCCATCATCTCTTCATCCTTGGACCCAGGAAGATGGATAAAGAGCAATAAAAGAATTGTGCATTGAATCTTAAAGCTTCTGCTCAAATGTGGCACAAAACTTCTGCCTATATTATTTTGAATAAATAAGTCATGTTTTCAAGGCTTTGGAAAAAAAAGAAGAGAGAATAATACCCTTCTTACAGCAATGGAGAGTCTCTGAAGAGATGAACTAAGTAGAATAAGATTGCTAGTTGTTCAATTAATAAATAACTCATAATGATGGTTACTTGGAATTCTTATTTTATTTATCCAAATAACATACACATTGCTAATATTTTAATCAAAGGAATCTTTCTATACCTATTTAATAATTTCCTGCCTTCAAATTCTCTCTTCTCAAATCACCTGTATAAATCCTTACAAAATATTGATTTCAAGTCACCATAACCTTGCCTATAGTCTTACACTGAGCCTTCGTTTTCTTTTACATCAAGTCCTATTTTATAGTGGCATTCTTATTCTTCTAAACTGTTAACTGAATATCTTGTTCTGCAAATAAGTTCCACTATTTTATTTCCCACATACTTTTTTCCCTTACCAAACAAAATTTTAGTTTTCATTATAGGTCAACTTCATGATATTTCTTCTGTAAGAACATTTTCTTGATTGATTAAGCACACCACAATTTTTCTCTTATCTAAAATCCAGTTTACTCTTTATCTCTAAGAACTGGTTGAAAACTTGATATATTTGACTGCAGTATTTCACAAATTGTTTTATTTATGAGTGTTCAGTTACTCAAAAAAATATATACATTCCTTAAATTAGAAATAAATGTTCCTGGATTTTATTCTCCCATGGCCTCTAGAACAAGATTGGATAATCTAGAGTGCTAATTAAAATTTGTTGACATCTCCTTCTACCTTCTAAATGTTGGCTTACCCAACTTCCATCCCCTGAATCTCTCAGGTCCAGGTAAAAACAATCATTGTAAATTCCCATGAGAAAATTAATATATCTTCCTGTTGTGAATTAAATCATACCACTTCTGTTGTTCAAAAGATCCCATTGAAATATGATTTCTTGGTCAATTCCCAAGTCCCCACAACATCCATTTTATCTACAGCTGCTACACAGCTGATGATTCACCTAGGTCATTTATTTATATTTAAAACTGACTCCTCTACATTCTCTGTCAGAGCCGACTCGACACTGTGTATACTATAAAGCCCTGATTCTGCTATAGATCTGGTATGCAAAAGCTCTTTTTTTCCCCCCCTGTGTCTTTCCTACTTCCATCTTCTAACTCTGGAGGGTTAGATAATTAAAACAGTTTGCATATGTTGGCATATATGAAGGGAGAATTCGAACAAAAGTGGGACTAAGCCTTAAGACTTATTCCCATAGAAGTGATGTGACATATGCTTTAGAAGACAAGGTAAAATTTTAAGTCAAGTAATCATGTAATCACAAATATTTATAAGAGGAACATACTCCTATTTAAGGAAAAAAAGAAATAGAGAAGCAGTTAAATGCCTTTCTTTGGGGTAATGGCTATACTGCAATATACTTGATACTCAGTCTTCTTCAGTTCAGTTAAGCTCAGTTCAGTCACTCTTTGTGCCCCCATAGACTGCAGCACATCATGCTTCCCTGTTCATCACCACCAGGAGCTTGCTCAAGCTCATGTACATCAAGTTGGTGATGCCATCTCACCCTCTGTTGTCCCTTTCTCCTCTTGATTTCAATCTTTCTCAGCATCAGAGTCTTTTCAAATGAGTCACTTCGTCACATAAGGTGGCCAAAGTATTGGAGTTTCAGCTGCATCAGCCCTTCCAAAGAATATTCAGGACTGGTTTCCTTTAGAATGGACTGGTTGGATCTCCTTGCAGTCCAAGGGACTCTCAAGAGTCTTCTCCAACACCACAGTTCAAAAGCATCAGTTCTTTGGTGCTCAACTTTCTTTATAGTCCAACTCTCACACACATACATGACTACTGGAAAAACCATAGCTTTGACTAGATGGACTTTTGTTGGCAAAGTAATGTCTATGCTTTTTGATATGCTGTCTAGGTAGGTCATAACTTTTCTCCCAAGAAGTAATCATGTTGTAATTTTATGGCTGCAGTCACCATCTGCAGTGATCTTGGAGCCCCCCAAAATAAAGTCTATCACTGTTTACACTGTTTCCCCATCTATTTCCGCTGTTTCCCCATCTATTTCCCATGCAGTGATGGGACCAGATGTCATGATCTTAGTTTCCTGAATGTTGAGTTTTAAGCCAGCTTTTTCACTCTCCTCTTTCACTTTCATCAAGAGGCTCTTTAGTTCTTCCTCATTTTCTGTCATAAGGATGGGGTCATATGCATATCTGAGGTTATTGATGTTTCTTCCAGCAATCTTTATTCCAGCTTGGGCTTCATCTAGCCCAGCATTTCACATGATGTACTAGGCATATAAGTTAAATTAGCAAGGTGACAATATACAGCCTTGATGTACTTCTTTCCCTATTTGGAACCGGTCTTGTTCCATGTCCAGTTCTAACTGTTGCTTCCTAATCTGCATACAAGTTTCTCAAGAGGCAGGTCAGGTGGTCTGATATTCCCATCTCTTTAAGAATTTTCCACAGTTTGTTGTGATCCACACAGTCAAAGGCTTTGGCATAGTCAATAAAGCAGAAGTAGATGTCTTTCTGGAACTCTCTTGCTTTTTCCATGATCCTGTGAATGTTGGCAATTTGACCTCTGGTTCCTCTGCCTTTTGTAAATCCAGCTTGCACATCTAGAAGTTCACGGTTCATGTACTACTGAATCCTGGCTTAGAGAATTTTGAGCATTACTTTGTTAGCATGTGAGATGAGTGGAGTTGTGCGGTACTTTGAACATTCTTTGGGATTGTCTTTCTCTGGGACTGGAATGAAAACTGACCTTTTCCAGTCTTGTGGCCACTGCTGAGCTTTCCAAATTGCTGGCATATTGAGTGCAGCATTTTCACAGCATCATCTTTCAGGATTTGAAATAGCTCAACTGGAATTCCATCACCTCTACTAGCTTTGTTCATAGAATTATTCCTAAGGCTTACTTGAATTTACATTCCATTCCAGGATGTCTGGCTCTAGGTGAGTGATCATACCATCATGATTATCTGGGTCATGAAGATCTTTTTTTTTTTTTGTATAGTTCATCTGTGTATTCTTGCCACATCTTCTTAATAACTTCTACTTCTGTTAGGTCCATACTCTTTCTGTTCTTTATTGTGGCTGCCTTTGCATGGAATATTCCCTTGGTACCTCTAATTTTATTGAAGAGATCTCTAGTCTTTCCTATTCTATTGTTTTCCTCTATTTCTTTGCACTGATTACTGAGAAAGACTTTCTTATCTCTCTTTGCTATTCTTTGGAACTCTGCATTCAAATGGGTATATCTTTCCTTTCTCCTTTGCCTTTTGCTTCTCTTCTTTTCATAGCTATTTGTAATGCCTCCTCAGACAACCATTTTGCCTTTTGCATTTCTTTTTCTTGGGGATGGTCTTGATCACTGCCTCCTATATAACTATGAGCCTCTGTCCATAGTTCCTCTAGCACTCTGTCTATCAGATCTAATCCCTTGAATCTATTTCTCACTTCCACTGTATAATCATAAGGTGTTTGATTTAGGTCATACCTGAATGGTCTAGTGGTTTTCCCTACTTCCTTCAATTTAAGTCTGAATTTGCCAATAAGGAGTTCCTGATCTGAGCAACAGTCAGATCCCAGTCTTGTTTTTGCTGACTTTATAAAGCTTCTTAGTTTGGGTAAAGATCAAAAAAACTAATTTTCTTAGTGTTTCTGGTAGGTCTCAATCAGATGAATTTTATCCATAAAGATATTAATGATTCTCTATAAATTTATAAGAGTTTTGCAACTGTAAAATCTGTCCATAATGTTGCTTAAGAGCCCATGTCACTTATATGCGATATAGTTTTTAATGTTCTTTCACTATGGATAACCTTATGGAAATCCATACTCTCAGTATGGATGAGTTTCTAAATGACTAAACCTGTGTGTGTGTGTGTTTGTGTGTGTGTGTGTGCATTTAACACACAGTCAGCCCAGAGTAAGTGCTTCCTTAATGTGAGTTCTTATCTTTAAAATTACAAAGGCTAATCTCATTTGGATTGTCTGTTAGCACTAGGAAGGAAAGTGCTATTTTCAACATCTATTACTTAAGTGATATTTCACCACAATCCCTAGTATCTTACCTTTCAAATCAATATAGCCAATGAAGGTGGAAAGAATACTAAAGGTAAGTTTTCCTAGAGGAAACAAAGTCTATGAAAATGAATCTGGGAAATAGAGGCTTTGCTTCAATAGAATCGTATTTTCTCTTGAACTTTTATTTTCTTTTCCTTTGATGCAGGTTTCCAACTATCAATCAGGACGATGGATGTGGTGAATGAGTCTACAGTTTCTGATTTTGTTTTGCTAGGACTCTCTAAATCCTGGGAACTACAGACATTTTTCTTTGTGGTGTTTTCCCTCTTTTATGTGGCAACAATGGTGGGTAATAGCCTCATAGTCATCACAGTGATAGCCGACTCTCATCTGCACTTCCCCATGTACTTCCTGCTCACCAACCTTTCCATCATTGATATGTCTCTTGCTTCCTTTGCAACCCCCAAGATGATTACAGACTACCTCAGTGGACACAAAACCATCTCCTTTGATGGTTGCATCACCCAGATATTTTTCCTACACCTTTTTACTGGCACTGAGATTATTTTGCTAATGGCTATGTCTTTTGATAGGTATATTGCAATATGCAAGCCTCTCCACTATGCTTCAATCATAAGTCCCCAGATGTGTGTTGCCCTTGTGGTGGTTTCCTGGGTTGTAGGAGTCATGCATTCAATGAGCCAGGTCACCTTCGCTCTTACATTGCCTTTCTGTGGTCCCAATGAAGTAGAGAGCTTTTTCTGTGACCTTCCTGTGGTATTCCAACTAGCCTGTGTAAATACTTATGTCCTGGGCCTCTTTATGATCTCAACAAGTGGCATCATTGCCTTGTCCTGCTTTATTCTCCTATTCAGTTCTTATGTTATTGTCTTGGTTACTATCAGAAATCATTCTTCAAAAGGAGCATCTAAGGTTCTTTCTACCTGCACAGCTCATTTCATTGTTGTCTTCATGTTCTTTGGGCCCTGCATCTTCATCTATATGTGGCCACTAAGCAGTTTTCTGATAGACAAGATTCTATCTGTGTTTTATACCATCTTTACTCCCATTCTGAACCCAATAATCTATACTTTGAGAAATCAGGAAGTGAAAATAGCCATGAGGAAACTGAAGAATAAGCTTCTAAATTCTAACAAGACAACTCCATTGCATTATTTTTAGTTTTAATATATAGTTTTATTCCTAGGTATTAACTGCCATATTTTTTGTGCACACAGCACATGTTAGGCTTTTATTTCTCAAGTTATTATCAACTTGAAATTGCCAAAATTTGTGAAATCACAAGATCATGTTAAAACTGTCTTCATACATATATTTTAAATACATTTTAAATTTCAGAAAAGCAAACTGACAGAAGCAAGTTTTTCCAGAAGCGAAGAATATCTATAAAAATGTCAAGAGTGATTGCTTCAGTTAGGAAATTAAATATTAGCCTTCTATTTGTTGGAAAAGAGGAATAGAAAATGAGAAGAAGTATTGATCAAAGGATAACTAGAAGATAATGACATTTACATACAACTAACAACTGAGCTACTCAGAGAACTCTAAAGTATGACAAATTAGTAAATTTCTGTAAGACTTACAAATTCAATATGGCTATAGGAGTAGCCTCTGATCAATAAGCAATGATTATCTATGCACATTCCTGACATTACTACTTAACATTTAAACAAATTTTTGAGTTCTATTAAAGAAAGTCTGAGTATATTTCATTATAAATGTTGATAAAGTCCAAAGTGAGTGCTGTAAGTAGACATTCACTTTTAGCTAATAAGAAATACATTCATGATAATTCCTTCTGATAATATAGACTGAAAAAAGAGGTTAGAAAATTCTGCCAGTAGAAGATATTATGAAATGAATTTCAAAACAGTACACTTTGTTTCATACAGACCCTAATGTCAGTTTAATGCCTGGAAAGTTGAAACTAGAATGAAATGAAAGATACAGTATATGATAGTGAATTAATGGATAGTTTATGCTTTTCTTTAAAGTATTATATTGTTTTACACTTTTGTTAAATTACTTCTTCCTCTTAATATTTATATGCAAAAATAAGAAATTTGTGATTAGTAATACATTGTCAATATAATGTGTATTTCTGTCAGGAAAGTTTTTTTTTTTCCTAATACTTTTTAGTCAGTGCTAGGTTCAAAATTAGACTGAAAGTACACAAGATATCACTACCGCTTGCTGGTAGACACTGGAAATGCAGGCAATTTAAGTCATGCTGTCTCCTGGATGCTTTACTTTGCAAATCATTGGCTTAGTTGATGGCAAATCTTAAAGAATTAACTGTTATTTGGAATTTACTAAATTATACTTACAAAATATGGTGCCCAATATATTATCCATATTGTATTTACAAGAGGAAAGATCAGTTGCCACCACAGTGTTTGATAAATATCAAGTTGCTATTCTTTTCTGGCATTATTGAACAAACAGAGAAAACCAAAAATTATATACGCATTAAGTACCACTAACAAGAAAGAATTTAAGAAAATGAAATTCTTAACTTTTTATTTTAAGCCAAATGATGAAAAGTGTTTTTCTTCCTTAGTATGTGTTTTTAATTTTATTAATTAAAGTATTAAACAATGGGATGCTTTCAGTTTAAAAGTGTGATATTGTGTTCAAACTAGGCATTTTTGAAACTGTTGAATAAAATCATCTGCAGTATTAACACAAGAATAAAATGTGTCTATAGTTGCAAAATAATAAGTTAATTCTATTTGAAATAGGGATACAGATGGGCAAATTTTGGTTGTATGCATAAATTTTCTCTGTTTCAGTTACATGTGCAAATATGTTCAGGATTAAGGAAATTTACATAGAATTTTTCTATCTGTTGTTTTAGAAATGCTCCAAGTAATGCTTTCAAATAATATCTTTATTTGAACAGGAATTATGTTTTTAAATTAACGGCTTTTTGCAAGGTAAAACTGTGGAGTCTTTTTAAAGGGAGGTCATCAATCTTCAGCGCTTATGTGGATAATTCTAAAACCCAAGGGCATTTGCCAAACTCTCAACAGTATAACTCATCAGCAGATAACTCTGTAAGGCAAGTCAATAATGAGATTGAGTAGTTGGATTGATAGTAAGTTTGTCTAGCTGAGAATGAAAAGGACCATCAAATGCCTCTGGACAGCTTCCATATATAAAGAGAACTACCACTTTCTCTGATGGCTCAGCACGAGGAGTCTTCTACACGTTAGGATACTTTTACACATTACATAAACTCTAAAATCTTAATTAGGAGCCACAGGTGGATTATGTTATTGCTGAGTCTCCTTGACATGCTGCTGACACTCTTTAACCAAGGGTAAATACAATCTAATGGCCACAGGCTCCTACAACAGGAAAGATGGTGCCATTTGCCACTAGGGCATCTATAGGCAGAAATAATGGCATGCTAGATGAAGAGGAACCAGCTAGTATAAACATACCAGGTTGAGGATAGTTTTAAATTATCTGAATTTCCAATAACACATTTGAGGGAACATCGGGAGATGGAGAATTCACAAGAAGAGTATGTTGACAAACAACTTCATATTCCCTTAGGTGTTTGGGAACCTTGGCAATACCAAACCTATGAGTTCTTAAAAATTTTAAGAGGCTGTTTAGTACAATTAACCAATATTATAAAATACAGGTGAAAAAAAACTGTAAAAATCAGGTCTAGATGAAATGACAAAATGTAAATTGTAATACACAAAGCAATTGGATATATGTAATAACAATAAAATCCATAAATTATATACACTTTGTATACTTCCAAAAATATTTGAGGAACATTTCAAAATATTATACAGTGTGATGATGGTGGATTTACATTGAAGGCTAAGGTTTAGAACTCTCCTCTGCATGCGTTTTTTCAAAAGCCCTGGAATGGATCCCAGCAACAACTTGTTCAGAATTTTGACTCTTTTTTCTTATAAAAGTCACCTTGTATTACCTATATTTAGGCTCTGCAGAACCTGGATCTACCCTGAGTGTAGAAGTTAGACTTCTACAAAAATGTTAGACTCAGATGTGTTTCTACCAGGGTTAAATGCCTGTTTTACTGCTTTTTGGTGCTGTAAACTTGGGCAAGATACCTAATGGTACCTTTGCCTCAGTTTCTGCATCTGTAAAAGGACATGATAATGGTACCTGCATCACAGACTTTAAATGAATAAAGGAAGTTATTCATATAAAGTGCACAATATGCATTCAATAAATGTTATTAAAGTATAATTCTAAACAAGTCTGGGTATTTTTAAGGAACTTGGTACTCTCCTGAACTAACAATTGACATGTTTAATTTGCCAAGTAAATTTTTATTTTATAAATTTAAAATATTTGTGTCTGTTTTCTTATTGTTTTGTTCTGTTGTTAAGTTGTATCTGACTCCTTGTGACCCCATGGACTGTGGCCTGCCAGGCTCCTCTGTCCATGGGATTTCCCAGGGAAGAATACTGGAGTGGGTTGCCATTTCCTCCTCCAATGCATCTTCCTGACCCAGGGACTGAACCCACATCTCCTGTATTGACAAGCGGATTCTTTACCACTGAGCTACCAGGGAAGCTCCTTATGTCTGTATATATATGCATACAATTAGTGTGTATTAATTAACTGGGAAACTTAAAAGTAACTTCTACTAGAAAACTACACTGGTTCTTATATTAATTTAAACCTCTAAAAACTTGTTTTTCTCACTGCTAATAATTTTTGTGAATCAAGAGAACTTCTAAATTGTTGTTTAACTACTATGTGATTGTTTCTATACAATGCATAATTATTAAATAATTGATCATATAACTGGTGTATATGATTTTATAGCTACATAATTGATTTTCACCACAATTGCGGCCGGAATAAGAAAGGTGATGTTTGATCCTTTGTCAGTCAGTTCAGTCGCTCAGTCGTGTCCAGCTCTTTGCGACCCCATGAATTGCAGCATGCCAGGCCTCCCTGTCCATCACCAACTCCCGGAGTTCACTCAAACACACGTCCATCGAGTCGGTGATGCCATCCAGCCATCTCATCCTCTGTCGTCCCCTTTTCCTCCTGCCACCAATCCCTCCCAGAATGAGTCTTTTCCAATGAGTCGACTCTGCATGAGGTGGCCAAAGTACTGGAGTTTCAACTTTAACATCATTACTTCCAAAGAACACCCAGGACTGATCTCCTTTAGAATGGACTGGTTGGATCTCCTGGCAGTCCAAGGGACTCTCAGGAGTCTTCTCCAACACCACAGTTCAAAAGTATCAATTCTTTGGCACTCAGCTTTCTGAGTGCCTGGCGTGCTGTGATTCATGGGGTCGCAAAGAGTCGGACACGACTGAGCGACTGAACTGAACTGAAGTGAACTGAATGGATAAAAGTTATAAATCGCAGAAAATAATCAAATTTTCTATGGCTGTTTCTGTGAATCTAGCTTAAAACCAATGTGTATACTAGAAGAAGAGGGCTTCTGGAAAATTTTGTTTTTGAACACAGTGTATGTATCAGTTTGGATTTTATGAGGATAGCTGAACTACTAAGATTGACATGAAATAAGGAATTCATTATAAAGATCAGACTTTACACAATAATTAGTGGAAAATACTAAGTGCAGAAGGTAGGTTGTTGCTTCTGAAGCTGAAGTTGAATGTATGTCAGCAAGATTGATGACTGAAAAGGTGTGGCTTCTAAACTGGGTTGACAGCATACAATTGACAGCATAAAGTTGGGTCTTCTATTTTTCTACTCTGATCATCTCTTCACTTGAGAGTGTCCAATTCATTTACACCTAATTCAATGATTGATATGGTGCAGCTAAAAGTTGGTGATTTGATTTCTATATGTCCCATGTCTGTCTGATCATGCTACTCCCTTTAATAATTCAGTGCTTTCCTCCCAATGGCTTTTTAATTTTCCTAGGAGAAAATTTAACACTATGTAATATTTTTATATAGGTAAATCCCATACACTTTAGATGTAAGCCATATTACATTTTGTTTAATTCTTTAATTTTACATCTTCACCAAATTTTGCATCTTTACATACAGACCACTGGCTTTTTGTCTGATTAAAAATGTTCCCAATCTAACCCCTAACCTGGCTAAATCTGGCCATTCTTTATATATTAGTTGAAATATTCCATAAATTTCTTATAAAGATCATAACCTTCTATAATGTACTCATACCACTCTCTACTTCTTCTGTGGTAAAACAAGTACGATTTTACTTTAGTTCCTTGTTAAGATACCTGCTTTCTGCCTTAGAATATATATATATGCTGTGAAGTCAGGAACTGTATCATCATGTACCCCAATGTATTCCTAATTTCCAGTTTAGTAACTGAAAAATAATTAATATTTAATGACCATTTGATGAAGAGATGCAGTAATACATTGTTATGAAATGAGTTCAAATTGACTTGGACTTTAACTCAAGAAGCTTTTAATACAGGACAACAAGAGAATCTATATAACATAAAGAAGGTGTAATATAAATATAGTTAAAAACAAAAGTCACTTTTTAACTTCTTAATAATTGAACATTGAGGAAATATACAAGACTCAAGAAAATGTCTACATGTTCCTCTCCATGCATTCATTACCCAGTGTCAATTCTTAATAACATATGTCTCATTGTGGTTTTTTCCCCTATGCTTCAAAGTAAAATTGCTGAGTGCAAGGGTCAATGGTGTGTATGATTTTACAGATGCTGCTAAGTGCACTTCTATAATAAGCTTCTGTATTTTGCATTCCACTTGCTGTATATGAGAGTGTCTCTAGTCTGGTCAAGACAGTATGATATGAAATTTTGAATTTTTGCCAGTATG
>SJYF01000908.1:394145-404358 GCA_006410515.1 Procapra przewalskii
ACTTTAGACCTTTTAAAAAATCTTATGAGTTTCCTAATTTACAGGCCTAAGAATCAATATAGGCAAATAGTATTCAAGAATTTGAAACTGAATTTTCCCAACCAGAGGATAGCAGCTTCACTGATTTAAGATAAGTGTGTAAAATTAAGTGAAGAGTCTTCAGTTATGAGATTTCTCCTCCAATATCAGGAGAAATGCCTATCCCATATTATTTTCCAATAACTAACAGTGCTTTAAAATATGGAACTAAATATAATTGGAAGTTTACTTTTCAAATATTTAGTTTCCTCTGAAATTACGAGTTGTAGAAGAGAGGAGAATCTTTAAAGCTGACCAATTCAACACTGGCTTTTCAGTCTGTTCTATAAGGAGCTGTGCAGCACTCTTTGTATGTGGGCAAAATACAAAGTTCTTTGCTTTAATGATCAATGTTAAACATACATCCTGGTTAGCAATCAGGACCCCACAAATGGATCTCTACCCTGGACTCTGGGGACAGTTAGGGAAATTATTACTGCTGATTAGACCTTCTAAGCTTACTTTCCCAAATCTCTCAATTCATACAAGGCAAATAGATTATGTAAATATTAGTTTCTCTTTTATGCTAAGAATGAAAACTCTAATTTTGCACTTTATTGTTCGCCTTTTTAATTTATTGTTGCACTTTATTGTTCAGTTATACATTGTAATGTGAAGGCAGTTGGTTTTTAGTTTGGGTAAGGTGATTTGGTAGGTAATTTTTGACATTGAAATCTATATGCCATATATAATATTGAATTAATCTTAAATTTGTATCTTAATGGACTTCTTGAAATAAAATGCTAAATATTAAGAAACAGAGTCTGAATTCCCAGAGTTAATTTCACAGAAGAAGAAATGTTCATGTCAGAGGACTCCAAATTTTGAATTTTTCTACATGGCCTCACTTACATTGTATGCAAATGAACAAAGTATCTTTACAAGGTCTTTCTCAAGGAGATATAAAGTGCTATCTATATCGCAACTAAGTTTTTTCAAAGAATGTCTGGAAAGCCAGCAATTTTTATTGTAGTAGAGAAAAACACATTTTGTTCTTAATTTTTATGTAATCTCTTTACGAGCTGCATATTCAAGTTCCTACCTTTAAATGTTGATGAAGTTGGCAACTTTCTTAGCAGTAGATACAATTTCAGATAAGTTATAAGAATTTCCAGCCAATGTGTCCCAAGAAAAAGAGCAATGGTCACAATTATGTCTGGTGTTTCCTTTCATCAAAAAAGGTAATAAGAAGGTTAGAAGAAAATTACAAGTATTCCTTTAATAAAAAGTATATTTTTCCTTCCTGAAGGAGGGCATGGCAACCCACTCCAGTTTTCTTGCCTGGAGAATCCCATGGACAGAGGAGCTTGGTGGGCTACAGTCCATAGGGTTGCAAAGAGTTGGACACGACTGGAACGACTTGGCACACACATATTTTTTCCTTAGTGCATTTCCTTTAAAAAAAAATATATACATATATATATTTTTGATGTGAAACATTTTTAAAGTTTTTAAAAATGCCAGGAAATCCCTCCTTTGTTCATTTATTGACAAGGAAACTATATCAGTTAACAGTTTAACAGGAGAAAATCAAAATTTAGTAACATACATACATGTGAGAGACCTGGAAAAATGTATAACTCACCAAAATGGCTAAAACCTTCACCTAAATACTGCCTGCAGCTAAAGAGAAAAGAGGATGTTGGGGATAGATGTATGATTAGAGGAAGGCAATTTACATGGAAAGACAAAAGCAAATGTTTAGTAAATGAATATTTGCTGAGCTGTGCAGAGACAATGGGACACTGAGAAGAATCTTAACAAACAGACTTTGCTGTGTTCCTCCTTGCTATATACCTAGTTCATATTATAGTTATCAAGGAGATAGTGTGTTGTGCTAAGTCACTTCAGTCGTGTCTGACTTTGCAACCCTATGGACTCTAGCCCACCAGGCTCCTCTGTCCATGAGATTTTCCAGGAAAGAATACTGGAGTGGGTTGCTGTGCCCTTCTCCAGGGGATCTTCCCAACCCAGGAATGGAACCCATTCTTCCCAACCCAGGGATGGAAACTTGTCTCCTGCATTGGCAGGCAGGTTATTTACCATCAGCTGGGAAGCCCATCATGGAGAAGGCAATGGCACCCCACTCCAGTACTCATGCCTGGAAAATCCCATGGATGGAGGAGCCTGGTGGGCTGCATTCCATGGAGTTGCTAAGAGTCGGACACGACTGAGCGACTTCACTTTCACGCATTGGAGAAGGAAATGACAACCCACTCCAGTGTCCTTGCCTAGAGAATCCCAGGGACAGGGGAGTCTGGTGGGCTGCCATCTATGGGGTCGCACAGAGTCAGACACGACTGAGGCGACTTAGCAGCAGCAGCAGCAGGGAAGCCCATCAAGGTAATAGCTCCCTTCCTAAAACAGATCCTGTCTACATTCTTTAGGCAGTTATAGCGAAAATCAAAGTTTCTTCCTGAGTCTTTGCATCTTACTTGTCTTCCTCTCAAAATAATTCTCATGCCAAAGAAATATTTTGGGGTAGCAAATTGTGCTTCCCTACAGCTATTTTACCTCACTCCAGTACTCTTGCCTGGAAAATCCCATGGATGGAGAAGCCTGGTAGGCTGCAGCTTGTGGCGTTGCTAAGAGTTGGACACGACTCAGCGACTTCACTTTCAGTTTTCACTTTCATGCATTGGAGAAGGAAACGGCAACCCACTCCAGTGTTCTTGCCTGGAGAATCCCAGGGATGGGGGAGCCTGGTGGGTTGCCGTCTATGGGGTCACATAGAGTCTGACACGACTGAAGCGACTTAGCAGCAGCAGCACGGCTATTTTAATGATAATGTTTTTTCTTTTCCTGCAAGCAAAAGAAACTAATTCTGACCATTCAAAGCACAAAGTTACTATTATAAGAAGTTAGTACAAAGAAAAAAAAAGTCTTTTGTATCAGCTCTAAAAGGATCAAATCCTTAACCACTGCAGTCACCTACTGACGGTGCACCTGAGAAGAATTCAGAATGGAGAAAAACTGGTAGCATGCTATGCTTTGGATACCTACCTCTAGATAGCTAAAATGCCCTTTGAAGAACAATTTTCAATGACCTCAGATTCTTGTATTTTTCCACACATAGAAAAGCACTAACAGCATTAATTTGATATGTCTGTTCCTTTGTAATTAGCAGTAATCTGCTATTTTGTTTGCCTACATATTTTTCTCAGCAAAAATATTTGTATTCTGGCTCCTCCCCCACCTCTTCAAACAGTTCCTCAGAGCTCTTTGAGAGACTGTCTCCTGGGCTGTTCTCCAGGCTTTTCTGGTGGCTCCAATGGTGAAGAGTCCGCCTGCAATGCCGGAGCTTGTGGTTCGATTCCTGGGTTGGGAAGATTCCCTGAAGGAGTGCATGCAACCCACTCCAGTATTCTTCCCTGGAAAATCCCCATGGACAGAGGAGCCTGGTGGGCTACAGTCCGTGGAGTTGCAAAGAGCTGGACACTACTGAGCAACTAAGGAAAGCACTCTTGGGCTATAGTCTTCAGTTAGGTCTCTGAATAAAATTTAACTCACAATTTTTATGTTGTGCATTTTACTATTAGTCAATGTGTGGCCATACACATGCTTGGTTTGTGGAAATGTGCACATGATAATTTTACCAATCGTATTTTTCCTTGTCAGGTTTTTAATCTTATACCTATTAATCTATAAAAAATATAATAATTTAATCATTGAATATATTCCACCACACTAAAATATTATATTTCTTTACTCTGAAATTTATGGATACTTGGGTTGTTTCTAGTATTGATATCTTTCAATCCATGCTGCAACACATGCCCTTGTTCTTGTGTCCTTAGGTATGTGCACATTTTACTCGTGTGATTACACACACACACTTAGCATACACACATGCAAAGTGATAGGAGAAATCTATTTCAATCTGGTTCTTTAAAGTTGGCCATTTAAAACTTACATCTACATCACAACCTTTGGAAATCTAGACCATGTATTATATGAAATATAGTTGAAAAGACTTGTCCACTAAAAAATATAGTCACAAACTGAAAGCAGAGAATTATTTTATTTGGTGGGAATGTTTAGGACTCCAAGCCCGGGAGACAGCATCTCAGTAGCTCTGAGATAACTTCTCCAAAGAGGCAGGAGAGGAAATCAGGCTATATACAAGTTTGTGACAAAGTGGGTAAGCAGTCTGAACATGAGAGACTATTGTTAAGTAGTACGGAAAACCAGATATCATGGGAAGATGCAAGGCTCAGGCTCATTGAATTCATTCGTTTCATATGCATTTCAGCTATCTAGGGCCAAATCCTGTTTCTGGATTGTTTATATCCTTAATTCTTTGTTCACTACATGGAGTGGCAGGTGTGGCAGATGGCTATCTCTTGCATCCGTCAGCTCTTCAGCAATTACTATGGGGGTTAGGGTGGTGGCATCTGCTGGATCACAGGCATTCTGCTCTGTTTTGGGGGCCCTCATCCACATTTGGAGGCCAGAAATCACTGATGACTCAACATTTCTTGTTTATTGATATGGCAGGAGATATTTTCATTTCACAGACAGTTGAAATATTTTGGGGGAGAAATAGGTTTTTCATGTAGAAGATAGGGTGCCTTAAAATATTTGAAAAGACATTATGTTTAAGTGGGAGTAGGTTTTCTTTATTAAACTACAGATGGTAGAACCAGTTAAGCACTCTAACAATAGACTAAGCCGTCCTGTAAAATAGTGGGATCCTTGTGATTGGAGGAAACCACTCTGAGGCTGGGTGATCATTTGTAAGATAGTAGGATTTTTTTCTTGGGCTCCAAAATCAGTGCAGATGGTGACTGCAGCCATGAAATTAAAAGATGCTTGCTCCTTGGGAAAAAAGCTATGACCAACCTAGACAACATATTAAAAAGCAGAGACATTACTTTGCTGACAAAGGTCCGTATAGCCAAAGCTGTGGTTTTCCCAGTAGTCATGTATAGATGTGATAAGTTGCACCATAAAGAAAGCTGAGTCCCGAAGAATTGATGCTTTTGAACTGTGATGTTGGAGAAGACTCTTTAGAGTTTCTTGGACAGCAAAGAGATTAAACCAGTCAATGCTAAAGGAAATCAGTCCTGAATATTCATTGGAAGGACTGATGCTGAAGCTGAAACTCCAATACTTTGGCTACCTGATGTGAAGAACTGACTCACTGGAAAAAGATCCTGATCCCTGATGCTGGGAAAGACTGAAGGCAGGAAGAAAAGGGGACGACAGAGGATGAGATGGCTGGATGGCATCACTGATTTGATGGATCTGAGTTTGAACAGGCTCCAGGAGTTTGTGATGGACAGGGAAGCCAGGCGTGCTGCAGTTCATGGGGGTCACAAAGAGTCAGACATGACTGAGCAACTGAACTGAACTGGACTGATGATTGTTTTACTGACAGAAAGTTAAGAATTGAAAAATTACTTTGCTGACTAGGAATCAGTGATAAATAATCTTTTGCTTTCATACATACCAACTAATTGGTAAGAAACTTTTTTCCTTCCTTTTCCATTCTTGGAAAAATTATTTTGTAAAACATAATTACTCCCACTGTTGGATGACATCAGATCTCTAAAGAGTGATTTCTCACTTCCCCAAAGAAATCAGTTTCCTGGATTGGGGATGGAAAGCTTTATATTGCATTGCCTTAGATATTATAATTGTATGGTCCAGGACAAGAGGAGTAGAGCCTTTACTACTTCAGGACAAGAACTGAGGGGTATGCTTTTGCATAGCTCAGTTCAGGGACAAGTTTAAATGCGTCAAGAGTATATTGCAAATATTTTTAATATGACCGGCAGCCAAGTTGATAATAATAGGATTAATATTTGATAAACAAAAGGAAGTATGATATAACCATTTTCTGTCTTTTATATGCCATTTTTTATGCTTTCTATTCAGAAGATAATTGGCCATTTGTTAAAACAATTATTTACTATCACAATTTGCCTAGAATGAAGAAGCAGTAACTATATAATGGCCAGTAAGGGTATTCTTTACTACTTTTGCCTTGCTGTCAGTCACTCAACCAGAAAGTGACAAAAGTTAGTTGTTCCTTTTTTACTAATGGGTTCTACCTTAAAAATTAAGAAGAAAATGAGATATAACATTGACTTTATTCTACTTGGATTAAGAAATCATAGGAAACTAGGATGGAGAAGATTTTGTAGTAATTTCTTGTATTTTGAAAAATGAAATGACAAATCTTATCATCTACTAGATACTTTGTAGAAAATTTGGATATTTTCAGAAAAACTTCTTAAAAAGATGAGACAATGTTTAAAAATGGAATAAATACCACTAACTACAGGTTATTTACCACTATGCTTTCCCTTCCTCCTCTTCCTTTTACTTTCCTCCTCTCTTCTTCTGCCCCCCTTTTCTCCTCTTCCTCTTAATTACCTTCTTCTTATCTTCATCTCTTTCTCTCCCTTTCTCCCTCCCTCTCTCTTTAATGTTATTCCACTAAATTATCATGATATTTGTCAGGCTTTATCTAGGAGACTGAAAGTTATATGAAGTCCCTCATGGCCACAAATTTTATATGTTTAAAATTAGTAACTGTAGCTTTGTAGGATCATTTTAGTTTTAGAAATGGGATTTCTTTCCTTTCCCACGTTTGCTTGTCTCCTTCTCTGTATCGCTCATGTAAATACATGATCAGAAAAGCCAACACTGGCCCAAATCTTCCACACGGAGATGAGAATCGCATAATGGAAGTTTGTAATGAGGTCAGTTCATGCCTTTTTAATCCATTTCTATTCTTGAGTAACTTAAGTTTCTGATTCCCCTTAAAACTAAAGATTGTAACTCAAATGCACTGAGTAAAGTCCTTGAAAGGGTAGAATTTAGTGCCTCAAAAATCATGTTATAATCACATAAATTAAAGCTTCTAACAGTTTAAATATTTTTAACTGGTTAATTTATGGTTACTGTTCAGTCTTGCTTTTAAGCTTTTAAATATCTGTTGTATTCGTTATATTTTTTACTGAGGAATACGGGGTGTAGAACTTCAGTCAGTATAGGGACAAATTAATACCTATTGTGTTGTGCTGGGTACACAGGGCTAAAGCCAAAAATGTCTCCTGATCCACAAGAGGTTGTGCAGGGTTTTCTTCTGGGATCAAGTGGCCACATGGTGCCCAACGTATTAAAGCAAAATGTCAAAAAACAATTTAGAGGCAATTAACACATTATATAAATTTTCTCTTTTGAAAATCTATTTTGTGTTCAAAATGCACCACATATAGTCATATAAAATATTTCCAAAAGAACAGACAGATTTTGATAAATCCAGGTGTGTCAGGCATGTTTGGGAAGAGACAAAAGGCAGAGTGGGAAGAGACTGAAGACTCATGGGCGTTTCATTCACTGTTGGCCTTTATGTAACAGAAGGTGAACTCTGATTAACTATTGTTCAAAGGATGAAAGGAATGTTCTTGATTTTCACAGAAACTTTCAGAGTATTACCATTGCCTCTTCTTTCCACATTGTCACAAATTGTCACAAATATTAAGCTTCCTAAAGCACTGTCAAACACTTTATGATTCTCAGTTTCGAGAACATTAATCCACTGGCTTTATGTTCAAGGCTAATTGCATCCATGATTTGCTCCTAACCTACCATTCCCAACTTCATTTTGACTGTTCCTTAGCACACCCTCCTCCAGCCAAGCCACTGAACTCATGGCTCTCTGAGTATGCCTTTCATGGTTTCACCTTTGTAGCTTAGTCCTGCTATTCCCCAGGCTTAAAATAGCCATTTCCTTCAGTTTTGGCTAGCAAATTACAAGCTTTTAAATAGCTTTAGCTGAAATGATACATATCTCATGGTATGTTACCTTACCATTTTGGCATAGTTTATTTCATTTTGCTAATATCTATGGTATTGTTTTATCAGTTATTGTTTGCTTGTTTCTGATTTTATATTTTTAATATGCATATCTTATCTCTCTATGATAGAATCCATATCTAATTATATTTGTTTCTCTCTTTTTTTATTTTACTTTATAATACTGAATTGGTTTTGCCATACATCAACATGAATCTGCCACGGGTGTACACGTGTCCCCAATCCTGAAACCCTTCCCACTTCCCTCCCCATATCATGTCTCTGGGTCATCCCAGAGCACCAGTCTCAAGCATCCTGTATCTTACCTTGAACCTAGACTGATGATTCATTTCTTATATGATATTATACATGTTTCAATGCCATTCTCCCAAATCATCCCACCCTCTCCCTCTCCCTCTCCCACAGAGTACAAAAGACTGTTCTATACATCTGTCTCACATACAGGCTTATTGTTACCATCTTTCTAAATTCCACATGTATGGGTGAGTATACTATATTGGTGTTTTGCTTTCTGGCTTACTTCACTCTGGATAATTGGCTCCAGTTTCATTCTCACTTCTACTTTCCACAGCTGTCATAGATGTTAAATACTAGTTCATTGACTATTTACATAGTCTCATTAAATTAACTTTTAATTGAAAACTTATCGTATTTCTTTTGTAGATATACTAGATACAGTGTCAGTCATTGTGACGTTTTCCTGATTTTCTTTTACTTAGGTAACAGTGGGTTGGATACATGGCTCACACAAATGGATCAACGGTATCTGAGTTTGTGCTTCTGGGACTCTCTAATTCTTGGGAACTTCAGCTTTTCTTTTTTGCCACCTTCTCAATAGTGTATGTGACATCAGTTCTGGGCAACATCATGATTATTGTTATTGTTTCCTCTGACTCCCGTTTGAACTCCCCTATGTACTTCCTGCTCAGTAACCTTTCTTTCATTGATATCTGCCAATCTAACTTTGCCACCCCCAAGATGCTTGTGGACTTTTTTGTGGAGCACAAAACTATCTCCTTTGAGGGTTGCATGGCCCAAATATTCCTTCTTCACAGTTTTGTTGGGAGTGAGATGATGTTGCTTGTAGCTATGGCATACGACAGATTTATAGCCATTTGTAAGCCTCTACACTATAGCACAATTATGAATCGAAGACTATGTATAATTTTTGTGTTTATTTCCTGGGCTGTGGGTATTCTTCATTCTGTGAGCCACTTGGCTTTTACAGTGGATCTGCCATTCTGTGGCCCCAATGAGGTAGACAGCTTCTTTTGTGACCTTCCCCTGGTGATAGAGTTGGCTTGCATGGATACTTATGAGATGGAAATTATGACCCTAACTAACAGTGGCCTGATATCACTGAGTTGTTTTCTGGCTTTAATTATTTCCTACACTGTCATTTTGATCACTGTCCATCACCGTTCCTCCAGTGGACCATCCAAGGCACTTTCTACATTAACTGCCCATATCACGGTGGTGATTCTTTTCTTTGGGCCTTGCATTTATTTTTATATATGGCCTTTTAGCAGACTTTCTCTGGATAAGTTCCTTTCTGTGTTCTACACTGTTTGCACACCCCTGTTGAATCCCATCATCTACTCTCTGAGAAATGAGGATGTTAAATCAGCCATGAGGAAATTGAGAAACCATCATGTGAGCTTCTGGAAAAACTAGGGAACACCATGAAGGAACATAAATACGCAATGGAAATGAAGAGCCCTTACTGGATTACAACATCAAGTCAATTATTTTTGCTAATGACAGGGGTTGTTGAATTACAGAATTAGATT
This sequence comes from Procapra przewalskii, assembly GCA_006410515.1. NCBI lineage: Eukaryota > Metazoa > Chordata > Mammalia > Artiodactyla > Bovidae > Procapra > Procapra przewalskii. The sequence continues at coordinate 403,844 of SJYF01000908.1, forward strand.
TTTTTCCCAACTGCAAAGGAATTACATAAAACCAATTCCTGGTTTGCTATTTAATTTTAACCAGTTTTTCATAGTTTATAATTCTAAAGTGCAAATTCTCTTGAAAATATTTAGTGACCTTTCAAAATATTTTATAAATAATTTTGAGATTCTAATCTACAAAAAAGCTATTCATGTTACCAAAATTGTGATTCTCTTTAATTGAACTTGTATAATTTTTATGCTTTTCAATCAAAACATACAAGTAAATTATGTTTCTGTTAGGCTCTATCAACTTATTAATAATATTTTTTTCTATAAATTAACATGGTAGAAAAATAGTTTTAAAACATAGATTTCACTTCACTTGTATACATTTGTTGCATGTTTTTTTAGCTTATCTTTTCCTCATGTATTGAAAAATTTTGGTTATTTATAGTTTTTCCTATCTGCTGCTATGTCCCAATAAAATTTTTCTGTTTTTTTCTAGGTTATTTGATATATATTTCTATTCATTACAAAACTTACTCTAGATA
>SJYF01000908.1:404400-415087 GCA_006410515.1 Procapra przewalskii
TTGGTGCTATCAACAGCATACATATCTATTTCCTTAGCCTACTTATTTTTAAGTAGAAAAAGTTAGTTATAATGAGTTCTACATTAGTCATAAAAAATTGCAAATGTCTTTGAAATTGTCTGCAAATACATCAGATATAGAATATTTAAATTCACAGAAAAAGTCAATTCCTTATGTACCTAAAACATACAAATGCACAAAAATGACAAAATTTTTTTGAAATTGAGGATCAAGTCTGAGATCTATTCTTTCATATTTCTTGGAAAACAGGAGAGAGAATGTAAAATTCTTGTACTTATAATAATATTTTGCATGCATGCTAAGTCTCTTCAGTCACGTCCAACTCTGTGACACTCTGGACTGTGGCTTGCCAGGCTACTCTGTCCATGGGATTCTCCAGGCAAGAATATTGGAGTGGGTTGCCTTGCCCTTCTCCAGGGAATCGTCCTGACCCAGTGATTAAACCCAAATCTCTTATTATCTCCTGCATTGGCAATCAAGTTCTTTACCTCTAGCAGCACCTGGTAATATTGGTTTTAAAATCTGTGCTGGAGAAGATTCTTGAGAGTTCTTGGACAGCAAGGAGATCAAACCAGTCATTCCTAAAGGAAATCAGTCCTGAATATTCATTGGAAGGATGCTGAAGCTGAAGCTCCAATACTTTGGCCACCTGATGTGAAGCACCACTTCATTTGAAAAAGACCCTGGTGCTGGGCAAGATTGAGGGCAAGGGGAGAAGAGAACGACAGAGGATTGAGATGGTTGGATGGCATCACCAACTCAATGATATGAGTTTGCACTAACTCTGGGAGATAGTGAAGGACAGGGGAGCTTGGCATGCTGCAGTCCATGTGGTCACAAGGAGTCAGATGAAACTTAGCGACTGAACAGCAAATTATTGTTTCATTCGCTGGCCAAAGTTTCTTATGTACTTCTCCCTTTGCCTTATGAAAAGGGCCTTATAACAAAGAGACTAAATGTATTCTACAAAGAAAAAAGGGTTGCTTAACAGAAAATAGAAAGCCTGCAATTGTCATCACATTGGATTCAGTATTAATTAAATTTTAATACATAACTTGGTGACTATGTGTTTAGATACTAACTCTGCATGATAAATCAGAGCCAGCTGAGTCTTAGATATAGATAGTCTTTTAGAACCATGATACTTATTATTAGCTAAGGATTCTTGGAACTTCAGACTTCAGGTCAAATTCATTTGTACAATATCAAACATGGTAATGTTCCTTTAACATGACTTTTATTTTTAAACAAAATTTATATCGTGCCAAAACATTTAAAATATGTGATAAACATTAATGCATTCATGATATTGTTGGTACTGTTTTTTCCCTTTTAACTCTGACTTGCAGGTGAAAATGGAGAGTTGCCAATAGTACCCTTGAAAAGTTGTCACTTAGCTGCTCTGATCCTCAATAATCAAATACTGAGGTAGAGGAGAGGTAGGTGACATCAGGAAAAATGGAGGTGAGGGAGAACAGTAGGAGAAAGAGGGAAATTAGAATTTGTGAGTGGCCATTTGATTTGGCCAATTCCTTGTACTACCAGAGACACATTCTTCCAGTTTCTAATCATTGTTGGGTCTACTTGGGAGTTTTGTGATCGGGCACAACCTATCATATTGAGTTTGATAAAAATATTCAAAAGTCAAAAAGTTGAAAAAGTTGGCAAATATGACTACATTAATTTCCACAAAAGTTTTAGTTTCTTTTTTCTTTTTTTTAATTCAATCACAAATAAAGTCAAAAGAAAAACTAGATGACAAGGAGTATTATCCACAGGGGTAATATCTTTAATTTGTAAAGAGGTTTTGTAAGTCAGTAAGCAAATACCCATGGCATCCAGTCCCATCACTTCATGGCAAATAGATGGGGAAACAATGGAAAAAGTGAGAAACTTAATTTTTTTGGACTCCAAAATCACTGCAGATGGTGACTGCAGCCATGAAATTAAAAGATGCTTGATCCTTGGAGGAAAAGCCATGACAAAAATAGACAGTATATTAAAAAGCAGAGATGTTACTTTACCACCAAAGATCCATCTAGTCAAACCTATGGTTTTTCCAGTAGTCTTCTATGGATGTGAGAGTGGGACTATAAAGAAAGCTGAGAGCCAAAGAATTGATGCTTTTGAACTGTGGTGTTGGAGAAGACCCTTGAGAGTCCCTTGGACTGCAAATAGATCCAACCAGTCCATCCTAAAGGAAATCAGTCTTGAATATTCATTGGAAGGACTGAGGCTGAAGTTGAAGCTTCAGTACTTTGACCATGTGATGTGAGGAACTGACTCATTTGAAAAGACCCTGATGCTGGGAAAGATTGAAGGGAGGAAGAGAAGAGGACGACAGAGGATGAGATGTTTTCATGGCCTCACCAACTCAATGGACATGAGTTTTTGCCATAGCTTGCAAGTGCCATATGTCTGCTATTCCTGAATAAAACCATTTTTTCTGGTTAAGGTAACTGCCTGCTTTATCTTAAAGGTTGGCATGACTTATGGTTTTATTTTATTTTTAAGATTAAACTGGAAAAAGTCAATGGTAAAAGTTGAGATCATCAGAAGATCTTGAAACTTTTGAGGAGAAAAATGATGATGGTTTAGACAGGGGAGTTAAAATGAATATAATTTAACAAACTGGGAATATTTTGGAAAAATACAAAGTAGTATGTAGAAAAAAACTAAGGAAAAAGAAGGAACTAAGTTTCTGGCTGAAAATGCTGAAAAAGAAATGTCATTAGCTGGGGATGGGGCAGAGTGAAGGGGGAATAGGTTTGGAAACAGAAGAAGTGAAATATCTACGAAATATTAAAGAGAAGGATATCAAGAAGGAATCTGGTCTATCAGCAGAGAATTCAGAGAAACCTGGTCTTCTTTATTGGCTCACCAAGTCTCCCTTTCTGCTGTCACCCACTCTTCTCTGCAGACTTCAGTCCTTTCACTGCTCTGAGACCTCTTTCCACAAAATCGAAAAGCAAACTACTTGCACATCTAAGCAGTTTTACCCACTGTATGCCCAAATGAACTTTCTGGTTCGAATGTATGGTTAAGTAATGAGCAAAGACAATTAAAATTTTGGATTTTGAGGAGTAGCTTAGTATAAGGTATGGAGTTTGAAAAACTTCACCATAGACATTTCCATAAAAAGAAAAAAGCAAAACATTAAAGAAAAGACTTTGATTCTCTTAGGCCAATTGCCTGATTTATATTTCTTATGATATATATTCCTGCTCTGGGCATTTGGGTTAGTGTTTGCAATGGCACCCCACTCCAGTACTCTTGCCTGGAAAATCCCATGGATGGAGGAGCCTGGTGGGCTGCAGTCCATGGGGTCGCTAAGAGTTGGGCACAACTGAGTGACTTCACTTTCACTTTTCACTTTCACGCATTGGGGAAGGAAATGGCAACCCACTCCAGTGTCCTTGCCTGGAGAATCCCAGGAACGGGGGAGCCTGGTGGGCTGCCGCCTATGGGGTCGCACAGAGTTGGACATGACTGAAGCGACTTAGCAGCAGCTTACTGCCTTAGTCACTTTAAACAAGAGGAAAAAAGGCCCATGGAGGGAGGTAGCTTGTTAAACAAAAGTAACTGGTATTGCAAACTCCTAGGTCACTACACTTCCCTCTTGTGAAACGTATTTTGCTTTCAATTATAGACAAATAACTTAAATGCTTTTATCATTTTGTTTTTGAGAAAAACAACTTGAAGTGTGTTAATAATTCCCACAGCAAGATGACCTCACTTAATAAAGGAAGTTTTTTTAATGGGCTATTGCAGTCCATGGGATTGGTTATCTGAGATTTGGGGACATGTAGTATAGTATTCAAATATTGTCTTATGGGCTCTTGTGACTCAATCTTTTTTTAAAAAAAGACAATAGGTTTTGGAGGTTTCTTTTCTTCAACCTATTATTGCTCCCCTGTTATTTCTCTCAAAACTGGCATGCAGAATTTAATCATATGAAGCAAAAAAATTAAACATGGATATTAACATTCAGAGTTAAAGGGATTCTGGGCTAAAGTAATTATAGAATTTAGAAGACAAGATTCTGTAATAGCCTATATGGAACAAGAATCTGAAAAAGGATGGGTATATGTATATATAGAATTGAATCACTTTGCTATGCACCTGAAACTAACACAATATTGTAAGTCAACTATACTCTAATATAAAAGAATTAAATTAGAAAAAGAACTTGGAGTTTGTATATGAGATTCTAAAATCTGAAATAAAACATTAGACTTATCTGATTATTATCACCTGTAACACATTGATGGACTGAAGCACCCAGGTGAAGGTAAGCATATTGTAAATTATTTTGGAAAAAAACAGATATGGTGATAGAGAATAGAATGGGGCAAAAAGTTGTCATTTTAATAACCCAATAGATTTTGCATTTATCATTTTGAAAACTCTTGTCAAGTCTTGTATATACATTGATACACTATAGGAAGATGTTTTAAAAGGAATAAGATTCTATGAATAATACAAAAAAGTAATTAGTAATTTTTATATTTTAAAATTCTCTCAATATGTGGATGTCTTACCTTGAATAAATAATACAGTATATCTCATGCAGCTGTCATTGAATGTGAAGACAGACACAAACATTTTCCCAGTTTCTGAGATCTGGCCATAAACTTCATTTCAAGGGTTCTTATAAGAAATCACAGATCATTTCAATTTTATTTTGAATGACACAATTATCACCATGCATTTACATAAAAATATAAATTGTTTTTCAAATTCTGTATATAGAAGTATATGTATAGAATTTGGAATGCAATTTTATATCTATATTTCTTTTTAGAAAACAAAAAAGACTAGGCTTTTAGTGTGTGTCCATATTTTAAGACTGAATTTACAGCTTTCTAAAATTGTTTAAGCCTATGAGGCAGAATATTGTTCAAAAAAGTCGATTATGCCAATTTCATAGTAAGGTTAAAAACTAAGTTTCCATTATTTAATTTCTAATAAACCAGCCCAAATTATACTGATGTTTTTCTAGGGAATGCTTGTTTCACATAAACAGTTTTTTGCACGTTTGCTATTCCTTTTGTCGGAAGTAGATCTCCTCAAGGCTTGCTCTTCATTTTCTTTAGTTGCTGCTGAAATGTAACCTGCCCAGTGAGGCTTTTATGACCACTTGGTTAGTCTATATTCCTTTGCCCTGCTTTATTTTCTCTGAAGCACTTATCACTAAATGACATAATATGTATTTTATCTCCATTGCTGCTGCTAGTCCCATCATTTCTTTAGGATATAACCAAATGAAAGTAGGGCATATTTCCCCCCCTTTTTTTCCCATGGCTTTGCCTCCAGAGCCCATAAGGTTGCATGGTGCAGAGCAGGCAGTTTGTATTATTTGTTGAGTTAATTAATATATAAGTTATGTTTTCAGTTGACTTTGGAAAAACATTTTTGCTATTGTGATAAACTCATCAGAGAAAGAAGAGATTAAAAAATGACCAGCAAAGATAAGTGGTACAAACATGTTTAAATAACAAACATATCATAGTAATTAAATTACATTCAGTTCCATCTTTGAAGTGCTTTGAAGGTCTGATTAAATATTATATTCACTGCTGTGAAAAGGAGATCACACTGAAACATGTATAATATCATATAAGAAATGAATCGCCAGTCTAGGTTTGATGCAGGATACAGGATGCTTGGGGCTGGTGCACTGGGATGACCCAGAGAGATGGTATGGGGAGGGAGGTGGGAGGGGGGTTCAGGATTGGGAACATGTGTACACCCGTGGCAGATTCATGTTGATGTATGGCAAAATCAATACAACATTGTAAAATAAAATAAAATAAAATAAAACCTGAAAATAAAAGGAGATCATATGGAGAGAAATAAAGAGTGATTGAAAAGAACATATGCTTCTGAGATTCTAGGAAGATATTTTGACTACTAAATCATGTAAAACTCAAATTGTTTTAATATAGAAAAGAGAAAGTAATTTGTCACTCATAGTAGTTTAATTTGTTACAAATTAATTTCTCTCTCTTATTATCACTGCAGATTTTCTCAAATGCATGGACACATCTCACTTATTTCTCCAATGTCATTGCTAAAGTAACTGGTCTGATTTTCATCTCTTTGCACTTGGCCTAAATTTCTTGTCCCTCCAAGATTCTGTAAAAGGCATCAGATTCAACTTTTGAATTTTTAATCTGAATGTGTAAGTATGGTACATGGGACTTTCAAAGTGCTACTGAGATCTTGCACACTTCTACAAAAAGTATCTTGGTATATAATATCAAATTTTTCCTTCCTTCCATATTGCCGTATCTATTAGATAAATCTGTTATCTCTGTCCATCTTTTATCTAGCCAATCCATAAATGCAAAAGTAAGTGACAATTTGCATAGTTATATAACACAAGGAAAATATAAATTCCTAGAAATAATAGTAATAATACCCTTATTTGTTATTATTTTTTTAACGAATAATTATTTTTCTTCCCCTTAGCTAACTTGAGCAGCCCAGATTCATTTAATGGATGGAGCAATAAGTCAGTGGTTACTGAATTCATTTTGTTGGGCTTGTCTAGCTCTCGGGAACTCCAGCTCTTCCTTTTCTTTATCTTCTCTGTGTTTTACGGTGCTGCAGTGTTGGGAAACATTCTTATCATTCTCACAGTGATTACAGACTCTCGATTGCATTCTCCGATGTACTTTCTTCTTAGCAATCTCTCCTTCATTGACGTGTGTCAGGCTACATTTGCCACTCCCAAGATGATTGCAGATTTCCTCAGTGAACACAAGACCATCACTTTCAAGGGATGCATGTCACAGATTTTTTTCTTGCATGTTTTTGGAGGCAGTGAGATGGTACTTCTTGTTGCCATGGCCTATGATAGATATATCGCTATATGCAAACCTCTGCATTACATGACCATCATGAGCCGAAGAGCGTGCACTGTCCTGGTGGGGGTCTCCTGGGCCACTGGCATCTTGCACTCAGCCAGTCACCTGGTATTCACTATAGATCTTCCTTTCTGTGGACCCAACAAGGTAGACAATTTCTTTTGCGATCTCCCCCTCGTGATTAAACTTGCCTGCTTGGACACCTATGTTTTAGAGATACTGGTGCTCACAAATAGTGGCCTGTTGTCACTTGTCTGCTTTCTCCTTTTGCTCATTTCTTACACTATCATCCTTGCTACTGTCCATCGCCAAGCCTCTGGTGGGACATCCAGGGCACTTTCCACTCTGTCCGCCCACATTACTGTTGTAGTTCTGTTCTTTGGCCCATTAATCTTTATCTACATTTGGCCCTTTGAAAGCTTCACAATTGATAAATTTATCTCTGTGTTTTTTACTGTATTCACTCCTCTTCTTAACCCTATGATTTACACTCTAAGGAATAAAGATGTAAAGGAGGCCATGAAGGAACTAAGGAACCAACATGTGGGCTCCAAGGAAGCCTTTTAGACAACGGTGATGAAGCAACACAAGTCCTTTCTTCGTGCTCTTTGTAATGCCCATGTATAGTTGTCATCACTGCGTTTCTATCATAAGTAGTCTTCCCGGTTACAGGACCTGAATTGGTCACTTTAAAGTTGGCAAATGCAATGCAGAACCTCGTATTATGTTACCAGTTTTGACATTGCGTGGCTCGCTTCATCTTCCCTGAAACAGTGACTGTGCTGTGTTGTGCTTGGTTGTTCAGTAATATCTGACTCTTTGTGACCCCATGGACTGTAGCCTGCCAGGCTCCTCTGATTTTCCAGGCCAGAATACTGTGAGTGGGTTGCCATGCCCTCCTTCAGGAGATCTTCCCAGCCCAGGTATTGAATCCAAGTCTCCCACATTGCAGGCAGATTCTTTACCATCTGAGCCAAGAGGGAGGCCCCCAAACAGTAACTAAATATATTAAAGTTTATAATTTCCCTTATATAGGACTTGTTAAAAAGTCTTGCTGCCTTTTAAAGATATCTCCATATTAAATCAGATTAGCAAACACATCTAACTTGACTGGAGTAGTATAGAAAGCAATTTAGTGCTAAAAACAGAAACTGCTTTGACATTACAGGCTAAATGAAAACTACTTTCATAAATTATAGTTCATAACTACTTCAGCTAGTAACTTGATTGTTATAAGTAGCTGCAAATATTCCACATTTATAAATAAGGCAATACTGTTCATAAATTGTAAATTATATTTATTACTTATGTTAAATTTTGAATATCCCAAATACTATAATATCAATGATAGGACTGAGTTTTGACGCTCTGATTTTGAAACAAATAACATAACAATAGCATCACCAAGGCCATAATTCAAACTATGAGTAGTCTTATGCTTTCTGGGACAACTGTCATAGCACTTTACTGATTTTATTTATATCATTGATAATAAACCTACCAGCTAAAAATGATTATAGGATATCTGAATAGACAGTAATGTTGTCTAATTCATGTGAGAGTTTAAATTTCAAAATAGTCACAGGAAGCACACATATTAGTAATTATGAAATTTATCTCATACTTAAAAAAAAATAAGTGAAATTTCAGCAACATCTCACCACATCAGGGAATGACTAGGATAAAGAAGGTGAGAGCGATTGATTCAGCCCCTTATTAGTCACAGACCTATCACTGTTGGCACCACATCACTGATTCATGCCAGGAGGTGTTTATTCTGTGTTAGCTTTAAATCCAAATGTCATTTTTTAACTGAAGATGTAATTGTGTTTTTGTTTTTATTACTTAGATTGTAAGACAATTATTGTTCTGTCTATTATCATATTTATCAATATACAAAAAGTTTAACATGCAAGCACATGCAGTAAGTGCCATAAGAAGGATATAATGTTCAAAACAGTGATTTTCAGGTAAGTTATACTGTTGTTTAATACACATGAGGCTTTTGGAGTGATGAAACAGGAAACTAGTGGAAAACTAGCTTGTCCTTACCTCAGTCATATCTTTGATACATTGTACCCTGCAGTAATCTGATCTCTGTATCACTTTTGTTGTCCACATGTGAGGGTGTGAGGTTACTTCATTGGATATCACTTTAATAAATTTAAATTTATTAAAAACAGGCTATATGGATATTATTCAAATGAGAAATGACAGGTTTTACAAAAGAGGCAAAGCCATAGTTTCGTGTTCAGTAAAAGATTTCAAATGAAGTCAAGATATCTATTAAAAATTTCATTACTAGATAATAAAGGCAAGTAAAGGATATAATAGACATTACAAACATAAGTTTATAATGGGATGTTATAAACATATGCAGTGTTAATAATTTCACTGTGGTAATGTTCAGCTTTGTGCAGTTCAATGCAGCTCAATACTTTTCAGCAATTTTTTACTTAATTTATGCAGATGTTGTGGACAGAGGAGACTAAGAAAGAACTCTGGCCTCATATAAATGACTGAATATTACGGAAACAAAGACTCACAGAACTTACTCTGTATTTGAATTGCAGAAAGGTATGGAGAAGGCAGTGGCACCCCATTCCAGTACTCTTGCCTGGAAAATCCCATGGATGGAGGAGCCTGGTAGGCTGCAGTCCATGGGGTCGCTGAGAGTTGAACACAACTCAGTGACTTCACTTTCACTTTTCACTTTCATGCATTGGAGAAGGAAATGGCAACCCACTCCAGTGTTCTTGCCTGGAGAATCCCAGGGACGGCGGAGCCTGGTGGGCTGCCGTCCAGGGGGTGGCACAGAGTTGGACATGACTGAAGCAACTTAGCAGCAGCAACAGCAGCAGCAGCATGACCAGCAGAGCACATTTTGCTGTCCAACCACCAGATAACCGCATAATTGACACCAATTTAATGAATTGCCCTAGTGCAAGTTTTGGCCCACAGACTTACAGACCCAGAAATTCCAATTTGTTGATAATTGCAAGAAACTTGGGGGAATTTGTCAAGTTCCACTGAAATTGTAATTATAAAACAAATTAGATAGTCGCGGCATTGTGATTAGAATAGATATCAAATTAGTGCTTTTAGTGAACAGATGTTGGTCACTTGATTGACACAAGATCATCATACTCTGATAACCCAAAAGGGAAACACCACCTGAACAATGTTGGGGTGGGCACTGTTCTGATTTGCCTTGGTGACTCCTTCTCCTATTTTTCTACACATTCAGGGCTGCATATAGTCTTTTTCAGGGTGTGTTAATACCTCTCACCAGATTAAAATCAAAATTTACTGGCCTAAGAGTCACTGTAATTGAATTGAAGAGAATTGACATATGTTCTATCCATTATGTATGCTTATAAAACCTAATTCTCAAATGATAACCATATTTTACTATTTCTAAACACTCATAAGTCATATATCATAGGCAGAAGATTTCATGAAAAGCTATGCAAATGATAAACACAAACAGAAAAAAAGTTAATCTGTTAGGTAGTAAAAATATAATTTAAAACAAGAGAGAAGTGTTATGTTCTCTGTTATACTTATAAGGAATAAAATAAGACTGAAAATTTGGAAATGTGGAAGTTCTATATAGTCAAACATTACTGATAAATTTTTAGAAAGCAATCTGCTATATTTATCAAAATATGTCTGTATTCATAACTTAATAAATTTATCTAGGCATCTTCTATTTTGAGTAATTAAACTCCCAATTCTCAAGCACAAAATTAAATATTTATAAATTTTATACATATGGACTCTAGAAAATAGAG
>SJYF01000908.1:423945-435501 GCA_006410515.1 Procapra przewalskii
GTAGTAACAATTACCCTTAAATAATGTGGCCATAGCCTTAATTTTCAGTAACAAACAAACTAAACTCTGATCCTGTGGGCAAGTTCAAAGTTGGAGCTTGCAAGAAAGCAGTTTGAAGAGCCTTAAAAGCCTTTTGAGTAATTAGAGACCAAACCAGCTTGTCAGTTTGGGCCTGCTGAGTCTCAGTTTTAAGTTTATATAAAGGCGAGGCTAGTTCTCCATAACCTGAAATCCACACGTGGCCATAGCCTGTAATGCCCAAGAATCCTCTCAATTGTCTTAAAGTCATAGGTAGAGGATGATCTATTATAGATTTAACTCTAGAAAGCATCCTTCAAATCAATGATTGAAAAATATTTGGCTTGTCCACACAGCCCCATTATGGTAGTGGATTGGGAGGAAAGCAGACCAGGGGTTTTAGTGAGCAGAAAGTTGCCCCAGTGTCCAAAAGAAAATCAACTTATTGGCCCTCCACTGTTATTAATACCCAGGGTTCCTCAGGTGTTACTAGGGTAGGAGCTTGTGTGTGGATCCCCAGGTATCTTTGGTCCCGATTGCAATGAGGGTCCAAGCCCTGGGGCCTACACCTCAGAGGGCAGTCTCTTCTCCAATATGGTCCTTTGCAGACAGGAATGGAGCCCAGGGCGGCTTAAATGCCTGAGGGCAATCCAGCTTGAGATGCCCCTCCTTTCCGCGGTAATAACAGGTCTACCCCTTTCACCTGGGTCCCTCTGGGCATTTTTTCTCAGGCTGTTTCAGAGTAGGTCTAACAGCCATTGTTGGGGCTTCACTATTTTGCCTGGTTCTTTTTGGCCTCTTATTCTCCTCCTCCTGTTTTCTACCAGAGTATATTGTCTGAGCCAGCTGCAACAGTTTTTCTAAATACTGATTTTGTCCAAATGTCTGTTTTTGTGACTTAGGGCAGATATCTGGAGCTGGCTGAGTGAGAAATAAGATCATTTCTCCTTCTGCACTTTTTCAAGATCAACATCAGTAGACTTGTGGAGAGCCTCCCATGATCTATCTAGGAATTTACCAGGAGTTTCCTTCTCTTTCTGCTCTATGTCAGCCAACTTGGCATACTCTAATGTCTTAGTGTGAGCTTGCTTAAGTCCTTCAAGAATACATCCGGCAAGCAACTCTTATTGGAACTACTTGGCTCCCAGTTGGAAGGAGGGTTATTTTGTGTTCCCTCTTTCCCCTTGTCTCGCGTTCAATCCATTCATCTCCAAAAGTAGTAACTTCCCCCCAAACTCAAGTTTTCCAGTCAGGAGTCAGTGTCTGTCCCAAGACATACATTACATCTCTCCAAGTAAGGTCATAAGTAAAGTTAGTCCGGTAAAGTTTTCTATGTACTTTTTGGATCTTCTAAATAGTCTTGACCACAATTGGGACTGTTTTAAATTCTACCGAGACTGAGGCAACCCTTCCTAGAAGGTTGCCCTGATTCTCAGCCTGTTCAGTTGGGAGCCCCAGATAAAGGGGTAAAGTAAGAGAACAGGAGGGAGCTGAAGGTTTTACATGCAAATCTGCACCCTTAGGACATAAGGCTACCATGTCTCTCAGAGAAATGAAGAGCAACACATATGTCACTTCTATCAATTTCCCTTATTTTCTACAGAACTGGTCTAGGTGTAAAACAGTAATAATTGAGATCCTTCAGCAGGTCAGCATTCCCCGTCTTCCAAAAGATACTGTGGCCATTCAGTATCACAGAAGAAGATCAGATATGTCTTTTTAAACTCGGGGGATCAAACTTGTCCCAGCTTGTTTTTTAAAACACATTTTAAAGGCGTGGTTCTGGAATTTCTAGCTCCCATCTGTAAGAGACAAAAAAGTAGCATCCACAGCCATGACTTCTTTCCACCAGAGATGTCCCTCCCTGCTCTAGATGGGGGTGTAGACAGACTTTCCACCAAAGCTTCCTTTCCCTGGTCAGACTTTGTCCCTTACCGATGCAGGCATCTTACTCATACCGGTTCTTACCTGGTTCTACCACCTCGGCGGGGTGGAGATGCACAAGGGGTAGACCTGATGGTATCCCAGTTTGACTTAGTTCCATACGACCAAGACCTTCGTTTAATTTGCCCTTTTCTCTGATGCCACCCGGAGTGGAGCAGAGTAGCTTTTTGGAATGTTTCCCAAGCTAGGACTACTAGAGGAAGCATCCATCTTATGCATGCCTGTGCACACTCCTGAGTACAGTCTTAACTGCAGTAGAAATGGTGGGTCATAAAGGGATGAACAACAACCAAGATGTCCCTCCTGAGTGTCACCACACCAGTATATATGATAGGAGACAAAAGCCACCTGAGTGCCTCCTCTGGTCCACTGAGAGCTAGCGCTACCAAAGGAAGAAGCCCACTGTACTTCCAATATGAACAGATCCTGGCAATTTCCAATCTGTGTCCTCAAAAACCTCGTGATCACCAGCAGTGCTTCTATCCATATAGACAGGCAGCACAGCCATGACAAAGACTAGCTTTCAGGCCACTGGACCCTGAGGCAGGCAGCCAAGAGAGTGACCTCTAGCCTGAGAGATGTTCCTAGAGCTAGACTTCCACCTTGCTCCATACAGGCTTGTAGTAACTTTCAGCTCCTAGCAAAAGCTGGACCCTTCCATACTTGGGGTCTAAGTGAAAGAACACAGTAACAGCATGGATCACAAGTCCCTTGAAAGTCTATGATCCAACAGATTAGGTAAGTAGTTTTAATTCCCCATGCAATTATGAAATGGTCAAAGAGACCAGGAAAAGTTGACCGAGAAAGGAAAGTTCGGTCCACATGCTTCGCCCATTTCTAGCTACTCTCCTCGCAGGGACATTGGGTGTCTCTTGGCACTGACAGGTCGGTATAAATCCCTGACAAGGTTCCCCTTTGGGGACTGCCTTCAGTCATTACAAGGCACTGTGAAACCACAGAGCAGGGCTCATCACTTTTAACACAGGGTGTGTCATTCATTCACACTAGCACACCATAGGGTTAATAAAGCAAAGCAGAAAACATGCAGAGTGGGAAAGCAGAGAGACTAGAGCTCTGAGTGTTCTTACTTTGCCCTGAAGATCCCAGACAAACTCCCAAGGTGCTAGCTTACTGTGAACGATGTCAGATTCGTGATCTCCGAAGACTTAACATTGGGCCCAAGGACCAGGCTTGATCACTCAAGAGCTTTTGTGTAGCAGAGTTTTATTAAAGTAAGAAAAGGGACAGAGAAAGCTTGTGACAAAGACATCAAAAGGGAGGCGGAGAATGCCCCCATTTCTTCTAAGTTTATTTTAAAGCACACATTCAGTTAAGAAAAAGACTTTAAATTTCATACAATGTGGAAATAATTATTTTATTAAACCTACAAATTGGAGGAGGATATATTTACTAAAAATGAAGTTTGCAAATTACATGTAACAACCAGGGGAAAGGTTCATGATTCATGTTTAGAGAACATTAGGCATTAAAAAAAAAAACTAAATAAACAGGGCTATCCCATCCATCAAAATAAATGATATTTAGGAATTAAATATAGGAATATTAGAGAAGCAGATATCACCTATATTGATAATTTGAGCCTGAATGTTTCCTAGAATGATAAGGATAACATTAGCAGCATTGGTATTATAGTAAAGGTTTATTTAGGGAAAATGTGTTAATTTAGAGGGCCTCCCTTTTAGCTCAGATGATAAAGAATCCACCTGCAATGCAGAAGACCCTAGTTTAATTCCTGGGTGGAGAAGATCTGCTGGAGAAGGCATAGGCTACCCTCTCCAGTATTCTTGGGCTTCCCTGGTGGCTCAACTGATAAAGAATCTGCCTGCAATAATGGAGACCTGGATTCAATCGCTGGGTTGGAAAGATAGCCTGGAGAAGGGAAAGGCTACCCCCTCCAGTATTCTGGCCTGGAGAAGTCCATGGACTGTATAGTCCATGGGGTCACAGAGTTGGACATTTTGGAGATGATAAATTTGTGGTTCAGAGGTGTCTTGTGATACATTTTGGAACTTTAGAGGTGTATACTTAGGGCTCTTTCTTATAAAGGTGTAAAGTTACTTAAATGTATTAATCATCCAGCAGGAGACCCTAAGGAGAAAATGATTCCAAATGACAGACTTTTGGAGATTATCTACAGGAAAAGGATAGTAGAAAAGATAGATATCAAGGGTACTAGGAAGTACTTGTCAACAAAACATTTAAAGTGCTTTAGATGCATGTGTTTGGGAAGAGATGAAGAATCAGTTTAGCTCTAATCATGAAATCAAAATGTTCCAAACTGTGGAAGAGACATCATGGTAGAGAAGAAAGGACATTAGGCAAAGGGTTAGAAAGTGGTATTGGTCAGTATCAGCTGAATCAAACAATAATTCTTAGAGAGCCCTTTCAACCAATGTATAAATTTAAGGTGTTGGACTGAAAAGAAAGATCTGAAAGTGAAGTCGTTCAGTCGTGTCCGACTCTTTGAGACCCCGTGGACTGTAGCCCACCAGGCTCCTCTGTCCATGGGATTTTCCAGGCAAGAGTACTGGAGTGGGTTGCCATTTCCTTCTCCAGGGGATCTTCCCAACCTAAGGATCGAACCCTGGTCTCCTGCATTGCAGGCAGACGCTTTATCCTCTGAGCTACTTTAGTGTACACGCTAATTTCAAAATTCTATGTTATAATAAGGAATTCCTTTCTTTAACATTATTTTTAAATAATATATATATTTTTAAATTTTACTTTATTTTACTTTACAATACTGTATTGGTTTTGCCATACATCAACATGAATCAGGGAGGAGAACGTCATAGCTTCACTTAGCTTTGGTTTCCCTAAAAACTTGAACTAAGAAGTTTAAATTTCTGGAAATTACTTAAAGTTTCTTTACTAAAATCTATTCAGCATGATACAGTGTTTCTATTATAAAAGATCTTCCCCTGCCTTACCTTGAAACCTAGCACATGGCTCTTCTAGAGCTATTAATATACCCAGATGGTGCACTGTTGTTTAGTATACAGAGGCACAAAATGGCTCCTCATCTATTTTTGACACCCCCAATGGCCCTGTTCTAAAACTCTCCTGAAGCAGAAAGGACTAGCTAACAAAATTATTCATTGCTCTTCTTTCCACCTTGTTACATTTTCTGCAATGGGACAAAGCATTTCCATGAGTCCTCTTGCTTTGTCCATTTGTGAATCCTCAAGGTGATGTACTGTAATCCTGCAAGCAAATAAGCTTTCATGCAATCAGCCTCAATGAAGGTAATTTCTGTCATTACAAGTCTCTGTGTCTCCTGGTCACCACAATCTAGTGACGTCAAATCACTAATTAGCTTCTCACACTTGTGATGGTTTTTCTTATATCTATGTGTTGAGGACAGTGATACTTCAAAGTGTAAATGGTGAAGACTGAAGTCCATAAAGACATGGGTTCAATGCATTTACCCCCATCCAAGGGATCCTGAAGAATATTGTTTTTTTCCTGGTAGGTACAAAATAGAAGCTATTCTAGAGGCTAGTTACTAGAAGAGTGCTGTATCCCCTCAGCCTTCTAATTCAGTTAGAACAGAAAACAAAGAGAAGCAGTCATACTCTACTCTTTCAGTCTTGGATTATTCTATGTCCATTTTGCTTATTATTGTTGTCCAAATATCTATATCTGAAAAGTAATAGACAGCTGTATTTCTTTGCTAAAACCAGAATGGATTTACCTTTTTGATTGAATATGGTTTTATTATTTTAATACAAGATTTTGTAATAATTTTTATAATGGAACTGACACATTTTGGGGAGTATGCTTTCAAAAGGCAGAGAAATATGCAATCATAAAGATTAGGAGGGAGAGCTCTTATCCTCTTTTGAAAAGGAATGGTGCACCTTCATGTTGGTAAATTGCCTAAAATTGCAGTTACTTAGTAAAAGGTAGAATCAGAACATACATTTCAGTGACTCAGGCTACTTCTTGTATAGTCCATGATATCTTTGGACATCACCTGCTGATTTGGGTTTCAGGTTGTTTTAAAGCTTATTATTTAGAATGGCTTTTGTTGGTTCATGACAAAGAAATAGCAGTATAAATAAATTATGAAAATCAAAATATCCTGCTGAATATATGCCCTATTTGTGAAAAGAGAAGATATGTCATACATGATTACTATATTTTAGAATCTTACTACTACTATGATAAATTTACTACATGGTAAATTCATTATTGCACAAAATGTTTGATTCAAGTATTTGATGATTATATATCTCTGAGAAGCAGGGAGAAAGCTACCTACACTTTGAATCAAGGGAAAGTAAGATAAGGGGAAGAAAAAGCCTAAATGTTCCCTAAACATATTTCTCATTAATGACACTATACTCTTAATATTTGAATATTTTTACACACCCAAAATCGTATAATAATCACTATCATTGGTAATGCTTCCTAGAAATATTCTTGCTAATTAAAAACAAAGTTTATATGAAATTATAGATTAACTTCACTAAGAGCTTCCCATTGAGAACAGTGTTTGAATCCTTCAAAAATTTCATCAGTTCTCTGGACCTCTCAGATGAGGTTAAGTTGAAAGAAAGCATTCTCCTAGAATATGTGGGTAAATAATTCTATAACTTAAAGCTTCAGTGAAGACTAAAAACTAATTCTCTTCATGTATGCTCATTGACATTTAATTGGTTTTAATTTCTGGAGATCTTTGAAAGTCATTTACGTTAAATTCTTTGCAAAATTGTAAAATAGCTTTTTTTTTCTTTCTTTTTATTTTTTTTTGCATTTCTTCCTTGTTATCTATTGCTTTGTCTTTTAGATTTCTGACTGCTCCAAGTACTCCCCCAGTTACTTAAGATCTACATTAGGACACAGCATCCAGGTCGATGTCCCCTGAAAAAGCTCATCCTGGCTACAGACATCTTGAGTCTATTTCCTACTTATTTTGAAGTAAACTTCTTTATAACTCATTTCTTTAATGCTAGGTCTGTTTTCTTAGAAGATGTAGAAATAACAAGTAAATTTGATCCATGAATTAATGGCTATACATTATAAGCTTTCTCCACACTTTTCACTTCATCTTAGGTAAATGAAAGAAAGCATTTTGTCAATATCCTTTTGAAGATGACACACAAGCTTTGTCTCCACAGAATTGGTTAAATCTCTGATCTGGATTTACATGGAGAAGGTAAAGGCAGCAGAAATGTTGGAAAGCTTCTAAAAGATGTATCTTTGACTGGGAGAGTTTGGTGGCCTCTGTAAACTACACTCAATTATTTCACTTCATCTACCAGTATTAAGTTCTGAGATAGAAGTATTGGAGAAATAATTATTTGATAGAATTTCATATAGAAGGGGACTGAGAGTCACCTAGTAGATCTTATATACATGTTAATTTATCTTTAATTATTATAAGAAATGAAAAATTGGTGTTTACATAAACACATCTACTAATTGGAACTCATTCTTAAATGAGACAGATAACACCATCTTTGACCAGTAAAATAATCTGAAAATAGTAATAATTAGTTATTCTGGTCTGAAACAATACATTATTCAGAATATTTGCATATATTTAATCATTACAGTTGATTAAAGATGTGTCACTGATATAATTGGTTAAGAAATATTTTCAGTGTCTCCTTGAGAGCAACATCATTTTCAATATTTGATATTTGAGGATAATGAACCCTGAAAGACTAAATGTTCAGTATCATATAGCTGCCCAATAACAACTTGTTTTTATTCTAACAGCTTTATATTTCCACTAGTACAGTACTTTCATTTAATGTAAAAAGATAGTCCAATTCTTCTAAAAGGGAATATTGTAGGGAATGAAGGGAAATGAGGATTCATCAACTTCTCTACATGAAAAAAAAAGGGATTATAAATGTTAATAAATGAGCTTCAGGGAGGCAAGTTATAAACCTAAGTGATCTATCACCAGCTCATGGCACAGAGCCTTGGGGAAAATGTACAGTTATTTACTTAGAGAATAAATGAACTAAAAAAGAATGAACTTTATTAGAAGTAAAGGATTTATACTTAAACTAATTAATTTACTTTCTTTTGCTCACCACTTTGATCTTGTGTGCTAAGCTCAGATGTTGACTGAGTTCGCTTTACCAGTATTCTCTCTGAAAAACAATATCCTTTCTTTTCCTGGGAACCCCAAGAAGCCAATGACAGTGAAGAATACACATATGCGAAAGACTCAATGGGAGGCTGACTCTTAGGGTGACTGTCTCACATAATAGATTTCATTCTAAAGATGTCAGAATGTCTTCTCTACTCACAACGACTCCTGCTGCCCCTTTCTGTTCTAGCACCAAAATATCTCCCTTGGAAGCTCCTTGTGCTTAAGATTTTGCTTTTTCTGATAGGGCAGATATGAACCCTTATTTGCTGGTTTTGTTATATATTAAGTTCTGCCCTGTATCTAGGGATTCCGTGCAGGATTCATGTCAGGGTGTTTTCCAGGGAGGATACATCAAGGTGGGTTCCTGGAGTTGACTTGCTACTACGAAATTCCTGAGAAATGATGAGGAGGGGAGAATGGCACTGAAAAGAATGTGGTGGCTTCTTAATATAAAGTTGTTCCCATGTGTAATTTTACTGTCCACCTGTTCTGACTTCAACCTCTACTAGTTAGGTTTTTAAACAGCCTGGGATCATATGTTTTGATATAATCTGGGATAAAATGTGAATTAATTCTTTGGTAGATTTTCTAGAGAATTAGAGATTTGAAATATACAGGTAAGTCCCTGAACTTGGTTCTTGGGGGTTGAAATTATTCATTATATATCCTGTCTTTATGTGTAAACCTTCCAGTGAAACTCAAAGGATGCTAGGCAATTTTTAATTATAATCTAAGAAGACATTAAGTTAAAAAATTGCAGATGAGTAGAAATCAGCCTGGAAGGCTGCAGTCCATGGGGTCACTGAGGGTCGGGCATGACTGAGCTACTTCACTTTCACTTTTCACTTTCCTGCATTGGAGAAGGAAATGGCAACCCACTCCAGTGTTCTTGCCTGGAGAATCCCAGGGATTGGGGAGCCTGGTGGGCTGCCGTCTATGGGGTCGCACAGAGTCGGACACGACTGAAGTGACTTAGCAGCAGCAGAAATCAGTAAAAGATATTCTTTTCCAAGACCTAATTTAGATCCAGAAAAAGGTTCTTCAAAATCATATGCTTCATTACATTTAATCACACAACTTTTCCAAGTTTTTTTTAAGTTAAAGTAGCATAAAAGGGAGAAAGTTCTGATAAAATAGAATATAAAATAACTGAATAGAAAAGAAAAAAACAATTTTCCTATGATACAAATTTCTTACTGAATATTCTTATGCAATATAATTTTAAGCCCTGCCAAATCAAATAAAATATCAGTCATAATTCAATAATATGTCTACATTACTAACACCAATGGCTGAGTTTAAAGAAGCTTAACATCTTTGGGGAATAACTGGGAGGAACTAACAGTATATTCTTTTATATGATAGAACTGCATGAAGAGATGAATCACAGCTCTAGGAAGACTTAAAATAACCTGGATCTTTAAGTTTTGCTGTGGTTTTGTGTTTCAGTTAAGATAATTTGTAACTCAATATGGAAAGGAGTAAGATTTAATTATTCAAGGCAATGAGTTCCTATGAGCTCTATCACATGATGTAATGCCATCTTTTATTCTCCTGTTTAATTTTTTGAACATATATCACATACACTCATAAGCACATGGAGCAGAAGCAGATATCTTGATATATTTTCACAAAGTGAATACTCCTATGTAACTATCAACCACATCAAGAAACAGAACATCACCAGCAGTTCAGAAGGCCCTTCTTTGTTCTGTCCCCAATTTCCCTTTAAGGATAATCATTATTAAAGCCTTTTCAACCCTAGAGTTTAGTTTCACCTGTTTTCAAACTTTATTTTAAAAGGTTAGCACAATATACACCTCTTTGTATCTAACTGTCTTGGTCAACATTAAGTCTGTGAAATTATCTTCCTTTCTGTTAGCAGTTTAAAAATAATTTATGCCCTTTACTGCAGAAAAATGATTTAGTCTCTGTAGATTCTTAGACTGGATTTCTGTGATGTCAAAAAAATTTCAGATACTCAATTTCACTTTTAAATTAGTTTATTACATTTATTAAATTTATGTAATTGGATATGCCAGTTGGTTGAACATCTTTTCCTTCCATCCTTCTTGAATAGTGTTGTTATGCTCTCTGTATGATCTTTGATGATATGTGAAAACTTAGATACAAATATAAAGAGAAACTAGAATCCTAGAGTATGAAGCAGAGGTGGGAAATCAAACCCATGCTCAGTTCACTGATTGATATCTGTTTCTCTCACATTCAGGTGACTAAAGAGAAGTCCTTTCCAAAGTCAATGAATGAGACAAATCATTCTCAGGTGACCGAATTTGTGTTGCTGGGATTCTCTAATTCCCAGGAGCTCCAACCTTTCTTGTTTCTCATATTTTCACTACTCTACCTAGCAATACTGCTGGGCAGTTTTCTCATCATCCTCACTGTGACTTCAGATTCCTGCCTTCATACCCCTATGTACTTTCTGCTCGCAAACCTCTCTTTTATAGATATATGTGTTGCCTCCTTTGCTACCCCCAAAATGATTGCAGACTTTTTGGTTGAACGCAAGACTATTTCTTTTGATGCTTGTCTGGCCCAGATTTTTTTGTTCATCTTTTCACTGGCAGTGAGATGGTGATTCTTGTAGCCATGGCTTATGATCGTTATGTTGCTATATGCAAACCTCTTCACTATATGGCAATCATGAGCCGCCGTGTATGCATTATTCTTGTACTCACCTCTTGGTGTGTGGGTTTCATCCATACTACTAGCCAGCTGGCATTTACTGTTAACTTGCCTTTTTGTGGGCCTAATCAAGTGGATAGCTTTTTCTGTGACCTCCCTCTGGTGACTAAGTTGGCCTGCATCGACACTTATGTTGTCAGCCTACTAATAGTTGCAGACAGTGGCCTTCTTTCTTTGAGTTCCTTCCTCCTGTTGGTTCTCTCCTACACTGTGATACTCATCACAGTTAGGAGCCACTCCTCTGCCAGCAAGGCCAAGGCCCGCTCCACGTTAACTGCTCATATCAATGTAGTGTTATTATTCTTTGGACCATGCATCTTCATCTATGCGTGGCCCTTCAGTGGTTATTCAGTTGACAAAGTCCTTGCAGTGTTCTACACCATCTTTACTCCCATTTTAAACCCTGTCATCTATACTCTAAGAAATAAAGAAATGAAGGCAGCTATGTCAAAACTGAAGAGTCACTATCTGAAGTCTGGCCGGGTTTCTGCAATCATAAGAAATGTTTTTTTTTCCCTAGAAACAAAGTAAATTTATAGAACTGCTATTACCACTGTAGCCTGTGGCTAGATATTTACAAATTGAGTAGCTGTGATATTAAAGCAAATCATTTTTACCAATGAGGAGGACTGGTTAACTTGAATTAAAGAGTAATGATGATAAAAAATACATTGAATGAATTTTACTTATTTTTATACTTTCTTCCTCCAAATATGTGCTTTTATTCCTTTTTTTTTTTCTAATTCTATTTCCTA
>SJYF01000923.1:29091-39173 GCA_006410515.1 Procapra przewalskii
TGCAGGCTGGGGGGTGGGAGGGGGTGCAGGGGGGCCATCTGTCCTTGCGGCACTGGTGTAACCAGGAAGGGTTAATTTTGAATTTATGCTGGGTCTGTGTGTTTAGTCGTGAGCCCATCGACTGTAGCTCTCCAGGCTCCTTCATCGATAGAATTTTCCAGGCAAGAATACTGGAGTGGGTTGCCATTCCCTTCTCCAGGGGATCTTCTCAACCCAGGAATTGAACCCAGACTGCTTTATTGTGGGCAGGTTCCTTACCACCTAAGCCACACACCTTGGTGAATGGTTAGCTAGAGACAGCTGCAACCACCGTCTGGAGGCAGGATCAGCTGACCTCTAGTCTACAAAATCCTCCAGAAATACCTGGACGCAGGACCAGATGGTGTTCCTAGGGCGCCACCTGAAAGGGTACAGGCTACAGGGCTTGTTATTAATAGATTTTTTCATTTTCTGGCAAAGTGGCATTTCCTGGTAATTATTTTAGCTAATTATTATTAGCCAATTATGT
This sequence comes from Procapra przewalskii, assembly GCA_006410515.1. NCBI lineage: Eukaryota > Metazoa > Chordata > Mammalia > Artiodactyla > Bovidae > Procapra > Procapra przewalskii. Next base: position 29,600 of record SJYF01000923.1, read on the forward strand.
TTATCCAATAATTATTTTTAGCCAATTCACCTATCTGAACATCATTTATTTCACCAATGAATTAAATAATTTCCAACACTTACTTATTCTGACATATTTATTCTAGCATTTATTATGCTAATTAACAAACCTTCTGGTGCCTATCAGATGGGTCTTTCAATTGTGGTCTCTTTCAAATGCTAACCGGCCACCTGTGGGGTGTGAATTTCTGATCAGGCTACTTTACATATTAACCAGGTGCCCATCGGGTGCAAATTAAAATTAACTGACACACATACATTTCACATACTTGAGACAGAAGCCTTTTAATTATAGAATTGACTTTAACAACCTATGCCAGTTCCCCTCTGCAAATGGAATGCTGTCTGGTCAAACTAATGGCACTCAGGGTCTTGCGGCCACACCCTCTGCAGGAGCCACTGGAAAGGTGGGTGTCATCAGGTTCTGGGTGTCACCATCTCCCATGACCTGGCATCTTCAGCATAGAGGGCACTCCATCCGTGACTGGAGAGTGTGCTCTAAAAGGGGATACAGCCACACTGTTGAGTTCCAAACCTCTACTAATTTTTTATTAATTAATGTATTTATATTTGGCTGCGCTAGGGTCTTCGTTGCTGTGCGCAGGCTTTATCTAGTTGCGGTGAGCAGGGGCTACTCTCCAGTTACCGGTGTGTGGGTTTTTCATTCAGTGGCTCCTCGTTACTGAGCGCAGGCTCTGGTGGTGCAGGCTTCACTAGCTGGTGCTCAGGCTTAGAAGCTGTGGCTTCTAACACTTAGTTGCCCTGAGGCATGCGGAATCTCCCCAGACCAGGGATCGAACCCATGTTGCCTGCATTCGGGTGGATTCTTAACCACTGGACCAGCAGGGTAGTCCATCAACTTGTTTTTGTTTCATTTCTAATTGAAGGACAATTGCTTTACATTACTGTGTTGGTTTCTGCTGTACATCACCATGAATCAGCCATAGGTATATGTATATGTCCCTTCCCTCTGGAACCTCCCTTCCACCTCCTACCCCATCCTGTTACTGGCCCAAATCTTGGCTTTCTCTGCCCACTGAAAACAAGTAAAAATTACGGAGGCAGGTTTGGAGGAAATAGAAAGCTGGCTTTAATTCTCAGCTGGTGGAAGGGGGAACCCAGTGGGCTCATGCCTCCAGAACTGTGCCCCACCACTATCACCACGAGCAGTCTAAGTGCTGGTGTGAGATGAGGCCTCACAGTCAGGAGCTGGTGATGAGCAGCCAAGGTGTGAGGATCTTGGTTTCGTTCTCTTGCATCTTTTCAAAGACAGTCATAGGCTGGCATCAGTAACCCAGTAATTGAGTCTGGCAGTCCAGTGGCTCTGTGGCCTTCTTTCTGATACGTAACTACAAGGGGAAGGGTGTTGTAAGGGTAAACATCAGATGCAAGATGTATCTAGCATAGAGTCCAAGGAAAAACAGGTGCAAAATGTAGCTCCTACAGAGTTAGGGGACAGAAAAGCAAACTTAGTTACAGACACGCAGAGTTAGGAGCAGTTAAAGTTGGGAAAAAAAACCCAAAACCAGGACTGTTCACTAGTTCCTGCTCACTCACTGTTCTCTTTATCCTCTTTGTTGTCAGGAAAGCGAAAGAGAAAACTCATTCCTCTTTTTGCTTTTCCACTGCAACAATCCACCCCTCTTGGTTGTCACTGAGCCTTCAACTTGTCTTTATAACTAGAGAAGTTTCTAGAATACCGGAAGAAGTACAGCATCTCCTGGTTGTCTGAAATGTATCCAGGCCAACCCCTTTTCTCACCCTGAGGCACATGGGTGAGGGTAGGAGCTGCCCTGCCCACAACCACCCTTCATTTTGCCTAACCTTGTTCCCTGACTTGGTTCCCTTCCCTCCAGGAGTCAGTGACAAAGGCATCACGCTTGGGATGGACAAAGTCAAGGAGGCTGTGAAGAGGCACATATGAAATGGGGACATCCTTGCCTGTGACATGGAGGCTGACTTTGCGGTCATCGCAGCTAAGTGCTCAGATGGTCAGCCAGTCAGACAAGGCTGCCCAGGGGCAGGGACCTGGCTTGGAGCCTGTCTAGCTGGAAACTCATCTCCTCCATGAGTGGAGTCTTGAGGCACCAGAGGAGAAGGGGACCTGGTTCTTAGCCTCTGGCCTCCCATTCAGTCGTTCAACAACACGTTTACTGTATGCTAGGCATTGCTCTGGGTGCTGAGGTAGGAGCAGCTCCCTGCTCCACGGAGCATCTGCTCTAGTGCTGGGAGATGGACAATGAAACCCTAACAAATAGACTAGGGTGTGCTAAACAGGCTTCCCTGGTGGCTCAGACGGTAAAGAATCTGCCTGCAATGTGGGAGACCCAGGTTCTATCCCTGGGTGGGGAAGATCCAGAAGAACCTGGTGGGCTACAGTCCATAGGGTCACAAAGAGTTGGACACGACTGAGCAACTAACACACACACACACACACATTGTACTAAACTGATGAGAGCTACAGGTAGAGGAGAGACAGGCCACTTTAGATGAGCAGTCAGGAAAGCCTTTCTGAGGAGGGGTCATCTCTGCCTTTATTTGTGTTTCCTGTGTGATGGAAAGGAAGAGAACAATGCGGCAAATGTTTGGAGGGCGCAAGAGGCTCCCGTTCTGGTTCTGCTTTCGCTTTCTTCTGCCCCCTGCTGCCTCTCCCCTCCCAGCAGCTGTCCTTCCCATCAGGGCCAACCTTTCCTGTGTCCAGGTCCTTCCAGGCCCCACCCTTCCTTTTTGATGGCTTCACAAGTTTCAGGAATTTTGACTGATACCTGAGAACAGCCCTCTCCCTTTTCATCATCAAAAACAGCCCCCCGAGATGATCAGAAACCCCTGAGGGGACCAGTGCTGGGGTAAGAAAACCTGAACTGTAATCAACAAATTGCTGGAAGCTTCTTGTGGGCAAGTCTGAGAGTTAGAAGATCCAGGGGTTCCCAGTCGTAGGGGGTTCCCACACTTCCGTGAGCGTTACATCCAGGGGCTCTGCCAGGTCCATGCTGAATACTAGAGAAAAGTCCCCTCATGCTTTAGGTAGAGCAGGGGGAAGGAGCCGCTTGAAACACACCAGACCACTCTTTTCTGAACAAAGCCTGCCCTCAGAAGAAATTATTTCACCAGTGCCTAGCCTGCCGGGGGGCTTCCCAGGTAGCACTAGTGGTAGAGAAACTGCCTACCAGGGCAGGAAATGTAAGTAAGAGAGGCAGGTTCAATCCCTGGGTCAGGAAATTCCCTGGAGGAGGGCATGGCAACCCCCTCCAATGTTCATGCCTGGAGAATTCCATGCACCGAGGAGCCTGGCGGGCTATGGTCCGTAGGGTTACAAAGAGTCAGACACAAGTTAGCAAATAAACAACAACGTCAACTCCACATCAATAGAACTGAAGGGAAACAATTGAAAACTTCTGCTCTGCAAAGGGCCGTGTCAGGAGGATGAGCAGACAAGGCATAGACTGGAAGAATACATTTACAAAAGGTGTTTTTGATGAAAGACGGTAACCCCAAATATACAAAGAACTCTTAGATCTCACCAATAATACAATAAATGGCCCAATTTAAAAAAGGACAAAAGACCTAAACAGACGCCTCACCAGAGAAGATGTACAGATGGCAAGTAAGGATGTGAAGATACGTTCAACATCTTTTGTTTCTGGTCTCCGCCCTGGATTAGTTCTTTAGTTGGGTCACCCAGACAATCCCCACCCTCAGGCCCCTCGAGTTTGTTTTCTTATTACAAACACCTGAAGATGTTTGGGTGTACTAGAAACATGGCTTATACCACATTGAGAAAAAGAGAAATTATGCTATGAGGAAATGTATGTTTCTAGAAACAGATTATTTCTAATAATACATGTAAAAATACATTATACATTATGAAATGTATTTGAAAATGCTGGTATAACAGCTTACATTTGCTTACTTCTTTGTTTTCACTAGAAATTAAGGTTTCTAAGGCTTCCCTGTTGGCTCAGCTGGTCAAAGAATCTGCCTGCAATGTAGGAAACCTGGGTTCGATCCCTGGGTCAGGAAGATCCCCTGGAGAAGGAAATGGCAACTCACTGCAGTATTCTTACCTGGAGAATCCCACGGACAGAGGAGCCTGGCAAGCCATAGTCCATGGGGTCATAGAGAGTCGGACACCACTGAGTGACTTACACTTTCACTTTCAAAAGTGAAGAATTCTAATTAACATACTATAAAAAAAGGTAAAACTAAGTTAGTTGCTCAGTCATGTCTGACTCTTAGTGACCTCGTGGACTGGAGCCTGCCAGGCTCCTTTGTGGAATTCTGTGGGCAAGAATACTGGAGTGGGTTGCCATTCCCTTCTCCAGCGGATCTTCCTGACCCAGGGATTAAACTCAAGTCTCCTCCATTGCAGGCAGATTCTCTTTATTGTCTGAGCCACCAGGGAAGCCCCATAAGTACCATAAAACTACTGAAATAAATAAGGAAAACATCTTCATATGTAAGGAAAAAATTTTAAACGTATGAGTGGGAATGCATTTTGTTAAGGGAAAGTAAAGTGAAAAGGTTAAAAAAAGAGGGAAAGCATAGGATAAAGTCTGAATATTGGCGTTGGGCGGCAGGAAAGAGAGTTTTAGAAAGTTTATGGGAAAGGAATCATGAGAAAAGAGTCCTCTGTGTGATCAGGACTGGCTAAGATTAGAGTATATTTAATCAGACTTTCCTGGTGGCCCAGTGGCTAAAAATCTGCCTGTCAATGCAGGGGACAGAGATGCGAGTCCTGGTCCGGGAAGATCCCACGTGCCATGGTGCAGCTAAGCTCATGTGCCACAATTACTGAAGCCCGCAGTCTAAAGCCTGTGCAGCAAGAGAAGCCGCTGCAATAAGCCCATGCGCCGCAACCAGAGAGGAACCCCTGCTTACCGCAGAGAAAGCCTGTGCAGCAACGAAGACCCAGTGCAGCTAAAAATAAAATAAAATAATAAAAATTTTAAAAAGTAAGCTGATACAAAGTTAGAATTCCTCTCTGTGTTAAAAAGACAAAAGTCTGCTCTTGACAAAGAATTAATGTGTTTTTTTACTTTTGAGTAGCCTGTCTAAAAAGAAGTGACTTTATGTTTTATCAAAACAGTTTCCTATATTGGTTTTATTAGGTCTTTGATCATTTGTTTGGTCCCAAACCAGTGCTCCCCCAAATCCATTTTTCTTTAGCTGAAGGTGGTATTGTATATAAGGTGAGGGCTTCAGCGGTGTTTGGTTCAGCCCTCCTTTTCAGGTCTCCCGGCTTTCTCCCGTGTATACGTCTTATTAAACTTTTGTTTGATTTTCTCCTGTTACTCTATCGCATATCAGTTTAATTGTTAGACCAGTCAGGAGCACCTAGAAGAGTAGAGGAAAATTTCTTCCTCTAAGGCAAGCTATATGACCTTTCCAATCCTATGATGAAATCTTTTCTTGTTCCAGGTGATTCTCACTGGGGAGGTCATTATGCCTTGACCTGTACTTTCTGAGCTCTTGTGAGGCCCACAGGCGTTACCTGAGGAAAGTGACTGGGCCCTTCAGACCACCTGGGGAACAGAACTGGCCTCGGTCCCCCCCATCTGTCACTAAGGTAACGTAGCCCAGCAAACCACTCTCCTCCTGTATGAACGTAGCCCAGCAAACCACTCTCCCCCTGGATGAACGTAGCCCAGCAAACCACTCTCGCGGATGCAACTTTTCCCCTGGATGAAGAGTGGACATGATATTTTAAGCCGTTAGCCAGGGACCAGCACTCCTGGAAATCAGGAACCAGGTTTTTCTTATCTGCTTCCCCCAGCAACCATTGGAGGGAAACCCGGTGCTTGGTAAATCCTTTTTCAATGAAGGAATACAGTGCTTTATTAGAGCAGTGATTCTTCCAACTCTAGAGGCATCAGAATCGCCTCAGGGACATCTTAAACCCCCGAGGGTGGGGGACAGGTGGGGATCAGGGTTCCTGATTCAGGCAATCTGAGTTGGGTTGGAGAGTCTGCATCTCTGCCAAGTTTCCAGGTAATGTTGCTGCCTCTCCTGCCTTGGGGACCACGCTTTGAGACCCTGGACTAGAAGGTTGGTTCCCAGTGTCGTGGAAGAGGCTGGTGTGGGGAGATGGGAAGGCAAATCAGGAGACAGGAAGGTTCCTGAGCGTGGAGCCTGGAGACATCAGCTGAGATGGGCTGATGCTTTGCAGGTCCTCCAGCCAGCAGCTGAGGCCCCAGAGCCCCTCACCGGTGAGAAGTGATAGCATCCAGAGGCCCTCGCTGTCTCCTTCCTGTCCTGTCTTAACACTGTCTTGTAAACTTTCCTTTTTCCTCCTGCCTGTCTTTTTACTCTCGCTCTCTCCCTTCTGTGTGTGTGTGTGTGTGTGTGTGTGTGTGTGTGCGCATGCTGTCTCTTGAGTCTTGTCCTGTTTGCAACCCTATGGACTTCAGCCCACCAGACTCCTCTGTCCATGGAATTTCCCAGGCAAGAATGCTGGAGTGGGTTTCCACGCCCTCCTCCAGGGGATCTTCCCGACACAGGAACTGAACCTGCTTCTCCTTAGTCTCCTGCATTGGCAGGTGGATTCTTTACCATTGAACCACTGGGGAAGCCCCTCCCTGCTACACCTGCCCTGATTTCTCTCCAACACCTCCCTGGAATGGCTTGTTATCCCCATTTTACAGAGGAGGGGCTGAGGCACGGAGAGGGAAGGTGGCGTGCTCGAAGCTATCCGACTAAGAAGCAGAGCCGAGATCTGGGTCTGGATCTCTGACTCCATACTCTGCGTCCTTCCCAACGAGGTGCAGAATTTTCCAGTTCCTGGCAGTGCCAGGGTGTGGGGAGGAAGGGGGAGGAGTCAGGTGGCTGAAGTGACATTTTTAGGGGAAATGCTCTGTTCTAAAGGGGCCCAGGGAGGCTTCTCTGCTTTCTCTGCACTTCCTGGATCGGAACTGGAAAAAAGCACTCAGAGAGCCATCTTGCACATGATTTCTGATTCACACAGACACAGAAGACTGAACCCAGCCAAGCAAGCTCATGCAGCCCCACACTTATCCTCTGGGAATGGAAATTCTCCTTCTGCATTTCCACCCAGTCTTTCATAAATATATTAATAATGCACCACCCTTGAAAAGAAAAGGAAACATCATCATAGCAAAATTACAAACACAGTTTCATATAGCCCTTTCTCTGGGCCAGGCCTGGGCTTGCTCTGGAGACAGTGATGGAGGGGTACAGAACTCAGGATCCATGAGGGAAGGTGATTTCAGGAGCTGGGGTAGAAGTATGCACGCTGCTTGTGAGTTCACAGAGAATAGGTGCTTGGCTCGTTCCGAGAGCTCAAGCAAGCCTGCCTCTAAGAGGTGGCTCTGAACTGGGTCTTGGAGAGTAAGTAGGATATAAGAGCCAGGTGAGGAAGGGTAGGAAGGACCTTTCAGACAGCAAGACACACAGGAGCGAAGGTGCAGAGACATGAAGCCGAGGAGGGGATAACTGGAGACGTCATCCTGGAGTTCTGGGGGTCACTCCGTGGGGACCCCAAGGTCATCAAGAGATGCCAGACAGAGCTGTGGCCTGAGCTGTGGTGAAGCTTGGCTGGTTAGATGCAGAAGAATGTCTCTCATCTCTCTTCTTGTATTGTTTATAAGAAGGCCTTCCCATACTCAGGGGATCTTATCGTGACTGTAGCAGGAGTGGGCACCATGTTGAAGAGCCCGAGCTAGGGGGCCACCACCATCCAGGGCACACCCTGCCTCCTCTGGCCCTTGACTGTGCCCCAGGGGTTTTACTTGAGGGCAAAACACGTGGTCAGAGGGCATTTCCCAGAGCTTGTCAGGAACCAAGAGCTGATTAATGATGTCTTACAGGAAGGACTAAGAAAGGAAGGCAGGATGGATGGATGGATAGATGGACAGACTGCTGGTGAGCTGGCTAGCTGGATGAATGGATAGATGAATAGCCTGATGGATGTATGGATAATGGATGGATGGATGATGCAGAAAGGCAGGAATGTGACTCTGGCTCTCATTCTCTTCCGGCACTTTCATCCCACTCTACTTTAAATCTTTTTTTAAAAAAAATTGAGATATGACAACGTGCATGACCTTAAGTGTACAGTGGGTGAATTTTTTCACATGTATACACCTGTGCAGCCACCAGCAAGGTCACAATGTAGAACAGTTCAGCTTCCCAGGAGGCCCCTCTCTCCCTTCTCTCCACCCGACTCTGAACAGCAGTATCACCTAACCATGAGCATCAGCCCTTTATGCTCCAAGCCTGAATCAATAATAACCACCCACATACTCAGCCTCCAAGCGCAAAGGTCATCCTGGGGCATCATCCCCCACCCACAATTAACCACGCCCTGGATCCAGTCCACTCTGCTCACTTGCGTCCTCTGTCCCCCGGCTCCCACCCCTCTGTCTCAGGCTGGACTGGTGTGGAAGCCCCCAAGCTCTCTGCCTCCAGCCACTCCCTGGTCCTCCTCCACCCACCCACCTGCTCTTGGCAGGGCCTCTTAAAGATGGTGTGGTCATTCAGAGATTCCTGGGAATTTGCAGGCCATCGTGGTTGGTTCAGCTGGTTCCCGCGGCTCTTAGAGGCTGAGTACCAGCTAGTTCCTGAACAGTTTACTGATCGCGTGCACCCTGAGGATCCCCAGGGCCCTCTCTGGACCAGAAGGATGTGAATGGTGAGGGCAGGCAGGGTGTGGAAGGAAACGGTCCCATGGTCCCTGAAGCACTGACCTGTAAAGAGCAAATATGATCCAATGGAGAAGAGAAATGGGAGAATAAAGTCCAAACAAATGACGGAAAATGCCAGTCTGGGCTGGGTACCCCTGGGAAGGGGCTCCTGGACAAAGGGCTTGCCTGGAAATGCTTTTGGGCCTCCCTCCCACCTTGGTCCCTTGGGAAGAATGGCCATGCAGGTTCTCAGGCCGGTTGCGAGGAGAGACAGGTCCTGGGTGAAATGTGCCAGCATTTGCCTCCTGATTTGAAAAGTTTTCATGGGACTTCTCTGGTGGTCCAGTGGCTGAGACTCCACACTCCCACTTCAGGGGGCCCAGGATTTCATCCCTGGTCCGGGGACTAGATCCTGCATGCCACGGTTAAGATCTGACACAGCCAAATAAATTAATAAATACAGATCTTTAAAAAGAAAAGCTTTCAGTGAGTGGCCTCCACGGCCCCTGGCTTGACTCACTCCTGCTTTTGGTCCTAGCCGTCCCTCATCCAGAAAGTCTTTCTTGAGCCACTCCAATAAATTGGGTTGGGTGCCCCTGCCGTGTGCCATGATCCCCATGCACTGTGCTTGCCTGATCACTCATCTAGAATGTGATACCTCTGGGGGCAAGGTGGGGGGGCAGGGGCTGTATCCCATTCACCACTGTATCCCTGCTTCAGGGCCTGGCACACAGGTGTTCAGTAAAACAGAAAAGCTGTGCAAAAGAGATCTTCACGACCCAGATAATCACGATGGTGTGGCCACTCATCTAGAGCCAGACATCCTGGAATGTGAAGTCAGGTGGGCCTTAGAAAGCATCACTACGAACAAAGCTAGTGGAGGTGATGGAATTCCAGTGGAGCTGTTTCAAATCC
>SJYF01000923.1:56328-72437 GCA_006410515.1 Procapra przewalskii
GGCCACCTCATGAGAAGAGTTGACTCATTGGAAAAGACTCTGATGCTGGGAGGGATTGGGGGCAGGAGGAGAAGGGGACAACAGAGGATGAGATGGCTGGATGGCATCACTGACAAGATGGACTTGAGTCTGAGTGAACTCCGGGAGTTGGTGATGGACAGGGAGGCCTGGCATGCTGCGATTCATGGGGGTGCAAAAAGTCGGACACGACTGAGCGACTGAACTGAACTGAACATGGGTATACTACTTGAGTCCCTGCTTTCAGTTTTTTGGGGTATAGATCCAGAAGTGGAAACACTGGATCATATGGTAGTTCTATTTTTAATTTTTTGAGGAACGGCATTCTGTTTTTCCATAGTGGCTATACCATTTTACATTCCCACTGACAGTACAGGGATGTTTTCTTGGTTTTTGCTTTTCATGTTTTGGTTTATATGTTTTGATGGTGAGATTCGGGACAAAGGGAAGCTGAGGAGTGTGACCTCTGAACCTTGCACAGTCCCATGAATCAAAATTTGGCTTCACTCCTCCTATTCTTGCCAGCTCTCCTGTCCCTGAATCCCAGGCCCACACCTGAGGGTCCAAATGGTTCACCTGGCTCATACGTGAGGAAGTCCCTGAGCAGTCCCCAGGGACACTGGCCCGGGACGTCCATGTCTCTGAATTTATCTGAGGTTCTCCACAGTTCACACAAAATTACCCTTAGGAAGATAAAAATTCATTCATCAGCACAGGCTCCCAGGCACCCACAAAAAAAGTGGGCAAAAGAAACCAAGTGAAAACACGTCCTGTTTGGTCTCAGGAATTTGTTGAGAGTCACCTGGCCGAAGCCTGTTGTTTGCAGGTGGTGAGTGTATGCATGTGTGGGACAGGATGGGGTGACCATTGGTAAGTTCCTATTTCCTAGGACAACAACAAGCAAATTCTGGCAACCAAAGTCAGAAATATTCAAGTCTGCAGAGCAAAGAAGAACCATAGATGATGCTTAAGTGAAAGCACCTCCTATGCCCTCTTTGGAGCTAAAGGAGTTTGGGGGGATTCTAGAGCAGTCGTTCTTAAACTTAGGTGCACCCGAGTCACCTGGAGGATTTGTTGAAACAGATCACAGAGTCCCACCTTCGTAGTTCCTGAGTCAGTGGGTCAGAGGCAGGGCTCGAGAACCTGCAGCCACCCACCAGGTGATGCTGGTGCCGCAGGGCCACGGGCCACGGGCCACGGGCCACGGGCCACACTCTGAGAAGCAAAGCATCCACAGGTCTAGAGGCTCTGGGGTTTCAGTCCTGGCTGAGTGCCATCCATGAGTTCCCAGGTCAAAGGACAGAACAACTGGAAGATCCAGCAGAACTCGCTGGGCAGAACCAGGACCCAGCCCTTGGGAGGTCAGCAGCCTGACTCAGGCTCTCAAGCCAAGTGAGTGCGTCTCTTTGGTACTCACACTCGGTATTTGCCAGATCTCCCATAGTTGACACAGCATTTCACATCTGCTCTCCTGTCCCATGTTTGCAACAGCCCTACTATCCCCCCATTTTAGGGATGAGGAAACTGAGGCCCAGAGGGATACAGTAGCTTGTCCAACAGTCTGATACCTCCTGGTTTCATTCCACAAGTATCTCTGGAGCATTGGTTCACGGCCCCAGACTAGACATGGGGGACTTAGACATAAAGAAGAAGAAATGGCTCCCACACTCAGGGAGCCTCTGATCTTGAAAGGCTGGAACAAGTCAGCACCACTCAAGATCCTGTGTGGCAGGTGCTGGGGGCATCCCTCCCACTCACATTTAACGCTGTCTTGTTCTTTTCACTACACACACACACACACACACACACACACACTCTACCTCCTCCATGGTTTCGACCCCCCAGTACTGATGACTACCAGATGTCCTCCCCACCCCCAGGGTGAAGGCTTACAGAACCAGCTTCTTCCTGCCACACAGGGCATTCTCAGTGAGGCTGCCCTGCTCCCACCGTTCCCTCCACCAGTCCGTTCTTGGAGGTAGCATCTCCATCTGCCCAGTCTCTTGTGTGGGATGGCTGTGTGGGTTGGTTGATCTTTATCTTCATCCACAGCATCCACTCAGTTACTCAGTTCTGCCATTTCCAAATCTTAAATATTTCCCACATCCATCTCCTCCTCTTTAGCTCCCTCCCCAGTGCCCCAGATTGGCTTGGTCAAGTCTTCCTCCCCAGAATCAATGCATGGTCTCCTGTGGGATTCCCTGTCTCCATCTCACCATCGTCAAAGCCATCTTCTAAAACACACATCTAAGCTAATCACTCCTGCTTCAAACCCTTCAGTGGCTCCCTAATCATCCATCCGCTCATCGACCGCAGCAGATACTTGCTGAGTGTCTATCATATGGAAGGCACTGCACTAGACACTGGCCCCTGGGGTAGCTCACGTTGCTTTTAGTCTTCTGGGAGAGGGGAGAAGAAAAGAGAGGATTAGCTCCTAGGGAGAGTATAAGACATTAAGTTCTGAGTTCATAGGAGGTGACTTAGCCAGAAAAGCCTTTCTAAGCAGCATGATACTCTAAGATCAGGAGAAGAGAGAGGGGCAGCCAGGGAAGAAAGGAGCTTCTGCTTGTGGAAACACTACATTCAACAGGCCAAATGCCAGACAGAGAGCGAGAGAGCGAGCACCTGTAAGGAACTGAATGTGAGGAGGGTGTGACCAGAGAGGGGACAACAAGAAGCTACAGAAATGTTAGCAAGTCCATGCTGGCTCTGCTCGCCGCACGGCAGGCCAATGAATCGGAGATGAGGTGTAGACACAAGGAATACGACTCTATTCAGAGACCAGGCAGACTAACGTCTCTAAACAACCATCTTGTCGGGGCCTGGATGCGAGTTTTTGATGGACAGGGAGGCCTGGTGAGCTGCAATTCATGGGGTCGCAAAGAGTCGGACACAACTGGGCGACTGAACTGAACTGAGAGAGGGAAGGGCTGAGGAACTCAAGTCAAAAGGCAGAATAGAGAGGGACAGGCAGTAAGAAAATAAAATAAAATGGGTCTTCAGTCTTGCAAAACATCTCTGGAAAGGGGTGTGTTAATCTCTTCTTTCCTGCAGCCTTCACAGGGGGGCAAGGTCAGATTATCTCCCTGTGAACTATGAAGGCACTATAGTTTAACAGTCAGGCAGAGGGACAGGGTCCTCTGAGGCAGGCCATTATGTATGATGATAATAACAAAAGCAATGAAAAGCAAGTCAAAGAAACAGTTCCATCATGGAGTCAGAATTAGCTTCTCCCTGGAACAGGAACTGCTGACTAATTAGAAGGAGCTGAGGACAGTCAGGGACAAATCTGAGATATATCTCAGTACTTGGTCCTCATAATTTTCCCTAAATTACTTGTTAAAATGGATGGATGCACAGAGAGGTAGGTGGGTTGGGTAGATGGATGGATGAGTAGGAGGATGAATAAGATGGGTAAATAGAAGGATAAGGGGGTAGCTAGACAGGTGGGTGAGTAAATGGGTGGATAGACTGATGAATGGTGGGTGCATGGGTGGATGCGTGGAGGGTTTTGAGGTCAGGTGCTGGGACAATGGAAATATCATTAACTCATTAACAGAAACAGAAAAGTGAGGAGGAATCATTGTGGCCTCCTCTTCAGCCTGTGGCATCTGTTTAAGTTACCCAAGCTGGTTGCAGAGGATCCTGCTTCGTCACCCAGGCCTCATCACAGCCAGCTCTCCCTTCTGCCACTCCCAGAGGAAAGGTACCCGTCCATGGAAATTTCGTTTTGCCGGGAGTGTCCCCTCTCTACCTGCGCTCCACAGAAAGTCTGCTCCCCAAAATCAAAGGCACAGTGGGTGCACGGTATTCTGTATATGGGAACATGTGACTGGGACAGATGGACCAGATCATGCCAGGTAAGAGCCCTCCATGTGCCAGGAACATTTCTGCACATTCATTCTCTTTCACCAGCACCCACTTTCCAGATGAAAAAACTGAGGCTGCTCAAGATTCTAAAACCGTGTGGGGCCCTGTGGAGCTTGCAGGTACGAAAGCCTTTTTTTGTCTCCCCCTTTCTTGCAGGCTTCCCTGGTGGCTCAGAGGTTAAAGTGTCTGCCTCCAATGTGGGAGACCCTGGGTTTGATCCCTGGGTTGGGAAGATCCCCTGGAGAAGGAAATGGCAATCCACTCCAGTATTCTTGCCTGGAGAATCCCATGGACAGAGAAGCCTAGTAGGTTACAGTCCACGGGGTCACAAAGAGTCAGACACGACAGAGCGACTTCACCTCACCTCACCTCACCTTCTTGTAGGCCAGACTCCAGCCTCCATGATCTTCCCTTAGGTCCGAAGGGCAGATTTGAACAGTTGCTAATCAAGAGAGGGGCAGCTGAGAAACCGCCTGAGGCAAGATTACAGGGGAGGAGAGAAGCTCATCAAGGTTTGGAGACTGACCACCTGAGATGAAGTTAAGGGAGTGAAGGCAGGAGAAGAAGGGGGCAACAGAAGATGAGACGGTTGGAAGGCATCACCAGCTCCATGGACATGAGTCTGAGTAAACTCTGGGAGATGGTGCAGGACAGGAAAGCCTGGCGTGTTGCAGTCCATGGGGTTGCAGAGAGTCGGACACAACTGAGCAACTGAGTGACTGAATGACTGAACAATGACAACAGGCCCTGCTCATACCTAATCTTACCAGAGACCTCACCCTTGAACCACTAATAAAAAACCCTTCATCATATCCTCTGGGGCTGCGACACATAGTTTTTCAAGGTGAGAGCCCCCAGTGTCCCTCTTTGTCTGGCAAAGTAATACAGTCATCCGTTTGTGTGTGTGTGGTAGTCAGTCAGTCGTGTCTAACTCTTTGCAACCCCATGGGCTGTAGCCCGCCAGGCTCCTCTAACCATGGGATTTTTCAAGCAAGAATACTGGCGTGGATTGCCATTGCCTTCTCCAGGGGATCTTCCCATCTCAGGGATCGAACCCAGGTCTCTTGCATTGCAGGCAGATGATTTACTGTCTGAGCCACCAGGGAAGCCCTTTATCCTTTTCTACTTCACCCAAAACTCTGTCTCCAAGACTCAGTTCAGCACCAGTGTATACAGAAGTTGAGCTTTCAGCAATAATTACGTGATGTAAGCCAGGGCTTCCCTGGTGGCTCAGTGGTAAAGAATCCACCTGCAGTGCAGGACATACAGGTTCAATCCCTGGGTCGGGAAAATACCCTGGAGGAGGAAATGGCAACCCACTCCAGGATTCTTGCCTGGAAAATGCCATGGACAGAGGAGCCTGGAGGGATATAGTCCATGGGGTTGCAGAGTCGAACTCAGCTTAGCAACTAAACAACAACAACAAATGATGCAAGCCAGGTTTTGAGCTCAGATTGGTCCACGCTTTCCTTCACACCACACTTTCTGATCATCACAGTTGTTACAGAGCAACCATCCCCCACTTCCAGGGTTTGCCAGGCTCCAGTTCCCCCAGATGCCACCAGGAGGCCAACAGGCTTGGGCCTGGGCCAGCTCCACTGCCCCTCCCCTCTACCCCACTGCACCTGGCATGTCAACCATTTTCTCACCACTCAAGAAGAACCTACTGTGTGGCCAAGGCTTGGATCCCCAAGGTGGAGGGGATTGGGACAAAGAATCAAAACACAGAGCCGCTGTGTCTGCCTCACGTTACTGTTCAGCTAAGAACGGTAGAGGCTTCCCTGGTGGCTCAGTGGTTAAAAACAACAAAAAAAAAACCTACCTGCCAATGCAGGTTCGATTCCTGGGTTGAGAAGAGTCCCTGGAGAAGGAAATGGCACCCCACTCCAGCATGCTTGCCTGGGAAATCCCACAGACAGAGGAGCCTGGCGGGCTACAGTCCATGGAGTCGCAAAAGAATCAGACGCCACTTAGTGACTAAACAACAAGAAACCGAGACACTACATGCGAAGCAACCCAACACCTAAGAGCAAACCTTCAGACAAATGCCCATCAGCATAGAGCCTCCAAGGACCTGCACATCCAAGAGCAGTTAAACCCCCCAAGGCAGGAAGGGCCGCTGACTCGAGCTGGGAGCCCCATGCACGTTCTAGGCCAAAAGTGCTAGTGCTGCTGAGCTGGAGCATAAACAGCGGTCTAACCTGTTACCCGTCTCTTCCGAGAGGTGGCTTGACGGCACACACACAGTTACTCACGGGCTGGGCAGCTCTGCTCATGCAGCCACCAGCACAGCGAGTTCGGGGATTTCCTGCGTGCCCAGCTTCTCTTCCCTTGGGCTGGTCAAACTTCCCACCCGCTTTAAACACTTCCTAAAAGTGCCCTTTTCAGAGGTCGTTGATGTCTCCTTCTGGGGCAGGAGTAGAACCAGACTGCATTTTCCCCTTAGTCCCCAGCTTTTCCCTAAATGCCTCACTCCAGCAAAAGTAAGGAGACAACCTCACTTCTAAAGCCACTATTTCAACATTCAATTCCATCGCGAGCTCACAAAAGGCACTGTGAGTTGGTGGGGCCGGCACTGTGAACCTATTTCACAGAACCCGAAGCCCAGAGAGGCTAACCTAGTTGCTCACGTCCATGCAGTAAGCTGGGTGGATCTGAATCTAGACCCATACCATTAGTCACCAACCCGCTACCTTTGCGCTCTTTCCATCATAAATCACAGCAAGGAATGCGCGTGACACATAGAGCAGAGATACGGAGCCAGAGCAATACTTACCTTACCACTTGTGATGCACGCGGATCATTTCTACTCTGTTTTGTTTTTCTAAGGGTCGTGAGCTGATAAATCGATTTCCTGACCTACTGTTGTGTCAGGATCCCACCCCTGTCTGCCCAGGCTCCAGACCCCAGGAAGGGCACGGTCGCTGCTGCCAGGTGGGGAGGAGCAGACAGCGAGGCAGGGAGCGGTAGCCTCGGGAGGTCTGGGTCCTCTCAGTCTCTGCGGGCCCGCCTGAGCTCAGCCCTCAAACCTCCACCAGCCGGCTTCCTCCGGCGCTTGCAGAGGAAGGACCCCGCAGCCAGGACCCAAGCTCCCCCTAACTGAGATTTCCCGAAGGCCACGCCCCCGACAGGCCACGCCCCCCAGCTCAGTCTCGAAAATCCCAGCGGGAGGCTCTGCCGATTCCCGAGCTGAGGCAGGATCATGTGAACTCAGAGCTGGAGTCAGGCTGGGTGGCTGTGAGGAAAGCTCGCCCACCACAGGATGAAGGCGGCGGGACAGCTCCCTCCAGGCGCCCTGAGCCTGCCTTCCATACACCCCAGACATAGTGGGCGACCTTGCTGAGAATGCTAAAGCCTCCATTAGGGGCAGGGACCCCAAGGACTTGGGGGGATTCAGGAGGAGCCAGGTGTGCTAATTCTACCCACCCAATCACCTTTGAGCACCTGCAAGACACCAGGAGATTCAGGATGTTGAACCCCTGAGCCAGAGGTCTTGACCTGAGCCAGACAGGCTGACGCTCAGATAACTAGAAAGTATCACAGACCTGCCTGCCAACGCAGGAGACTGGGGTTCAATCCCTGGGTTGGGAAGATCCCTTGGAGGAGGAAATGGCAACCCACTCCAGTATTCTTGCCTGGAAAACCCCATGGACAGAGGAGCCTGGTGGGCTACAGTCCATGGGGTCGCAAAGAGACACGACTGAACGATGAAACCACCGCCACAGACACAAGAGCCAGAGGAGAGCAGACACGGGCGGAGGAAGCTGTTTCCTGCGGAGGAAGCTGACTGTTTCCACTCCACCCCCAGGCTGCAGCCTTCAGCAGCCAGCATCTGGGTCAGTGGAGCACAACTACATGGGCAAAAAACTGGGCAGCTTATAAAAAATAACACCACTGCCCGGGCCCCAGCCCAGACGAATTAAATCGTATTTTCTGGAGATGAGGGACCAGCCTCAGTGGTCTTAAAAGCTCTCTGGGTGGTTCCAGGGCACAGCCAGGAGGAGCAGCACTGAGGTGGAAGCGAGGGGGTGGGGGGAGCGGGTAACTTGTTCTGCAGATCAACAGAAGGGGGGCACTGGAGGAAGCCTCTGTGTTGTTAGTAAGGTGGGCGTCAATGTTTTGGTTTTGATATTTATTTATTTGGCTGTGCTAGGCTTCCCTGGTGGCGCAGATGGTAAAGAATCTGCCTGCAGTGCAGGAGACCAGGGTTTGATCCCTGGGTCAGGAAGATCCCCGGAGAAGGGAATGGCTACTCACTCCAGTATTCTTGCCTGGAGAATTCCACGGACAGAGGAGCCTGGTGGGCTACAGACCATGGGGTCGCAAAGAGTCTGACACGACTGAGCCACGAGCACTTCACTTCAGATCTTAGCTGCAGCATTCAAGATCTTCAGTCTTCACGGTGGCATGTGGGATATTTAGTTGTGGCATGCAGAATCCAGTTCCCTGACTAGGGATTGAACCCGGGCTCCGACTCACTGGAAAAGACCCTGATGCTTGGAAAGACTGAGGACAGGAGGAAAAGGGGATGACAGAGGATGAGATGGTTGGATGGCATCACCGACTCAATGGACATGAGTTTGAGCAGACTTTGGGAGATTAGTGACGGACAGGGAAGCCTGCAGGTGTGCTGCAGCCCATGGGATCGCAAAGAGTTGGACATGACTTAGCAACTGAACAACAACCCTGCACTGGGGGCCCAGAGTCTTATCTACTGGACCACCAGGGAAGTCTCGAACATCATGTTTTTAAACAGCGTGGCCCCGAGCAGGGAGCAAGCATGGGGCTCTGGCTTCATGGGGTTTTCTGGTCCTCAGGACCATTTCCTGAACTCCCTCGGCCCAGCAGAGCTAACAGGATCCATGGAGGTGACCTAGCCCAGCCTCTTCCCTTTACAGATGGGGAAACTCAGGCCCAAAGGGGCAAAGGCTCTAGATACGTCTTACTAAGTGATAGAGCCATGATTCTCCAAATGGTCTGCTGGGCTGTTTCAGTTCAACCTCCTCTGTCCGTGGTGTCTCTTTGGAAGCTGATTGCAAGAACATTGCTGGAGCGAGAAAACCAATGTCCACCATGGGCGGGGGACGTCAGGGGGGAATGAGGATGTGCATTCTCTATTTTATTGGGTGATTTGTGATTTCATCTTCTCTAGTAAGTGAACTGGTATAGTCCTGCCGGGAGGCTTTACTGGTATGGGGCCCAGCAAAAATGCCCGTCTGTGGGCCTGGGCCTCCAAGCAAATGCTCCTCCTCTGTCCAGTACAGCAGAAGCCTTATCGCAGAGCAGCAGTGTGTGTGAACACAGAGTGCAGAAGTCTGTGGGCTCTTCCTGATGCCATATGAAAGGACAGGTGGGGAAGGAGTGCAGGACTGACCTAAGGGTGAAAGTCTGGCTACCCCCAGGGCACATCCAGCAAGGAGAGCACCCCTGACTCTCTTTACAGGGTGGCCTACCCTAACAGGATACACACACACAGCCTGTCTATACCATCAGCATCCATACCTGCAGGACCACTGATGGCAGTGGGTACCCTGCTTTCGCCAGGGACCCCCCCACCTCCCTTCCTATTGGGTCTTTGGAACTGCAGACGGAGAGATGACGCTGACTTCAGATCAGTGAGCCCCGATCCTCTGTGAAATGCCCGCTCAGGAAGAGAAAAAAGAACCTGTGTGTATTCTACTTTGGTGCTGATTTTTTTTTCAATATAAAATAGGAAGGAAGGGCTAGAAACCACGATGACATCAAGCACCAAACAGTGGCCTGATGCATCCTACAGACTTCATCGTAACCTCAGTCCCCCTGCAACTTCTCCAGGTAAACCTACAACCAAGCGAAAGCAGTGAGCTTGTGATTAAACTACAGCCCCAGGAGAAGCCCACCTCTCCCCATTCAGACTTCTCTCCTTAAGCCCAAAGTGGGCAGAATGTCAGAGCTGCCAATGATGAGAGGCGGGCATCTGGTGAGGGGTGAGAATGCCTGAATCCTCTGGGATGCTAGGGCTGCCTCTGTGGCTCTTTCCTGCCTAGAAAGACATAAAGGCCGAAATTGAGCCAGGCTTGCCACCTGAAATCATTTGCTCATTCTGCTCTTCCAGCACCATGAGAGCAGTCTTGAAGCACGTAGACCCATTGGGATGACAGCCCTGGAAACCTGGATGAGCCCCGTGCTGTGCTGTGCTTAGTCGCTCACTCTTTGTGACCCCATGGATTGTAGCCCACCAGGCTCCTCTGTCCGTGGGGATTCTCCAGGCAAGAATACTGGAGTGGGTTGCCATTCTCTCCTCCAGGGGATCTTCCCAAGCCAGGGATCGAGCCCAGGTTTCCTGCATTGCAGATGGATTCTTTACCATCTGAGCCACCAGGGATACCCAGGATAAACCCTGGGCTGGTGTTGGAAGGGCTGGTGGACTTTTCTGGGCTGCTCTAGAGGTCACCAAGAGGGCAACAGGGCCCCACACCACAAGGCCTTTGGGCATCTACTGCTGTCCCCCTAGAGGTCCAGACAGCCTGGGAGTCATCAGAGGGAGGGTTCTGGAGTGGGCCCTGAGCTGGCTGCTGCTGCTGCTGCTGCTAAGTCGCTTCAGTTGTGTCTGACTCTGTAGGATCCCATAGATGGAAGCCCACCAGGCTCCCCCGTTTCTGGGATTCTCCAGGCAAGAACACTGGAGTGGGTTGCCATTTCCTTCTCCCATGCATGAAAGTGAAAAGTGAAGTGAAGTTGCTCAGTCATGTCAAACCCTCAGCGACCCCATGGACTGCAGCCTTCCAGGCTCCTCCGTCCATGGGATTTTTCAGGCAAGAGTACTGGACTGGGGTGCCATTGCCTTCTCCGAGCTGGCAACAGAATGCAAGTTTGCTTAAGAACAGAAACTCTGGGCCAGACCGTGGAGGTTAAGTCCCCATGCTGCTACTGTCTGACTATGTGACCTTGAGAAACTCCATTCCTGGACGACCAGTTGGCATTTGTGAGAATCAAAGATGAGGTCCAGCAAGTGCCTGGCACTTAGTAGGTCAGTGGTACTAAGGATGCAGTGATGATGAGAATGGTGGTGGTGATGGTGATGGCCCCACTCCCTCGAGCTGGAAGGTCCTGCCTCTCCATCTGAGTCTGCCTAGAGAGGGTGAAGGATGGGCAGGCCAGCTTGGTAGGATGCTTGTCACGGTGTGTACCGTATTCTCCACAGGTACTCTACTGCTTTGGGGCTAGTTGGGGTAAAGGTCTTGGAGGCTCCCCAAGGGCTCCAAAAAATAGAAGAAACGTCTATCATGAGATGTCTGCTGTTTGACTTCAGGGACGACTTGTACACTGAAAACTGGTCTTGGCCTTCCCAGCCACACACTGCAGCACACACCTACATCAGAGGAGCTGATGCAAGGCATCGCACTGCTGCAAGTTCCAAGTGGCCAGGTACCAATTAGGATGGCTTCAAGGACCAAGAGAAGGGCCAGCAGAGACCCTCCCGTAGCGCCTGGCTCTGCTGCCTCCCTCATGGGGTCGGAAGAGAGGCGGGAGCAACTCAGGATCAGGGAGCACAGAAAGTGCCATTTTGGGAGCACATGCTGAGCGCCTTCCAAATGTCTCCCGTTTTAAGCTTCACCTCAACTCTCTTCGATGGGCAAGGCAACTGAGACTCAGAGGGGGCCAGCATCTTGCCCAGGGTCACACAGCAGGCAAAATGCAGAATGGTTTGACTCCAAAGACAGGGCTCTAGACAGCTTCCTGTTGCTGCTGAAACAAATTACCAAAAACTTAGCTTAAGACAACACACATTTCTTACAGTCTGGTGGTCAAAAGTGGGTCTTAAAAAAAAATAAAGAGGGCTTCCCTGTTGGCTCAGTGGTGAAGAATCTGCCTGCCAAAGCAGGAGACAGCAGTTCGATCCCTAGTCTGGGAGGATCCCACATACCTTGGAGCCACTAAGCCCATGAGCCACAGCTACTGAAGCCTGGGCACCTAGAGCCCATGCGCAGCAACAAGAGAAGCTACTGCAATAAGAAGCCCCCCCACCACAACTAGAGAGTGGCCCGCACAGCAGCTGAAGACCCAGCACAGCCAAAAAGACATGAATAGAATTATTTTAAAAAATTTTAAAAGTTGGGACTTCCCTGGTGGTCCAGTGGTTAAGACTCCGTGCTTGGAAAACGCAGGGGAACTAAGGTCCCACATATTATGAGGTGTGGTTAAAAAAAAAAAAAAAGTGGGTCTTGCTGGGCTAAAATCAAAGTGTCAGCAGGCCTGCCTTTCTTCTGGAGGGTATGGGGGAAAACCCACTTCCTTGCCTTTTCCAGCTTCTAAAGGCTTCTGGCATCCCTTGGCCTGTGCCCCCTTCCGCTTTCAAAGCCAGCAGTGGCAGGCTGAGTCCCCCTCACATCTTACACACTGACCTCTGCTCCCATTTTCACATCTTCTCTGCCCCCTCAGCCCCCTCTTCCTATTAAGGACCCTGTGATTGCACTGGGCCCACCTAGATAATCCAGGACAATCTCCCTATTTGAAGGTCAGCTGATTAGCAACCTTAATGCCACCTGCTGCCTTAATGTCCTTTTGCCATGTAAGGTAACATATTCACAGGCTTCAGGGACCAGGAACTGGACATCATTTGGGGGCCATTATTCTGTCTACCACAACCCCCGTGTTGTATCTAAGGCCTTGTGAGCAGCACTTCTCAAATGTTACTAAGTCTCGTCTGACTCTTTGTGACCCCGTGAACTGCAGCCCAGCAGCCTCCTCTTGTCCATGGGATTTCCCAGCCAAGAATACTGGAGTGGGTTGCCATTTCCTGCTCTAGGGGATCTTCCCCACCTGCACTGGCAAGCAGGTTCTTTACCAATGAGCAACCAGGGAAGTCCCCCCACCCCACCGCCCCAAGAAGCTGTAGTTTGAGCAATTCCCTTGGGTTTTCCTGACACACACCAATTTGAGAACCACTGTTTTAAGGGTGACTCAAATGCCACTTCCTCCACACAGCCCTCCCTGACACCCACGGGATGAGCAAACCTCCCTCCCCATCCCATCCCACGGCATTGACCAGAGCCTTCCTTGGGTTATTTTCATCCCTCCGTGGCCAGCTTGCCTTTTGGAGTGGAGATGCCTGGGTGTTTGATCACTCTGGCTGCCAGGGAGCTAGACCAGAGCTCCTCACACAGACAGAGGTGGCCTGTGAGATCTGAATGATAAATGGACATGAGGGCACTGGCGTGGGCGGTTACGTGCTTTGAGCTTATTGCAACATGCAAGGCACTGTGCTTCCATAAGGAGCCTTGATAATGCCGCACAGTAACCCTGCCAGGAAATTATTATTATCCCACCGAAGAGACCCAGGATCACCCAGCTGGCAGTGGGCAGCGCTGGGATTCAAGTCAAGGTCTGAATTAATTATATTTTAATAATTCCCCAGGCAGTGCATGGGAATTTGTATGGCTATGTCTTATGCCCATCTCTCCCTCCAGACAGCAAGCTCCATGAGAAGGGAGGAGCTGGGTCTGTTTTGTTTTCTGTCGGAGAAAAGATAGTTCAGTCCAAAAGAAAGAAAAGAAAGTGAAGTCGTTCAGTTGTGTCCGACTCTTTGCTACTCCATGGTCTGTAGCCTACCAGGCTCCTCTGTCCATGGGATTTTCCAGGCAAGAATACTGGAGTGGGTAGCCATTTCCTTCTCCAGGGGATCTTCGATTGAACCCGGGTTTCCGCATTGTAGGCAGATGCTTTACTGTCTGAGCCACCAGGAAAGTCCGAAAGGCACAAAAAAAATGTGTTAAACATTTGAATGAATAAATGAATCTAAACTCCATTTCTTTCTGCAGTCTGCTTGGAAGGCCAGCGTGGTTGAGATTGAAGTTAGGAGCTAGCAAATGGGGGAAGGCAGTCAGGATATGGGATGGGGCAGCAGGAAGAAGGTCGGTTTTGACTCCCGGGGTGTGTGCGTGGGTTGGTGTGTGAAATGCATTACAACAGAAACCTGAAAGATAGACTCTGGTTTCTCTTTGGAGAATTTGTGGTCTGAGAAGGTCTGAGCTGTCTGGGCCATCCTTCCAGTTCTGAGTCCAGAGCACAAACCACAGGCCACAAGGTTGCCATGACAACCCTCCCCACATCTGCCTCTCCCACCAGCCTCCTGCCTTTAGCCCCAGAGTGCTCCAACCCATCAATTAATAACCTAATAATGTCTGACAACAATCACTCCAAACACCTAGGCAGCAACCCTCTTGAGAAACAGACTTCTCCAGGGAGCAAGAGCTACAAAGATGCTCATTACAGTCAGCCAGGGCCACCTGCTAAAATCTAGTTTTCTGAATTCAAATGACTCTCTCTGGCTTCTTCCTCTTGTTTTAAAGGCATGGGGTTGGTAGAGCTGATGACTGAAGCCTCAGAGGGTCCAGGGAAACAGACTCTAGAGAAGCTGCCATGCAGCATGCCTGCTCCCTCAGCCCAGCATCAGATCCAGAGAAACTGATCCTGGCTAAATGGGCTCTGGGATAAGGCCCTAGTCATGGATGGTTGTATGCCTGCTGGTCTCCTACGAGAAGCCTATGTCTTCTGCAAAGATTAATTAATTTGTCACCGTGGCACTCAGAAAAAATAACAAAACAAAGACTTTCAAGTTGTGGTAGACTCAAGATGGTTAGAAATCATGTGATATTCTTCTCATGGAGAGATATGTCAGTCCCCTCCCCTTGAATCTAGGTGGGCTCTGTGATTAGTGACCAATAAAATGATCCAGAAGCCACACTGTATCAGCTTCTGAGTCCAAGTCTAAAGAGACTAGGGGCTCCCTCTTCCTGTCTCTTGGGATAGTAGCTCTTGAAACCTAGGTGCCATGCTGTGAGAAAGCCCAAGTAGCCTCAGAGAGGCCCACTGAGAGGAACCTAGACCCTGGGTGACAGACCCAGATGACAGCCAGGATCAACTGGCTTACCATATAAGTGTGTGATTTTTGGAAGAAGACCCTCTATCGCCAGCTGGGCCATCTCAGCTCATAATGCAAGGAGCAGAGATAAGCTATACCCAACAAGCTGTGACCAAATTGCAGATTCGTGAGCAAAACAGGTGAGTTATTTTAAGCCACTATCTTTTGAAGTGGTTTTTGATGTAACAAAAGATAAACGGAACATGTCTTTTTTTTTTTTCCCTGCAAATCATGAAGGGGCTTTTTACAGTATGTGAGGTGGGCGTAATAATCTCCATTGTTCCCATTATATACTAAGGCTCAGTTTGCCGACATATGTCCTACAGTCAAAGCTATGGTTTTTCTAGTAGTCGTGTATGGATGTGAGAGCTGGACCATAAAGAAGGCTGAGGAAAAACTGATGCTTTTGAACTGTGGTGCTGGAGAAGACTCTTGAGTGTCCCTTGGACGGCAAGGAGATCAAACCAGTCAATCCTAAGGAAATCAACCCTGAATATTCACTGGAAGGACTGATGCTGAAGCTGAAGCTCCAATAATCTGGCCACCTGATGCAAAGAGCCGACTCAGGGAAAGACTGAGGTGAAAAGACCCTGATGCTGCGAAAGACTTAGGGCAGGAGGAGAAGGGGACGACAGAGGATGAGATGGTCGGATGGCATCACGAACTCGATGGACATGAGTTTGAATGAGCTGTGGGAGATGGTGAAGGACAGGGAAGCCTGGTGTGCTTCAGTGCATGGGGCTGCAGAGAGTCAGACATGACTGAGAGACTGAACAACACTAAGGCTCAGAGAGCTAAGATACCTTGTTTGAGACCAGCCCGATAGGAAGGATGAAACTGTTTTCCACTCGTTATTTGCTGACAGATGAGTCTTCTTTCTCTACAATGTGTGCTGCACCCAGAAGGGTGCAAGAGAATAGTAATAACAAGAATGCTCAGAGTAAACAAGAATATTTCCTAGTGGTCCAGTGGTTAAGAATCTACCTTCCAATCAATGCAAAGGATATGGGCTTGACTCTTGGTCAGGGAATTAAGATCCCACATGCTGCAACTATTGAGCCGGTGCATGCTAGAGTCCACGGACCACAACCAGAGAGAGACCTGCATGCCCCAAGGAAGATCTCAAGTGCCACAACTAGGACCTGATGCAGCCAAATAAATATTTAAAAAGAAGAAGAAGAAGAAGAATACTCAGAGCTAACATTTAGGGAGGACTGCAAGAAGGCAATGGCACCCCACTCCAGTACTCTTGGCTGGCAAATCCCATGGGCGGAGGAGCCTGGTGGGCTGCAGTCCATGGGGTCGCTAAGAGTTGGAC
>SJYF01000923.1:72491-83650 GCA_006410515.1 Procapra przewalskii
CACTCCAGTGTTCTTGCCTGGAGAATCCCAGGGACGGGGGAGCCTGGTGGGCTGCCATCTGTGGGGTCGCACAGAGTCGGACACGACTGAAGCGACTTAGCAGCAGCAGCAGCAAAGCTTTCAAGGCAGGATCCTTACCTGCATGATCTCACGCTCTAGCAAATATACTCTATTATCATACCCATTTCACAGATGGTGCTACTGAGGCTTAAAAGGAGGGTAAGTGACTTGTCCCAGGTAAGAGCTCTAAGTGGAAGAGTCCAAATTTGAACTCACAATGTCTCGATCTGAAACTAGGCTCTTGTGGGCAGATATTCTCATCTGTACAGTCTAAAGCATCCACACTGCTCCAGCCCTGCTTCCTCTGTTAGGCTCAGGAATTCTCTTCCTCCTTCCTTCTTCTGGAAACTCATGTGCATTGGGGGTGAAGCCAAACCCTAACCATGTCATTTCAGCGTTGCAGAATTTCAAACCATTCCCATCTTTTTTTGTCCTCACAACCCTTCTGTGAAGTGGCAGCTAGTAGTCACCTCGTTTACAGAGGCCCAGCCACAGCAAGTGACCTTCCCAAAGCCACGCAGCCTCTGGCTCCAAGTCAGTGCTCTCTCCTCGGTCCACCGCTAAACCCCAAAGAGCCTTCCCGCGCGCTGCGCGGTTCTCCAGCTCCAGGATAACTGGGCCGGCTTCATTGCAGACCGGGGTCCAGGCCAACCAGCTACCCCACCTGGCATTTATTCGGCCAATCGCGGGCACGTTTTCCCCTTCCTCGGTGGCAGGGGGGCTTATTCTGGCCCCTGTAATCCCGCCCTATGCTTGATGGAGCTGCCCATCGCGGGAGAGGAACCGCGCGTAGATTTGGGGCAAGGCAAGCCTTTGTGGATCACCTGTGCCTTCCAGCTCTAGGAGAAGGGTTAGCTGTCTTTTTTTTTCCCCCGGGCGGGGAGGGCAGTAATTACCAGGTGGCCACGGAGCTAGCCCAGGGGGTGGCGGCAACCGTAGGCGGAGACATCTTGCCGGGCAGCCTCGCAGCTGCCGCCCCTGCCCGCCGCCGTCACGCACCCGCCGGGCCCCCGCTCTTGGCCTCCCCGCGCGCACGCGGGGCCCGGTTGCCCCCCACCCTCTCCGCGCGCTCGCGGGCCGCGCGGGGGGCGGCGCGGCGCTGGATGCCGGGAACCTGGGGGGGCCGCTGCCCGCACGCGAGCCGGCGACCCCACCGCGGTGGCGGCGAGAGGAAGGGTTCCTGGGATGGGGGCACGTACCTGCGCTGCGAGAGGCCGGGGCGCAGTCATCCGCGTCCCTCTTACAGACGGCGCGCGGCCAGCGGGGTGGACACTGCGTCGAGTGCTGCCGATGGGGGTGGTCGCGGGAAACGGGCGGCCCGCTTCCCGGCCAGACTCTCCTCCTCCTCGAATTTGGAGCCACAGCGTGCCCCGATCTCCCCTCTCCTAACCCTCCTCCCACCCCCGTCGGGCACACCCAGCCTCGCCCCAGCTCCCTGCCTTTCTCTGTGACCACAGGCTTGGCGCCAGCCGGGAAGAGCGCGGTCGGTCGCGCAGACCCGTCCTGGAGGCTCAGCTCTCTCCCGCCCTCACTGGGGACAGACTCCCGAGCCGCCACCGGGGGCGGGGGGAGGGGGCGCTCATCCACCCTGGGCCCGGCTGTAAAAGCTCGAGGGTCCTTCTCCAGCCACATCAGGAAGCCTTAGGTAAGGAGAGTCCCTGAAACGACCTTTTGTGCTGTTCACCTCTGTGTCCCCAGCACCATGACATCAGTATCCATCCAGTAGATTCAGGGTCTCCTGGCTGTCAAGGCCTGTCTCCACCGCGCAGGGACCTCAGAAATGAGGCCCAGACAGAGGGGTCGAGGGGTTGGAGGGGTCTGCCCTTAGGTTTGCTGTCTGGTGGATCCCTACACTGGTGCCTTAGACCACCTGAGTGTGCCTGCAGGAGGGGTGGCCAGGGACAGCTCAGAGGACCTCCTACTGGTTTTGTTGAGAATGCAAGGAGGTTTCAGGGCCCTTTGCCCCACAAGCTCCCAGACAAAAACATTAATCGTCATAACTCTGGGCTTTTGAGTATTAATACTTATGGGTGCCAAGCACTGCTGTAAGTACTTAAATGCATGAACTCATTTGATTCTCACTGCTCTATGAGATAGATACTATTATTTACTCTTATTATCCCCATGTTTTGCATGGGGGAATGAGGCACAGAGAGGTCAAGTAACCTGCCAAAGGTCACTCAGTCAGTTCAGTCACTCAGTCGTGTCCCCGACTCTTTGCAACCCCATGGACTGCAGCATGCCAGGCTTCCCTGTCCATCACCAACACCCAGAGCTTGCTCAAACTCATGTCCATCAAGTCGGTGATACCATCCAACCATCTCATCCTCTGTCGTCCCCTTCTCCTCCTGGCTTCAATCTTGCCCAGCATCAGGGTGTTCTCCAATGAGTCAGCTCTTCACCTCAGGTGGCCATAGTATTGGTCAGTCTTTCCAATGAATATTCAGGACTGATTTCCTTTAGGATTGACTGGTTTGATATCCTTGCAGTCCAAGGGACTCTCAAGAGTCTTCTCCAACACCACANNNAAAGCATCAATTCTTCAGCGCTCAGCTTTCTTTATGGTCCAACTCTCACATCCATACATGACTACTGGAACAACCATACCTTTGTCTAGACTGACCTTGTTGACAAAATAATGTCTCTGGTTTTTTAAGTAGAGGCAATGAAATCCAAACTCAGGCAGGTGGGTCCAGAGCCCTCATCACCACCTGCATCCTATCCCAAGCCACCCTTTGCTGGCCCCTCAGCATCTTCTGCTCTTTCACATTTGCGCACCTTACCTGCTATGTCCCTGTCTGCTCAGAAAACCTCCTGCCCTGCCTCCTGGACTCTTGCCCCAGTTTTAAGACCGGAAATTCACCTGCCCTATCAAGTCTGCTTGGCTGTCCCAGGCAGTTTGTGTTGAGTCCCTCTCTCTGCTCACTTGGCTCCCTTCCCAGCATCCCTTGCACTTCCCATTGAGGTCACTGGCCCACAGCCATCGCTCTGCAGGACCCTCGTTCCCTGCCCTGTACCTGGCTGAGAGCAGGGCACTCTGTTTCTGTTTGTGAACTGAGTGTCTGGGACTGGTTGCTGCAGGAGTCCATAGAAGCTCATGTGGTTGGTAGTCAGATGGATGGTTGGGGGTTAGGGATGGCGGGCAGTTGGAGTGCAGGCAGAGGAGGGATAGAGGCAGACTGATGGCTCACCTTCTGCTAACTGTTCTGGGGGCTCAAAGTTCCACACTTCGTAACTGAGCTGCTAGGTGAGGCACTGGAAGGAAACGAACTGTGGGCAGGAGGGCAGAAGATACCCTGGCAGGGGAGCAGGGAGAGGCAAGGCATTTTGCTTTTCCTGTTGGGCATGTATCCAGCAGGCTCTTTTGCTGGTCCTCATTTTGAAATTCCTCCTTCTTGTGAAATCTTCACAAATGGAGTCTTCTGGATTAACTACTCATGCCACAAAAATGCACAGATAAAATTTTTTAAAGATTGCCATACTGAAAGTGGTTGTTAAGAGTTTGGCTTGGAGAGCCAGAGTGCCTGAATTCCAGAGTATGAATTCTGTCTTTGCACCTGTTAGTAGGGTGACCTTGGACAGATCCCTGGACTCCTCTGTGCTGGGTTCCTGGTGTGTGAAATGGGGACGCAGCTTCAAAAGGAGGTTGAGGTGATTGAATGAGTTAAATCAAGCCCTTAGCTCAGTACCCAGCACATACTAGGGTTCAGTAGATGTTAGGTGTTTTTCACTCCAAATACCCTCTTATATGTAGCTGTTATTATAGTCCATTCCAAATACCCTCTTGGTTCTTACCCTTTGATCAGGGAACAGTTTCAGTGAATTGCCTAAGGCCACTCAATTCTGGGTGTCTAAGCCTGGCTGTGAAGCTGCTTCCCACAGCAATTACATCATGCCTAATCCTATCCCTCCTGGATAGAAGTGGGGTTTAAAGCCCATCATCAGTTGCTAGGTCCAGGATTCTGACTCTCAGGAGTGCTGGCAACGTAGAAAGTTTACTGCAAAGTGAATCCTGCGAGGGCTGCCACATTGCCCATTTCCAGGGTTGGGAACACACTGTAATCTACCAGGTGGGGGCGTCTGGAGTGGGGCCGTATGGCAGTACTCGGTGATCCTGTCTCCCTGCTTCTCTTTTTCTAGCCTACAGTCTCTGTTTACAGATGTCCAGACATATCTGGAACCTTTCACAGTCTTCAAGTAAAACAAACTCCACTTCAACTCACATTTCATTTTTTAGTGTGACACTACAGCATGGTACCGATGCTGTTGTTTAGTCGCTCAGTCGTGTCTGACTCTTTGCGACCCCACGGACTACAGCCTGCCAGGCTCCTCTGTCCATAGTGTTTTCCCAGGCAAGAGTAATGGAGTGGGTTGCCATTGCCTTCTTCTGGGGATCTTTCCAACCCAGGGATCAAACCCGCCTCTCCTGCATTGGCAGGCAGATTCTTTACCGCTGAGCCACCAGGGGAAGCCTTCATGGTACCTATACCGCTTACTTAAAGATCCAGAATAGGCCTGTGGAATAGGGGGATGGGCACCTCTGGCTCTCCCTGAGAAAATGCTAGGTTTGGAGAAGCAAAGATTCATTGCACCGCCTGCAGAGTCAGTGGCTTTTGGCTAGACTTTACTGTGTTTCTTGGTGTCAAGATGTCCAGACTTTGGCAGGGTCAGCAGAATTTGTAAACAAAATCTGGCATTGGCCATATATAAACAACAAAGAGCCCATTTAGTTAAAATGAGGCCTGTGTTGTTTTCCAGAACCTTTGGGGACCTAGAGAATGGTAAATTATGGCCCATGCTCTTGGAATGCTGATTTGAGATGCTGTGCTAATTAATAGCTGTCTTTCTTGCCCACAGAAATCCTCTCCCCCATTGGGCTGGGCTCCAGAGACGTGGTCAGAATTTCTCCATAGCCGGCGCGAGTAACGATTATGTCCGTGTCTTCTTTTACCGTCTCTCGTAGGTGTTTGGTCTTGGCACTGGCGTTTTCCGGTGTCAAGCCCAAGGAGGCATGCAGCAGGGGCTCAGAAATGGCGGCTGATGGCAAGCATGGAAGAGCTGGTCGCCTCAGGCTGGAAGTGGATGGAGGACTTTTTATTGGCCAGCGCAGATCCATTCTTCACCCTTCTCCATCCTACTCTACTGATTATATCACAGGGTTCCCGCACTCTCTGGCTTCCCTGTTGGGTTGGGCAAGCGGAAGCACTCAATGGGGTCAGAGAGTCGCCAGAGACTGGGATCAGGGTGTCGGGGTCACTTCAGACTGGCTGCCCCCCTTTACTGCAGGCATCAGCTCCTGTTGGAGCCTCTCTCCTGCACTGTTCACGCCCTTCCTCTTCCAGGTCTGGGGACAGTAACAGCTCCCCAGAGATGCTAGTCTTGGGGTGCTGCACCATCCTGCGTTGGTTCCCTTCACCCTCCCCAATCCCTTGAAAACCGTCCCTGTGTCACCCTCTCCCCAGCCACCCCACCAGAGTGGCCTCTTCTTTCTGCCAAGACCCTGGCTGGTCCAGATGCAGGTGTCTAGATGTGTCGTCACGGTGAGCTCACGCTAATGGAAGGATGTGTGCCTATTTCGGAATGTGTACAGACTATTTACTTGAAAAAAACAACAAAACAACAATACCGTTTTCCCAGTTCCTTCTTCCAATTAGCACAGCTGGCCAGCCTCAGAGGAAATCTCTCTTTATCCCCCAAATGACGGGACTGAGGCCCTAACTTCCTCACTTGGCTCTGACACCGGCTCATCTCCACCCCGGGCCTCCTCTTGCAGACCCCCTCGCCCTGTGCTTCCTGTGCTGGGAGCTTCCTAGCTCCTCCTCAGGTTGGGCAACTTTCCTTTGGAGAAATACCTGTCACTGCGGAATCCAGCAACTCCCAGGACGATTTCAGGCAACAAGGGGCTGGTTTTTCTGAAAATGACCTTTCCTGGCATCACTCACACGCCAGCAGGCTCGGACCTGAGTTGATTAATAAGTCGACCAGCCTGATTGATGCCACATTGTTGCTTCTGCTCCCACTCAGATCATCTGTGGGAGCTCAGACAGAGTGTGACTAACCTGGACACCCGAAGGGAGGAAGCTCTGAGCTCAAGTCCAGTTGAAGCATTAGCACATGCATCTGGAGAGCCGGGGAACCCGTGTCACCCTCCCAGCTAGGCTGTGGGCTCCTGGAGGAGGCCTGCAGGCTGGGCTTGCTCAGGCTGAGTTGGGAGCATCTGAATGTCTGGGTTCAAATCCTACATCTATTGTGCTCTGGTTGTTAGAGCTCTGGCAAGTTACTCAGCCTCCCAGAGGTTCCATTTCTTCTTTAAAATGGGGTTAATATTGACGGTTGTTGTAAGAATGAAATATAATGGTGCTCTCAAGAAATCTGGTTGACCTAGAAAGTGGGAGCCCAGCCTCACAGGTGCAAAGGGAGCAGGTTACACTGAGACGGCAGAAAAGAGGACTTGGCTGACTGAAGCGGGCTGAGACAGGGCAGGCTGGGGTTGCCCAGCTTCTTGCTTGTGGAGAATGGGTAAAATCCTGGCTCTTCACACTGGCTGTATGACCTTGGAAACTTACATGACCTCTCTCTGCCTCAGTTTCCTCAGCTGTGAAATGGGGATAATAACAGTACCTCACAGAGTTGTTCTATTAAATGAGTTAATCAGAAAAAGTCCTTTACAACCATGCTTACCTTTAGTGGGTGCTCAATAAATGTTAGGACACCCTCTTATGCAGTGCCTGTGGAAGGCTTAAGTGTGCCCCTCCAGTTCAGGTTCACAAACTCTTCCAGACTTACCTGTCTGGAGTCCCTAAAAGGAATCCTTGGGAGTGTACTTCAACTTCCCTGGATAAGCTTAGGTGCCTCTGATGGGGGGTGTTAGGTTGGGGAGAAAGGGCTGAAATGAGAGAGAACTGGCAAAGAATTTATAGTCTGTGGTGTCTTACCCAGAAAATCTTGGTGAAAATTCTCAGTGTTGGGCTTCAGACCTTGCCTGGGCTGCTCCCAGGCTGTCGACTCATCTCCTGGGTTGATCACGGTGCCAGAGAGGGTAGCCTCAAAATTAGGAGATGCTCCCTGGAGCCAGACAGCCTGGGTTCAAACCCCAGCTCAGGTTCTTGCCAAGTTATTTAACCTCTTAGGGCTTCATCCATGAAATGAGGTGGATAAGAATGGCATCTTCCTCACAGAATATTGGGTGATGTGCTCTGAACAGCTCCTGGCCAAGCTTAAATGCTCAGCAAATGTCAGCTATTGGTAATATACCACCACCCGCTGTGTCCTCTGCCTACCAGCGGACAGCTGTTGTAGTAGCCAGAATAAGGGCCTCTTTTGAGGATGCCCACGTCCTAATCCTCAGAACCTATAAATCTGTTGCCTTACATGGGGAAGGGGGCCGTGCAGACGTGATAAAGTTAAGGATCTGGAGATGGGGAGGTTATTCTGGGCTATCTGGGTGAGTCCAATGCAATCACAGGGGTGAAAGATGGAAGAAGAACAGGGAGAATGTCAGAGTGGTGTGGGGTGGGAGAGACTGGACCAGCTGTTGTTGGCTTTAAGGATGAGAGCTGGCCAAGAGCCGGGAAATGCAGGCCACTTCTAGAAGGTGAAAAGGGCAATGGAATGGATTTTCTCCTACTGCCTGCACAATGGAACTCAGCCATGAATCCCATTTCTGACTTCTGGAATTGTTAAGATAATCAGCTGGTGTTGTTGGAAGTCACTGAGCTGGTGGTTAGTTTGTTACAGCAGCAATGGGGAAGTCTTACAGCTGCCGAGGCAGCTGCACCCTTGAAGGAGGCACCACGTGGAGTCACTCTGTGCTAGTTATTGAGCGCCTGTGGCATCACCCCCTTCTTCTCGCCTCCTGGACATGTGGGGAACACACTGGACTCTGGAATTGAACTTCCCCTGGGCATAGGCACTGCCAGGGATGGACTATTAAGAGGCAGGATTGTCTCCTGGGGAAGCAGAGCCCTGGCAGGGCCTTGAAGGATGCAGCAGGCTGAGTTTGATAGGAGGAAGAGAAAGGAAAGGCAAGGCTGGAAGCAGCCTAGTGGGATCAAAGTCGAAGAGGTCAGCCTACTTATTCATTCATTATTCATTCGTCTGTTCATTCACCGCCAGTGCACCAGGCCCTGTGGGGGGTACCTGGATAGTGGGATGAGTCAGAGAGACCTGGTGGAAGCCAATATGCCATTGTGATAAAACATGGCAAGCCTTACAGCAGGAGAAGACTGGCTTGTAAAAGGAGTCTATCTTTGGGCTCTGTGTGATACTCTGCACTCAGCAGGTGCTGACTGATAGGAATCTAGCCATGTAAAGATTGCTATTCCCAGTCCAATTCTATCCTAATCCATTTTATTACATGAAGGAGAAAGCCTCAGGTTGGTGCCATTATGTCTCAAGCACATTTTAATTCTTGCTAAGCTTCCCACGTGACTCAGTGGTGAAGAAGCGGCCTGCCAATACAGGCGATGTGGGTTTGATCCCTGGTCAGGAAGATCCCCTGGAGAAGGACATGGCAACCCATTCCCGCACTGCCTGGGGAATCCCATGGATAGAGGAGCCTGGAGAGCTACAATCCATGGGTCCAGAGAGTCAGACACGACTGAGCGACTAAACCGCAACAAACCACCTCCATTTCTAACCTAGAGAGTCAGCCTCAGATGTATCCTGCAGGTAACAGGCGCTAATTCAAGTTTAATACTACTGTTTTTTTATTTAATTACCTTCTTTTTGTGGCCAGGGGCACTGATTTTCCACTTCTGGGAGTAGAATACAACTTCTATTAAATTTTTCTTAAATGTAAAGTATAATTTCCCTGGTGGTCTAGTGGCTAAGACTCTGCACTCCCAATGCAAGGGGATAATAGTATAATAGAACCATGAGTCGAGGGTTCTTTCTCCTGCCCTGGAGTTGACCACTGGGGTCCAGTTGAGGACAAAGAGGCACTAACTGTCCCTCAGAGGGATCTGACCCTCCTTCAGAACCTCCCCATCCTAATCCCCACCCCTAACACTCAGTACTAGGGAGGGCGGAGTAGGAACTGGGGTCAGAGGTGAGCAGTGATTGGCTGTGAGATTCTCCAAAAGTCTCCTAGAGCTGGGGGTGGGGCTGCAACAGGGAGAGGAGCCCAGGGGACACGGTCTGCTCTGGCAGGGGACACGCTAATCTGCTCAGGGTGCCTTTGGGGACAGGAAGAGAAGAAACCTGGAGAGAGACAAGAGGCGGCTCAGTAGACAGTGAGTGGCCTAACGCCCTCCAATCGTCATGCAGGGTTGTGTGGCTGAGTGGAAGAGGAGGAAAGGAGCTGACATCTCCCAGGAGGACTGTCTGACAGCAGGGTGGGAGCCAGAAGCCATGGAGGAGACAGTGCTGCAGCCGAGGCTCGCACATCAGGGATCTGGCCAGCAGGGAGGCCCCAGTGCACCTCTGAAGAACTCTAGTCTTGTGCCCCTGATTGCCCGGTGAGAAGAGATGACCAAGGGCAAGGGGACCTCGGGTGGCAGTCTGCATCATGGGACACAGACGCCTGTCCCTCTCTCTCCTGTCCCCAAGGCACTGAGGGAGCCAGGCCCTGGAGGAGTGGAGAAGGGCGGGAGGCTGTCCTCTCTTTAGAATGGGGGTTCTTAGACCCTCTTCGTCCTCTGCTGGGGACCACTTGGGGACCCTAGGCGTTGTTCTGAGGTATCAGGGTTTGGACCCAAGGTAACAAAAAAAGTGATGGAATCTGCCCAAGAAACGGTGGAGGAGCACAGGGGAGATCTGAAAATAGAAACGGCAAGTTTCAAGTTTCTATTACTCTGAATAGAGGTCCTGCAGTAACCCAGTCTCCAGAGTAAACTACTCAAAGGAAAACAGCATAAGGGACTTCCCTGGTGGTCCAGTGGCTAAGACAGCACACTCCCAGGGCAGGGGGCCCGGGTTGGGTTCCTGGTCAGGGAACTAGATCCCAAAAGGCGCCACTAAGAGTTCACATGCCGCAACTAAAGATCCTGCATGCTACAACTAGGAAAAAAGAAGTTCAAAGGGAAAACATCACGCATATAATAACATGGAACTTGAATTTTCGAAACTCTGATTCAGAAGGGAAAACTGGAACTGACACAGCAACTACAGTACTCTGACAACAGCTATGACTGGAGGGTGATGGGCAGGAGGAGCCACACTGGGAGCCCAATGTACAAAAAGGATCTGATCAAGAGGAGGCAGTCAGGATAGCCTTCCTGGAAGAGGTGTATTCTAAGCTGAAACCTGCAAGGGGGGACTAGGAGGTATCTTGGGAGTTCTCCCAGTGACTGGTATGCGTGGTGCTGTGGATACAGAAGTGGCCCTTTTAGTATTGATGGTGGGGATGGGGAGCAGTTTCTAATTAGTCCAGGGGTGTATTGCTGGGGGCAGGTGTCCCTTCCTTAGCTTAGCCATCTGGGGCAAGAAGGAGAAGCAAGGTGTACCTCCCACCAGTCACTTCTTGAATTTGAGTCTGTCTCCCCAGCTCAGTGTGAGTGGTCTGGGCGGGAACCAGCTCCCTCCACCTGGGGCTACCACCTAGCTGACGGCCTGGAAAGATCATTTGAGACAGTTACAGGAGATGACCCCTCTGAGCCAGGCACTAGCAGGTGTCACTAGATAGAAGTTGCCCCCTACTCACCTCCCTCTTAGGAAAGCGCCCAGCCTGGGACTGGGTCCTTGGACTCCTCTCCCAGGGCTCAAACCGGTCCCCTGCCGGGCCCCTCCCTCTTAGCTGCAGTTCCTCAGGGTCGGGCCATGCCCCGGGGAGCTGGACAGTTGGACGGTGTTAGACTTCGAGATCAGCCTCCAGGGTCCCTGGGCAGGGCAACCCCCTCTGGCCCGCAGCACCCCAAACGCCACCCTCGCGGCACGCCCTCTGAGCAGTAGGACCCTGGACCCCGAAAGCAGTATCAATTTGGACCCTGGAATGATAAGGACCTCCCTCCTGGCCTTTCTCCTCTCTCCAAGCCTCCGGCGGCCCCCCTCCCCCGCCCCCAGGCCTTTATCCGAGACTGGCTTTTGCATTTGCCTTTCCAGGTGGGCGGCGGAGAGTGGGGGGTGGGGGACCGGCCTCGCTGAAGGTCGGTGGTCCCCTA
>SJYF01000923.1:90292-123688 GCA_006410515.1 Procapra przewalskii
CCTGATTTTAGGAAGGGGAGAGGCAGGCACAAGGGGCAGAGGGAACCAGAAAGGCCCAGGAGAAGGCAGAGGTGGCCCAGCAGACTTTCCCCTGTGCAGCCACCACCTAGCTGGGCTTCCCCTGGTCAGGAACCAGTGTCCTTTGTCACCGTCCTGGGGGCAGGCAGAGCCCCCGGAGCCAACAAGCTCGGTGGGCCTGTTCAGGTCAACTTCAGCCTTCTGCCAGCACCTCCCAGCCTCGAGGAGCCCAGCTAGAGGTTTCTCCTGAGGCTGGGGATGGAGCAGGGGAAAGGTCAGGGCTGAGAGCTGCAGCAATCAGACCCCAGCAGGCTGGGCCCTGTCAGCGGGGAGTCAGCCTGCAGGATGTGTCAGCAGCTCAGGAACCACCCGCAGACAACTCCTGACCCCTGAAAACATTCGGATGCTCAACTTGACGGAGGCACACTCTGCTGTTTCATGTTAGCTTGAAGCCTTACTCTTGGGTGTGTGTGTGTGCAATAAGAACGTGGGTCATCAAAATGGACAAAAACCATTTATCAAGTACTTCCCACATGTCAGGCACCGTGCTAGGAACCAGGGGTATAATCCAAAAAACTTAAATTTGAAAGCAACCTTGTGTTAAGAGTTGTTTAAGGTTGTATTAAAACATCACTTAATATGTAAGAAAGGACTTCCCAGGTGGTTCAGTGAGTGGTAAAGAATCCGCCTGCCAATGCGGGAGACATAGGTTTGATCCTTGGGTTGGGAAGATGCCCTGGAGTAGGAAATCGCAATCCACACTCCAGCATTCTTGCCTGGGAAACCCTATAGACAGAGGAGCCTGGCAGGCTACAGTCTATGGGGAGGCAAAGAGTTGGACACTACTTTGCGACTAGACAATAACAAATATGTAAGAAAACTGAGGTCACAAAGATTAGGCATCTGACGAATGGCGGCCTGAGGATTAGAACCTACGGCTGTCTGACTCTGGAGCTGTCTGCTGTACCTCCTGGCCCCTTTCTGCACGCTTCTAATTAGCCTCTTCATCCCCACTTTCAGGAGGCCACCCAGGGAGCCCATCGTGTGACTCTGCTCTCCCAGCATCACCAGTACTCGGGGAGTGGAGGCGTGGGTGGCTTCTCTAGGCCTGACTGGGGGAGGATGGAAGTGTCAGGTGGGGCTCGTGGGGTGAGCACCTGGGCCAATGGAGGGGGGAGGAGGTGGCTCTCAGAGGCTGAGAATCAGCTTCCAACAGAAACTGTTGCAGTGAGACAGCTTTGGGCTCATTTAGGCTGAAAAGGGACATGTGCTGATAGCGGCCTGAGCGGCAGTGTCTGTATAGGTCTAAGCTGAGTGCGGAGGGGCTGTGCCCCTTGTGAGCAAGGGGACTGACCCCTGAGATCTGCTCAGGGATAGGAAACCCACTGGGACAGGCACACGATCAGAAATGGATTGAGGAAAAGAGCCATCCAATTGCAGGCACCCTCGATTTCTGGACTTTCGTTTGCTCCATCAGGTCCATGCTCCTTAGCCTATGATGCCTGGACCCCCAGTGACAGCGAGAGCACCATCTGGGAACTCGGCAGAGATGCAAAAATCTCAGAATCCCTGCAGTCCAGCCTGTGTCCTGCCAGACGAGTCTGATGGACACTAGAGTTTAAGAGCCACTGCATCAGACCATAAACTTCTGGAGGGCAAGGTTTTCGTCCTTCTCAGCTTGGTTTCCCTAGACTCTAGCCCACAGTAAGTGTTTGATAGACAAATAAATGAAGAGAGGGGAGGGGCCATGACCAAGCATCTAGCAAGTATGCTATAAAAACTGGCCCATTTGCTTTGTTTTCTGAGAGCAGGCAACATACATATTGCCTAAGACACAGTAGCTGCTCAATAAATATCTCCAAGACAAATATTTTGTGTTCTCTGTGTCAATGTGACGCATTAATGTGGGTCACAGAGTTTACCACGTAGCTACGGAAAGTTCAACTGTATTTAAGGGAAATGAGATGCCATCACTGAAGCACTAAACCTTAAAAGATCTCAATTATGGAAAAGACCCTGATGCTGGGAAACATTGAGGGCAAGAGAAGGGGGCGACAGAGGATGAGATGGTAGGATGGCATCACTGACTTAATGGACATGAGTTTGAGCAAACTCTGGGAGACAGTAAAGGACAGGGAAGCCTGGTGTGCTGCAGTCCATGGGTTGCAAAGAGTTAGACGTGACTTAGTGACTAAACAAGACAGTATATAAGCCATCTGGTCAATAACCCAATAGCTCACGGGACTGAATTTAGACAGCATATATAAAAAAAATTGGCAACCCACTCCAGTATTCTTGCTGGGAAAATCCCATGGACAGAGGAGCCTGGCGGGCTACAGTCCATAGGGTCGCAGTCAGTCAGACACAACTGATTACGCACATATACACATGTGAAAAAACAGATGCGTAGCTTCAGAAAAGCTAAATGGAGACATTGGAAAGGTGACATGGGAGGGAATCCTAATAATGGGGGTATCTGGGGTTAGATCTGCAGAACAGAGGTTAGCAAACCAGA
Source organism: Procapra przewalskii (assembly GCA_006410515.1). Taxonomy (NCBI): domain Eukaryota; kingdom Metazoa; phylum Chordata; class Mammalia; order Artiodactyla; family Bovidae; genus Procapra; species Procapra przewalskii. The sequence continues at coordinate 92,826 of SJYF01000923.1, forward strand.
GCTGTGGGCCAGGTCCAGTGTGCAGCCCCTTTTTGTATGGCCTGTGAGCTAAGAATAGTTCTTTTTTTTTTTAATTTTTATTATTATTTCCCTACATTACAATACTGTATTTGTTTTGCCATACATTGACATGCATTGGCCACAGGTGTACCTAATCTCCCAATGCCGAAGCCCCTTCCCACCTCCCACCCCATATCTCCCTGGATCACCCCATGCACCAGCCCCAAGGATCCTGTATCCTAAGAATAGTTCTTACACTTTTAAAATGATTGGAAAAAACTTTTTCTTAAAGAGCAATCTTTTGGGACACGAGACAACTGCATGAAATTCAAATGTCTGTGTCCAAAAGTCAAGTTTGATTGGAACACGGCCATGCCGACTCATTGACAGATGGTCTAGAGTTGCTTTCCTGCTAAAATGGCAGTGTTGAGAGGCGGCAACAGAGACTGTCCTGCCTGGGAAGCCTCAAATATTTACTCTCTGGCTCTTTATAGAAGAAACTGATCTCCGCTGGTGAGGGCTCAGGGGAAGTGGGCACGCAGAGCTCTGCCTCAAAACCTGGTGAGATGCCAAGCCCAGAGTGGGTGCTGGGCACACCTCTCAAGAAGCTTGCAGCGGTGGGCACACACCATCCCCGCCTTCCACGCCGGCACCAGGCTCTGCCCACTCCCTCCACAGATGGAGCAAACAGCCTCTGAGGTCTGGGGCTGGCTGCCAGCACCGGGACCTGCAGGCTCGTGGGCTTCCTCCCCATCTAAGGAGCCCCACACCTAGGCTGCCCCCAGCTCCATCCCTGTAGCTCTGCTGCCAGTTTCTGCCTGCTATCCCAATCCAGGGAGTGTGTGAGGGATGATGGACCCCACTTTGGCCACTCACGGGGGACGGGGAGTCCCGGTTGCTCTCCTCCAGGAACTCCTCCAGGGTGACCATCTCGCTGCTCGGGGAGGTGGAGCAGGGCCGCACCCCACTGTGGGGCTGGGCCGTGCTCCTCTTCTGGACACCCTCCTGGGGGAGAGGCCCGTTCCGCGGTGGGGGGTACTCATGGCAGCCGAGGGCGGGGCGCCCCGGGGTGCTGGCATCCCGTGGCAGAGTGGCCGTGTCCCTGCTGGGGATCAGGTCTTCGCTGCTGAAGCTCTCGGACCTGCCGTGGAGCTGGTCGGAGGAACCTGGAGTCAGGGTGGACGACACAGAGCACACATCAGACCTCCTCTGCCTCCAGTGGGCTCTGTGCTGCCTGCCACTCACCTAGAAGAGGACCCTGCCCGAGAACCCAGGGCACACTTCTCCCAGGCTGGGATTCTCCATGTGAAGAATACTCTGGGATGCTTAGAATTCGGAACAAAATAGTTTGAGATAAACGTGGAAAGTTTCTGCTCAAGTTCATACTGTTAGTAGTGCTAAGGTCCTTGGTGGCTCAGCTGGTAAAGAATCCACCTGCCATGCGAGACCTGGGTTTGATCCCTGGGTTGGGAAGATCCCTTGGAGAAGGGAACAGCTATCCACTCCAGCATTCTGGCCAGGAGAATTCCATGGACTTTAGAGTCCATGGGGTCGTAAAGAGCTGGGCACGACTGAGCAACTTTCACCACACTCATTAGCTCTCATCCATTCATATATTTAAAAGCTTTACTGAGCACTTGCTGTATGTCAGATGGTCACATGGACACTAAGAAGTGAAAAAAATCTGTGTAAGAGTTTATGGTCCCGGGACAGCAAACACATTCTTTTCAGATGTACAGGAAACATTCATTAAGACAGACTATATTTTGCACTATAAAATCAACTTAAAATACCCCGAGAATCAAAGCCACTCTTCTCTGACCAGAGTGGAATGGAACCAGTGTCACGATCTCCCTTCTAAAGATGAAGTAACTCGGATTCAGAAGGTGGGTGACTCGCCTAGGTCCCCAGACTCTGTCAGTGGGGGTGAAGGGATTTGAACTGAAATCCATTTAAGCTCTTGGCCTGCACTTGAAACCATGTGATACGGCCTTGGAATGCAATGAATGTCGAATGCATGGAAGATCTTGGGGAACTGTATTTTTAAAATTACAAATATAATATAAACACAAAGACCCACAGACACTGCAAAGTGCCCAGAAGGAGGGCCGGCTCACCTTTCAGGTTAAGAGGTGAGCTGTCGCTGGACGCGTTTCTACTGCTCTCCAAGCTCCCCGGCCGGGATGCTGAAAGGAAACGCCAACGTTCATTCTAAAGGCCTGTGACCAGGTCTAGCCTGGACCAAACAATCTAATCTGAGAAAAATTATGGAACAAAGTCACTCTGCAGAAGTGGAGCTGAGCATGCCCCGGAAGGATGGGCTTCGGGACATCCCGTGTTCTCCCATGAGGATGGCTAACTTCCCCAAGTGCCAGGTATGGGCGTCCAGAAACGACAGTGTGAAGTTTTTTGTTTTTTAAAGTTAGGTCTAGGGCTGTGGCCTCAAACAGTTTTGTTATCGAAGAAACTCTCATGCAGAACTGAAAAAGCAGATGAAAAAAGGGCTGCTCCAGGAGAGCCAAGGGTTGGGTGCAGGTCCTCACCCCTGTTCCTGCACAGATCTTCCGGAAACAAGTGTGAAATCTCCTGCCTAGATAACAGTGCAGCTTGGTGAGGGTGAGAGCCAAGAAATGGTGGTGTGTGTTCACGTGCATACATGTATGCAACCTCAGTTCCCTGATCCCGGGAGGAGAAGCTGGGACCCTCAGCAGGACAGGGAGCACTCGCTTTTCCCAGTTGTCTGCTGTCCTTCAGCCCATCTGTCTCAAATTCACATCTGCCCCGGAGTGACCTTTGTGGTGACGAGTGCTGGAGGGAACCAGGCCTTGGGGCTGCCGTCTGCGCCGAGCATGTCTGTGGTGGCTCTTGGATCAGAGACTGAGTGCCAGGACCAGGGATGATGGCGCCCTGCCCTGCCAGGCCTGTAGGCCACCCCTCTGGGTCTCCTCCGCCCGTTTCACTGGGCACCATCGCTCTTATCAGCCTGCCCTGTATCACTGTTTGTCCTGCTGGAAGGCGAACCCCCGGGGGACAGGCCCTGTGTTTCTGTCATCTCTGCATCCTCCCAGCACACAGCTGGTGTTGAGCGCACTGAAAACAGAAGACACGCTGCTTACAAGCCACCTCCCCCCACTGCCTGCAAGTTTGCTCTTGTTCTTCTGGGTCTTTAGGGCACCTAGTTCCCAAGTGCTGATGTGTTCGCTGCAAATAGCATGCATCTGGAAAATACTTACTAGCAAACTGGGTTTGGGGACGAGCCAAAAAATACACGTTTTTTTTTGTGCATGGTATAAAAGCAAAATAAGTCCTCTTGTTGAGAAGGGAATTTTTGAAATTTAAAAATGCACATCCCTCTTTAGAAAGAAAATTAAGTTTCATTAAAGAAAACTGTGATACAAATCAATGGGACCCAAAGTGTTGCATCAAAAACCCTTTCCCTTTCTTTTTCCTGGTAAGAGAAGCTCAAGGAATCAAATACTTAGGAAGAAAACCCTTCTGGTCAGCTGACAAGCATAAATCAGGCTACTCCAGTTTACCCAACGTTGCAGGAGATCCTTGCTATTGTGTTGCCCGCCACTCAGTGCAAAGACCTAAGGGCTCCTTGTGTCAACCTGTGTCACCACAGAGCCTATAAACTGGGAACATCTGTATCTGTATCATAAAATTTTTAAGAGATGCTAGCTAGTTCACACACACTGTTGATCAGAAGTAAATTGAAATAAATGTAAACTTTATTAAGAATTATCTTCTAACCTTCCTATGACTTCTGTTTTGAAAAATTAAAAAAAATCTACTTTTAATTTTTTGAGAAGGTTAGTATAATTTTGGTTTCCCTTCCGCAGAAATTTACAATATGCCTAATTCAAATGGCAAGTACTTTCAACAGTTTCTAAGACTAAATGTAACTTGGAGCCATTCTGCAAGTGAGGGTGGCAAGAGATCCTCCTGAACTCAATGCTCCCTGTGTGGGTCACTGGAACATCCTGGCAAACATGAGGGGTGCTTTAAGGCAAGGGAAATTAAAGTCTCCAGAAGTGGGATGCTTCCTTAGTAGTGAGTTCCTCGTTATTGGAGGTTTGTAAGCAGAAGTCAGATGCTCAGGACCCTGGGGAGGGGAAGGAAGGAGCTTGGACGAACTGTGGACCCACTTCATACAACAACTCCATTTTCATCTGTTTTGTGTACTGGACTTCTGTGCAGGACTTAGCTTGAGGGAGAGGCACTGTTGATGTGAACAAGACTGAGAATCCAGGTGGAAGGGCGTGTCTCACTGACCACTCACCGTACTGCCTGGGGTGAAGGAACTCCAGCTCCAAGGACGGCTCGCAGAGACTGTCTTCGGAATTATAGCCTGTGGTGAAAACAGAACAATGAGTGGGGGTTCTGGAACATCCATGGGGAAACTCAGGCCCTCTGCCAGACGGCCACCTCTGAACCTCGCCTGGCACCTGGGTGGTGGCAGCCCTTGGCTCTCGGGGTGACAGAGGGGGGTGTGGACCTGGCCTCTTCTGTGCCTCCTGCTGGTATAAGCCTCATACTCCTGACTCCTATTTAACTTTAAATCCCCTTTCCGCCTGTGCAGTGACTGGGGCTTGAAGGCTACAGCAGTGATCTAGCCTAAGGATAACACAGCAAAAGGAGCTGAATATTCAGGGCCCTGGGGACCACTTCCCAACCTCCAAGACCAGGCTATGCCAGCGATTCTGGTCTGGGGGCCACACTGCCTTTGGGTCATAGGAGGGCAGAGGAAAGATTCTAGCACCTAACGGGAGAGGCCGACTCCCTGGAGATAGCCCTGCCCTGGCAACTCCAGAAATAGACCTGGAAGCACAGGCCAGCCAGCCACGGCCCTCTCCAAGAGGGACTCAAATGCCCTATGCCTCGGACTTGCGAGTTTCTTTCCGACAGTAGACCCTGGGTCCCTCCAAATTGGCAAAAGGGTTTCCAACCCACTCCTGACTCCAATTATAAAAATTCTGGTAGTGAGAGACACTCAAAGTCAGGTATGATCTTCACACTACTATAAATAACTCTAGATAACTAATAAGGACCTACTGTATCATACAGGGAACTCTACTTAATACTCTGTAATGGTTGATTTGGGAAAAGAATCTAAAAAAGAATAATATATGTATAACTGATTCATTCTGATGCACCGCAGAAACTGACAAGCAAAACACTGTAAATCAACTATGCTCCAATAAATTTAAGTTAGATATGATCTAATGGCTTCCTCTACAGGTTCGGTCTCCCAGGAGATGACAGCAGGACTCCTTTAAGTCACTGAAGGCAGGAGAATCCTACTTTTTGTGTTCTCCCTTAATGCCCAGTGGGCTTCCCTGGTGGCTCAGTAGTAAAGGCAGCACCTGCCAATGCAGGAGACACAGGTGTGATCCCTGAGTCGGGAAGATCCCCTGGAGAAGGAAACTGGCAACCCACTCCAGTAAACTCGCCTGGGAAATCTCATGGACTGAGGAGCCTGGTGGGCTACAGTCCACGGGGTCAAGAAAAGAGTCGGACATGACTTAGCGACCAAACAACCTAATGCCCAACTCAAAGTAGTGGCTTAATTAAAACTTGCTGCCTTGATTACAATAGTAAAATATGGCTAGTGATATGTAGGCTCATTAAACCTGGCTAATTACCAGAATTTTCTGAAGAACCTTTAAAAAATATGGAATCTTATTTAGGAGAAGTATATTTGTGTTTGTCTTTTGACCCAGCAATCCTAATTCTAGGAATCACCTCTGGGGACTGGTTGGCTGAATATCACGATATCAACATTTTAATTATTGTGTGCTTATACAAAGAATGCGAAAGATCTCCATGATATATATCTAAGTGAAAAAAAAATACCAAGATGCAATATTTTTATTTATTTTTTGCAAAAAGAAACACAAAGTATAAATAAGGAACTAAAAAAGAGGTTATCTATAGGGTGATTTTGGAATGTAATGGAGGGGAAAGGGAGAGACGTGAGGCTTAGAAAGATAAGCATGCCTTTTTATGTAATTTAGGTTTAAATTATGTAAATACTTTATGTAGTAAAATACAGAATTTAAAAAAGAAAAAAACTCTACAATTTAAGACAGAAACAAATAAACCGTAGTGTATATGAACCCACTAACATAATCCATAAAAGAAAAATTCCAGTGAATTTTGAATATAAAACTCTGTGCGTCCTTAATGAGATTTAATCTAAGCACTAGAAGAATTACAAAGGAAGTAAACATCACTTGGTGACTTTGTTAGTAGCAGTATTAGTATTAAAAGTTTTAACCATTACTGCATATTTTCAGGAAATATTAGTAAATGTTTTGAGAGAGAAGACATCTATGTAAGAAAAGGACACACACATGAAATCGAAGGGAAAACAAACCCCTGTAAGATTAAAATAGAACTGGAAAGAAAGAATTTCTTTACTGAAAGGGTACAGAAGCAATGACAACTCTGTCACGCCCAGATCTTGATTATTAAATTCTACTCTGAAAAGGAGCTAGATGTACTTAGAGAAATCCTGGTCCTGGGGGGTGAGGAGGGCAGTTTCCATTTTGATGATGGCTACATGGCCATCCGCAGTGACTGCCCAGAATGTGAGAGCCAGGCTGCCGAGGAATTGCTGAGGGCAGTCCGGGGGCACCATTGGAGACAGGCCCTTGTGCTCGCTCTGCAGGCCAGTGAGATTCCAGGATGATTCCAGGCTTGGGCTCCAATGGGATGCAGGCTGAGATAGCCTGTGGGTCAGCCCAGAAGGCTGGACCTTGAACCACAGAGACCCCCAAAACCCTGAGGGGAGATGGTGTTCCCAGCTCTTCCCCAGGACCAGGTAGGGCCTCTGCACCCCAGAGCTCCAGCAACCAGGGGGTACTGATGGCTGTGGAACACTGACACCCTTGCCACGTGGGCTCAGGGCACGGCTCTCCCAGACAGCTCATGGCACAGCTCCACTGACGCCCAAAGTGACTGGCAGCACTGGGGAGAGGCTGCCCAGCTCTCCTGTGTCCACCCCACTCACCTTCTCCCCTGGGGGGCTTCCTACTTATAAGCAACTGGGACAAGGGCAATGACCCTGTCTGTCTTTGCTTGTCAAACCAAGGTTGTGTAAGCCCCTGGTTTTAAGAGCAGAGTGGGTGCTATTACTGTGAAAAATAACCACCACTTATTGTTTTCCAGCTTTTAACACCTCAGAGGCAATTACTTTCAGTCCTTTTAGCTGTTTCTTTGGATATCTCCTATTTTTAAATTATCAGCCAAAGGTCTGTTTTGGTTTTAAGCTTTACCTATTCCTCTCTGTTTGGGTATCTTAAATTTCCCAGTACTTTCCCCGCTCTTAGCACCCTATTCTTGTTTCATGGGTGCAACAGCTTTGCTCATCTCTGACTACGTTAATGACGGGCACTGTAAAGCTTCCATCTCCGGGCTCATGTCTGTTTACTCCCATGATGTCTCACTGTTGCCTCTCACTCTGGTTTTGGTCTCTGCTACCAGAGTCTCTAGAGGTGTCACTGGGCTTCGCCCGGCAAGATCTGATGGAGACATTCAGCTGGGACCTTCTTAAGTTGATCAGATGACTGGGACAATATTTTAATCTCATGTCTAAAGGTGTGAACATGCATAGCTACTGGCAACCTGGGAGACCTTCAGTTTGGAAATCCTTCCCTACAATCCCCTTGTTTTTAACTTGGGAAACTTGCCTTCCACTCTGTCAACCCACCTCCGGTTCAGAGACCCTCTTGTGTATCCTCCACAGAGAAGGAACCTCCAGACTTCTACTAAGGTGGACTGGAGAGGATGCCTCCTTTTAGCCCAGACGCCGGCTTCCCTCCCTTCCAGATCTACTTGGTGCGACCAAGTTCTGCATGGGGGTGGTGGGAGTGGGTCCCGGGGCTTCCCCTCCAGTGGCTTGGGATCAGGCTTCTTATCTGTCCAGAGTCACCCACCCAGCTGGCAGGCAGGGCTGAAGTCTGAACCTGTGTCTGGATGATGCCAGAGCCTGCCCACAACTTAACCACCCTGCTCACTACCTCTCAGCCTGGGACCCTTTCTCCCACTGAGAGCCTGGGGTCTTTAGGAAGGACCCTGAACCCCAGATGCTCAGCCCTCTTGTTTCTGGAGAGGCCCATGACTCACCTTTGGTGCGGCCTGGGTGCCGGGAGATGGAGCTGGAGCTAGAAGGGGTTGTAGTGATGGCCGAGGTAGAACAGGGCCGGGGGCCCAGCTCCAGGGGCCAGGGCTTCAGGGCTGGGTCAGCAGAGGCGTCCTTGTGGTCCAGGCTGCTTCGGTGCGGGGACCCTCGCTTTGGCTTTAGGTCCCCAGGGCCTGGGGCAGAAAAGGACATTGAGAGACAGGGCAGCAGAATCCTGGGCTCAGGCTGGACGACCACACGGAGGCCTAGAAGCAAGGGCAGCAGGGCACACAGACCACAGGGACGAAAAGCTGAGTTGCCCCCTACCCACGGCCCACCTCTGAGCATCTGGGCTGAGCCCGAGCATCTGGGCTGTGGTTTAAACAGGAGGGCCCTGGCTACAGGCCTGTATCAGAGACCCCAGCTCCACTGATGGGCCATACTGCAAGCCCTGGAATTCTGGCTGGAAGACAATAAAGGAAAAACTCAGGAGGACAAATAAAATATTGGTAGAAGTCCAACATATTAATTACAGGGCACGCCTGCCACCTAGCAGTGCGTATCATGCAAATCCCTGATGCAAAAAGATCCTGGCAGAAGGAAATCCAAAAAAGAGGGGATATGTTTATATGTACAGCTGATTCACTTTGCTGTACGGTAGAAACTAACACATTGTAAAGCAACTATTCTCCAATAAAAATTCAATCTAAAAATAAAAAAGATTCTGGTAGCTGTCTGCTCAGGATCACTGCCACCTGAGGCTCTGAAGGTCCAGGACGTGCATCTTGCCAACTGGCTTCACTTATAAACTCAGGAAAAAATTTACTGTCACCTTAACAATAATTTAAGAGATCTTTGATGTTTGCATGGTGAGACTACCAGAAGGATTTTTATCTTCTGTCTTATGCTTTTCTGCAATCTCAAAGTTTTCTACCATGAAGATATATTCTTGTCAAAGTTAAGTAAAATCCTATTTAAAAACATTTTTATAAAACCCAACCCTCCACCTATCTCGTAGTAAGAAAGGGGACGGGCTCTCCAAATATGAGACAGAAATGAATGCAGCTGGAGTTCCTGTGAGCATTAGGACCATGCTGTCTCCCATGGCGTCTCACTCCAGCCACCCCAAGGCTGCAGACCCGGAGCCTCGCCCACTGTCAGACTCTCAGGGCCCCCCCCTTCCCCTCTTCCATGGACCTGACCCTGCCGGCCCCTCAGCCACTCCAAGTCTGGATTCATGGTGAAGTTTTAATCACCTACATTTTATCATGACTTGAAATCAAGGTAGAATTTGGGTTCTGAAAGATAACCTTGATGAGAAGCAAGATTCAAGTCTGGTGGGATGCATGGAGCAGACATCCAACAGGTGAAGTTAAGAGGCGGAGAGGGTGGCGGGGAGGTGGAGATGACCAAACAGTTAGCACGGGCAGCAGAGAGACAGCACCGTTCCAGCAGCAAGCTCAGAGGACGGGGGCCAAGACCACAGCAGCCCAGCGTTCCCAGGGCGGCGAGCGAGAGAGGAAGTCGGCACACCAGCCAGCCTCAGCATTTCAGTACATGTGGGCTTATTTTTTTATATAGTTACCTTATTTTTAATGGTACTGGCTCTCCATTTACAGTACAGGTAATAATCTATCCTTTGAGGATAAATTTAAGTGGAAATGGTGGGCAGTTCAAGGGGAAATCTGTCCGTGACCACACAGGTGATGGACAGAGGTGTCAAAAATCATGAAGATGGAACAAGAATGATTGAAGACAGAAAGAAACTGCAGTAGCTAAAGGCCTGTCTCAACCAGCCTTTCTCCCGCTCTGGGCGTGGCTGGCCTGCTGAAGCTCTTTCTGCCCGCTGCTGCTTTAACTTCCGCACCCAAGATGTTCAGAGAACGACAGCATAGTCATAAAGCTTCATTCTGGGCTGGCCTCTGGCTGGGCATCATCGATGCAATTATTCAAAACGCTTGAATGGAGCACAGTAAATCCTTCAAAAGATACAACACCTCTAGAAAGGACCCTATTCGGCAAAAGTCATAAATTCGGGGCTCTGACAAAGAGGAGAAAAGGGCAGCGGTTTTAAATTGAGCTGCTTCAAGATAAGCCTTAAGGAAAAAAAAAAGTCACTTGACAGAGGCCGTATATTTTAGGAAGCATAGCGACAACTGACCAGCTCTGCTTTATTCTCGAGCGTTGACAAAAGCCTGCAGGCGCGAGGGGGTGCAGCACACGGCCACTGGACTTACTCAGCACGGACATCCTGGCCCCAGGACCTGGGCATGGATGTCCCGAGGCGCCCCTACAACTGTGCTGTGCTGGAGAAACGGTCCAGAGGGTGTGGCAACTCATCTTCTCTTTTGAAATCAGAATCCACGCTGGCTACTTTAAAGTCTGGCCTGGAATTGGGGTTGGGAGGAGGGGTCCGCTAGGGGTCATCTGGCCTTTAGGTACTGTGTTTGTTTTTTTTTTTCCATTTGTTTGAATTTCAGAAATGAAGGAGGATACACGATGAAGACACATGGTAAAGGAAAAGGATTAGAAGTCTCCAATTTCTGAAAAGGGGAGAGGCTCGTTAGGAGAGGATGGGATGTCAGAGGAAGACCAGAACCGCAGGCGTTTAGAGAGAGCCGGCTGGGCCGTTGGAGACTTGTCTTTGTCCTTGCTTTTGCTTCTCAAAAAGGGACTCTTTTTGCGCTGAGTTGCTAAATTGTTATCCCCAGGATAACCCGAGAGAGGAAGGAAAAAAGAAAAAAAAACACAACAAATAAATGAAATGAATAATAACACGTAACTCTAAATTAGTTCAATGTACTTTGGAAATCAGAATCCAGTCCAGGAAAGATGGAAACAAAAACCACGACAAGACTGGAATCAGGACTCAGTGAATCATTTATGCTCTGCCTCAATTTAATTAATTTAGCGGCATCCTAGTGCCAACACTTTACTCACACGTGAAGAGAATTACATATTGCTCAAGGAGCCAAGGGCTTAGATGATTTTCAATTTCAATGTGTTAAATTATTAAATAAGAATGTTCATTAATTTAGGACCCAGCTTCTCTTACTCATCCATTTTAATGACTGACTCTTTGACAATTTGGCTCATGTGTTACTCTCATTCCTGTTCAAAGACCTTGGAAATAACACTTTTCTGGCCTGCTGTAATGAAACAGTCTACCTGACTATTATTCACCAATAAGTCTTATACATCTGATATAACCTTTTTTGGCAGGATGAGTTAAAAAAATAATGGAAATACCTCTTTTTCATACTCCAAAGCCCTCAACACCAAGAATTACTATACCCTTTCTTCTAATACACGACTTTTAAATTACTTCTAATTTTTATCAGAAGTAAAAATTATCGGAGAAGACAATTGGTCTTTCTGAACAGGTCATACAGAAACATAACCAATACATCCAATTTCTGACTTAGAATTAAATTTGGAACCAGAACCTCCATTGTTTCTTCCTCCATAGCGCCACCTGGTGGTCCATATGCACACCACAGGTAAGGGACTGGTGATGTGACAGTGGGGCCCTTAGCTCTGCTGGGGGCATGCCTAGCATCTCTGTTAGGCAACATGTTTGATCACCTTTCACTGCGGGCAGTGCACTTGGTGGCGAAGAGCTCAGACTCCAGGGTTAACAGGCCTGTGTTCAAATCTAAGCTCTGTCACTTATTACAGCAGCAAGTGTCTCACCTTGTTAAGCCTCGCTTTCTCAGCTCTGAAAAGGGGATGATTAATCACGCCTACCTCACAGGGCAGTTAGGACTAAACGAGGCAGATAAAGTAAATTAAAAAGGTGCTGACTTGACTGCCCCCCAAAAGGCATTCAATGAATGGCTGCTGTTATTAATAATGACCGCTGACTTGCTCACTCATGGATTGGTACAAGCAATTTTTTCCCATGAACGTTTTCCTGACTCAGTCGGGCTGATTATGGTTAATTGAGGACTTCCCTGGTGGCTCAGTGGTAAAGAATCTGCCTGCAATGCAGGAGATGTGGGTTCAATCCCTGGGTGGGGAAGATCCCCTGGAGGAGGAAATGGCAACCTGCTCCGGTACAGTTCATTAAGCCAACTTTAATACAAGTTGAGGTGATGAATGTCAAAACAATTAAATAGCCAATATGAAAACTAGAGGCCAGAGAACCTGCCTAGATGAAAACAAACGTTAAGTTTCATCATCACTGACCCGGACAAGAGCCTTTTACATAATCTGATCTCCTGCGAAGAATGGGAGTGCAAACGTTAGTCCCCAAACAATGTGTGAAAGCACTTGCTTTTGCGCATTTGAAAGTGAGATGACAGTACCTTAAGTGGTGAGCATGTCCCACTCAGCAGAGGCTGGCTTGTCACTGGCCCTTAGTGCCATAATGTCAGCCCCTACCCCTGAGAATGTGGGGGTCTCAGGCATAGGCCTGATCTTCAGAAAGTCCTGGTGTCTTTCATAAAAATTTACTCAGGCTGTAGGTTTGGTATAAATAATCCGAGCAATGATATTTGAAAGTAAATTTGGAAACTGAACAATGTTTGAAGTAACTGCCGTGTTTAATCAGTTCTAAGATGTACATCTCCCACCCCCAAATCTTAACATCACTGAAATCAGGGTGCAGCTCCCACAGTATCTTAAGAGTCACCACTGTGGGGGGGGCGGGTCCAGATGAAACGGTGACAAAATTGTTGCTGCCGCAACCAATATATTTTGTTTATATTTTCTTTTTACGTGTGTACACAAAAATCTATCTAATTAAGTCCTTTAGAAGAGCTTGTCAACCAGAAGATGGTAAAAGTTCTAAGTGGTGAAGTTCTGCATCACTGGGTTGCCAGTGGCAGGTCAAAGTAATTGTGCAGTTTATAATTCACAGCCTCTTAGATTTGATGACATGAAGCACGTTCAACGAGAAGTCTATTTCAGAACCTCTGGCAAACTCATGACGGTCTTCACGGAAAGATGAAGCCAAGCGCCCTGGCTGGAAGGACCGAAGGCCAGGTCAGGCTGAGACGAAAACCTGCCTGCTTTCCCAAGTTAAGAAAAGACTGAAACCACAACGGACTTGCTGAGATCCCGTATGTGCCTGTGACCCATGAAATGTGCCTGGGGTGTCCCTACAGAGACAGCTTACTCTAAATCTCTAACCTGCAGAAGGAAACCCCCAAGCCCATGCTACTGAGCTTGCTTCTGGTGCCTGGAGGGCCACTTTTGGCTTGAGTGCCTCTCATCATCTATAGGATTAGTGACGCTTCTTATGTGACATGGGTTTATACTTTCCTGGCTATTAACACACCCCTTTCAGGCTCTTACACACACATGAGCACATCTACATGCCACCTCCCTCTACCCCATCCAATGAGAGGCTCCCCTAGGCCCACCTCCGCCAGCCGGTCAGCACGCCTACCTTTTCCCAGGGGCCCGTTATGGGCGTCACGTTCTTCTGGGCAGCTTGGGCCCAGTGGGGTGGACTCGGGGTTCTCAGGCTGAGATCGGAGCGGCTGAGAGGCAGATGGCAAGGTCGGGTCTGGGGACTCCAGCTGCCGGGGAGGGCTGTCTGTGGTCGACTTCAAGCGTTCTCTGGAACCCTCTTTCTTTGGTTTGATGAGTTTGACTAAGGCTTTGGCTCCAATCCAGTGGTTTTTCCTAACGAGAAGTAGATTTTTAGGACACAGTCAGCTCTCACTGCCTGCTCCAGCAGGTCCCTGGATGCAGCGTCCTAACGTGGGCTGGTGTCCCCATCACCAGCCCAGGAAGGTGGCAGGTAACTGGGGTTTCGAATAATGGCACTGTATTTGGGTCTCAGGAGACAGAATGGAATTCTCAATCAGGTACAGCTCAGGGATGGCAGAACCACGTATGAGTGCAGAAATCCACACTACTCTCTTGCAAAAACAGACCTTCAAGTGCATTCATTAACCCTTTTTTTTTTTTAATGTGGACCATTTAAAAAGTCTTGATTTGACTTTGGTGCAATACTGCTTCTGTGGTTTATGTTCTGGATTTTTGGCCAGGAGGCATGTAGGATCTTAGCTTCCCAACCAGGGACTGAACCCACAACCCCTATATTGGAAGGCACTGGACCATAAGGGAAGTTGTTGTCTAGTCGCTAAGTCATGTCCAATTCTTTGCGGCCCCATGGACTGCCTCTGCAGCCCATGGGATTTCCCAGGTAAGAATACTGGAGTGGGTTGCCATTTCCTTCTCCAGGGGATCTTCTTGACCAGGGGTCGAACCCCCATCTCCTGCATGGGCAGGCAGATTCTTTACCACTGAGCCACCTGGGAAGCCCCTGCTCATTAACTCCAGCTTCACATTCCTCCTCATTCCCTGCTAAGGTTCACAGGAAGTGTAACAATAAGCTGGCATTCCCTGACCACTCCCGGCACCCAGGAATCTGGGCATGGTGGCAGAGGGCAGTGAAGAGCGGCCGTGTGAATGAAAAACAGGGAATATAACGAGTAAGTGACAGAAGCTGTCGCTAACAGGAAACAGAGAAGGCTTCTGCTGTATCGAAAAGAGAACCACGTCCGGACTCTCCTGCGCTGAACCGCACTGAACTGTGTTCTCACAACTCGCCCCACTTTTGCATCTGAGCCTCAATGTCTCCATCTGCCACAGGGAACGCTGAGACTGAGGTTCTGAACCTCCGTGGTTCTGCGACTTTAGCAGAGAGGCCATTAGGGATACACAGCGATTCTTACTTCAAGGCTGGGCTGGGCCAGGACTATCTGCAGGGCCCAACTCCTGGAGCCCAGGCCCTGGGAAGCGGCGCTTGATGGACGAGGCCAGTAGCCTCGGGGGACGGAGCCAGCCCTACAACCCAGCACAGGGCTGAAAGAAATTCTAAAATCTTTCCTCTGTGGGAGGGATGTGCACAGAGGTGGCCTGCCAGCATGGAAGACACTGGCCCTACAGACCAGGGCTGCTCCTGACAGCTACTGTTTTCACCCTCAGCGTGAACAAGGAATGCTTGCTGTTCTGTGTTTCAGCCCCTGAAGCTTAAGTCAACTCACTTCTTTGGAGCAGGATCATAGAATTTGTACTGATCCATGATTTTCTCTTCCAGCTTTTCCTTGTGTCTCCGTAACGCATTTAATTTGTCTCTGTGGAGAGAGGGGACAGACCATCAAGTCAGGCTTAAGTCAGACAAATGAAGTCACTCAGCTTGGCCTGGGACCTGGCCCAGCACACGTCACGTGGGCCACCCTGGGCACTGAGTCAGGAATATGTGAATGGAAACACAGGATACAGGCCCGGGAAGTCCTAATGCCTTGAGGCGGCCTGCGAGCACCCAGGACCCAGCTGTGAGTGACCTCAAGGAAGCAAACCCCAGACCGTCTGAAAATCCAGCTCAGAAGCAAGGACTTTCCGGCCTGGTCATTCAGGATGTGGGACGCCCCAGGGTCACACTCAGGGCCAGCTCCTGGGCGTGCATATCAACCAGACCTCGGTGGTGGGGTGAGGTGTGCCCTCAGATGCTAGGTGGGCATCAGGGTGGAAAAAGTCATCTTAGCAAAAGCAGACCTCTGACTCGAACCCATTCCAATGTTGGGTTTCTGATTACACTTTTGTGGAAACAAACTTGAAAGCTTCCAGGGGCCAGAAAGAAAAGACAAGGAGCACAGTGGGCCTGGGAAGACCAGGGAGGGTGGGGCGGCCTGAAGCATGGTGAGCCTGGGATTGCTGCCATGTAGGAACGAATGCTGGAGAAGGCGATGGCACCCGCTCCAGTGTTCCTGCCTGGAGAGTCCCGGGGACGGGGGAGCCTGGAAGGCTGCAGTCCATGGGGTCGCACAGAGTTGGACACGACTGAAGCGACTTAGCAGCAGCAGCAGCAGGAGGAATGAATGCAGACCTGGGTCGGGGGATGGGGTGGATCTCATTTCCCAGAGAAGCCAGAAACTCAAGATCATGAAGCAAAATCTCCCAGCTTGTACATGCTGGAAACCAGTTCCTATTTCCAAAAATGCAGAAAAGGCCAGAAAGACACCTCGTGAGCCTCGGGCTGCCAGAGAGCGCCTCTGCTTTCTGGGAGAGAGACGCTGGCCTTCCTGATTCGCAGGGTGTGCTTTTATCTCAGGGAGCCGCGCGGGCAGACCCCATACAGCACTGCCCACAGGGCCACCGACTCCTGTCCCCTCCAGCCTCTCACCTCCTGGGTGGTCTCTTCACAGCTCGGACCCTCGGTTTTCTCACTGGAAAATAAGGCTTCTGGGCCAGAGGCAATGGCTCAGGATTCTTTCTGTCAAGGCGCTGCCAAGGTTCCACCCAAACCAGGGACTTTCCCAAGCGTTCCCCACGAAGGGAGCTCCTCTTGAAGAGAAGCAGCTTCGGGAACTGGGTCCTGACCATCAACCCCTAACCCCTCGCTGTTTGAGTCAGCCCCCTTGACTCGATGCCTGTGATCTGTTCTTCTGTCCTCACGGCCCTGCCACGTGGCCTTAAGCCTGGAGGGCTTCCGTGGCTGGGTTCGCCCCCCACAGATGCATGCAAAGTCAGAGAGCAGGCCCAGGCCCCTCCCGGCCCCTGGAACAGCGCTCTGCTCTGCTCGAAGCAGCCTCTGGGAAGCCTGCCAACCCCTGGCCCTCCGCAGACGCTCTCTAATGCAGAACTGTCATCCAACCATCCCCCTGGGCTCCAGGCGCCTCCTCTTCTAGTTAGCACCTGCCCGGCGTCTGCAGCGATTATCATCCACTGGATTACAGAGGGCCAACTCCAGGCAACGGTTGTTTCTACTCCCCAAATTATGGTGTGGTTTTTGATGCAAAGCATTTTCTGGTAGGTGGTGGGCCACCTCTGAACGTGGAGATGAAACCGGGAGGATAACAGACAAGCCTCAGGACACCTGAGAGCTGGGACGAGACCACGCCGCTCTACAACTGTCTCCTACCTTCCCCAAGTCGGCCAGGTGCTCCTGACCACAGCAAGGATGGTCCGACCGCCACAGCAGAGCGGTGGAAACCCCCTGAATCCATGGACCCATCCTGTGTTATTTCACGCCTGTACCGCATCTCAGTACCAAGCGTCTCGAGCTCATCTCTGGCAGCTTCCTAGGTCTGGCTGGACCAGCATCCTGTAACACTTCCTGGTGTATCCCGACTCGTGAGCCAGGCATCGGCGCCTCCTCTGCTGGGGCTCCTCCAGGCCCCTGTACCCAGGCCCCTGCACCCAGGCCCCTGCCATGCTCCACCTCCACATCCCCCCATCTGCCCTGCTGGTCCCCGTCCTGCAGCAGCAGCACTAGCCCCATCTCTTCCTTCTCCATCTCCCTGAAGCTCCTCTACCTCTGCTACGGACACAGCTCTAGTCATGTCCCATCAGTCCCACCAGTTCCCGTTCGCCAGATCGCTGTGCACCTCACAGGGCCCATGTAAAGCTGGGAGAAATCAATACCGTGGCACACTGGTCACCCACCCTCCAGACGGACATCGAACATGAGTGACAGAAAGAGTCCTGCGATGGCATCTGCACTGAGCCTTCGATGTGAATTCTTTCCCTGATCTACTTCTCAGTGGCACGCTTATATTTTTAGAAGTGCATTTAATTCCAAAAGCAGAGTAAGAAGCTTCTGGCGGTGGGCAGTGCCTTTAAAAAGATAATGAAAGCCAACTGCCACTACCTGCAGAAACCCAGAACCACTCCAGGGCAAGAGAGAGGAGGACAGGCTGGTAAGCTGGCCTGCCCTTGCCCTCAGTACACTGATGGGCCCCGGGGCTGTTCTGGCCCAGCACGGGGAAGCCAGGATCCCGGTGTCGACAGGCACCCCATCACCCGGGTCCCTTACATGTATTGCTTCTGTTCTTCGTGATACTGCTCCTTATTCTCCAGGTTCTGTTCTAGAAGCATCTGGTTCTGCTGGCTCAACAGCTGGATTTGGCTCAAGAGGTGATGGTTTTCTTCTTCCAAGTTCCCCTTGAGTCGGGACAGCAGCTGAAATAGAGATCAACAGTGTCTTAAAAACGGTGTGACCCCATGAGTCTGCTGCTGGGGGTCCAGCTTCTGAAAGAAGGAAAACACCACGTGCACCAAGACGTGGTAAACAGTCTGCCTGCCAATGCAGATCCCTGGTCCGGAAGGATCCCACACACCACAGAACAACTGAGCCCATGGGCCGCAACTACTCAGAGCCCGGGAGCTACAACTACTGAGCCCACATGCCCTAGGGCCCGGGCTCCGCAGCAGGAGAAACCACCACAGTGAAAAGCCCGAGCACCGTAGGTGGAGAGCGGCCCCTGCTCACTGCAACTAGAGAAAAGCCGGAGCACCAGACAAGACCCAGCACAGCCAAAAGGAAAAAAGACAGACACCCGTCTCAGTATTATCCAACTCGTGATAATCTGAAAGGACCCTAAGGGCCACTGCCCAATCTGGCAGCTGTGGGCAACACGTGACTGCTGAGCACTTAAAATGCGGCCAGAAAACAACACAGCCAGTCCTCGCCAAGACAAGCAGGGTGAATACAGCAGGTCCTAAAGACTTAACTAAAAACCGGATGTGAAATCTCTCATTAAGGAGATCTTTTTGCAGTTATACGTGGAAATGATAATATTTTAGGTATACTGTGTGAACAAAATATATTACTTAGGATTAATCCCACCTGCTTCCTTTCACTTTTTAAATGTGGCTAACTTGACGATTTTAAATTACCTCTGGTGGCCACATCATTATTTCTAGAGGACAACTCCGTTCTAGCTGAGGGTCAGCACGCCTCTCTTGTAAAGAGCCAGGCAGCAAACACTTCAGGCTTTCCAGGCCAGATGGTGGTCTTTGTTGCAACCACTCAACTCTGCTGTTGCAACAGGCGAGACAAGACCTACATGCACAGGTGTGCCCGCCCTCCAAGAAAACTTGACTTACAGACATTTAAGTGTCACAGCATTTGCACTTGACACACACACAAAATTTTTTTCCCCACTTTCTCAACCATTATAAAATGCAAAAGTCATTCTGAGTTCATAGCCATAGAGAAACAGGTTTAGGGGCTAGACTTGAGTTTTGGGCTGAGGATGGCCAGCTCTTGCTCCCGAGTATGTCTATGATGGTTGGTGTACAGCAAGACGACTAGCTTTTTGGCTTCAGACAGCCTGGGTGGCACAGGCTCTGGCCTGAAGTCCCCACGGAGACCCTGAAGCACAGCCCGTGGTGGCGGGGCTCCCCGGAACAGTGTCTGCCTGTGTCGTGGCCCCCACCTCCTCCACAGGTACCCAGTCCCAACCCGGAGTGTCTTTGGGCGTCTTGGCACCCTGGCCTCTGCTTCCTCAGCTGTGATGCCCAGCAGGGCTACTGAGACCTCAAAGACCCTCCGGTGTGTTTCTCAACAAAGGGCAAGAGGGGCTGTGTCCGGGGTCCTGGCTGTCTTGGCCATCCCGGGGCTGGGGCGGGACCCGGCCACTCCTCCCTGCCCTGTCTACTGTCTTACTGTCCCAGGCCCTGCTAACAACTCCATCTGAGAGAGGTCTGCTGCTGAACACAGTACTTCCCACCCGAGTGCACCAGAAGGCAGGGGGAATGCGTGTATAAGCTCCAACCTGACCATCCCGCGATCAGGAGCCAGGCAGACAAACCCCAGCACAGGAAAATTAAAAAAAAGAAAAACCTGTGGCATTTCTCTAGAAGAGTGCAGCTACTACATGAAAAGAAATGGAAGAACACCATGGACACAGCCAAGAGGGCAGGAGGAACACAGCACGCGGCTGTATCGCTGCACCTGCTCCGACCCTTTGCAAAAAGCAAAGATCAGAGGCAGTGGCCCTTCTGCATGCATCCTGACCAGTCGAGGAGTCTGTTCTCCACCCAGACAGCTCTGGTCTCCTCTCAGCCTCTGGACCACCTTTACACACGTCCTCAGAGCATACGCGCCAAGGAGGACCCATCTCGACCCCGCTGAGCCGGAAGGCTGTCACCCCAGGGGACTCGTCCCGGGGCCCCGCCGCCCAGCCCCAGGCCTCACCTCACAGTGGTTGTCCAGCTTGGTTAGCGAGATGTCCATGTTCTGGTGCTGCTCCTTCAGCTTATCGAACCGGGCCTGCCAGCGGTTCAGCTCCAGCTGTGAGCTGTTCAGCGAGGTCTTCAGCTCCTTGGTGTGGGTGTGCAGCTCCTCGTACTCCCCCTTCAGCTGGTGGTGCAGGAAATTGACCCTGGGGGTGGGGGTGGGGTGTGCAGAGAACCACAGGGCTCAGGGCCGAAGAGCACTCCCAGGCCTCGTCCCAGCTGTGCAACCTTAGACCAAACCACAACCTCTCTGGGCCTCAAAACGAGGGAGTTGAACAAAACCAGTGGTTTTCAAGCTGGGCTCTCTGGGGTCCTGTGAAGGTACCCCTGGTGCCCCCAGCCTGCGCCGGGGCAGACAGCGCAGGCAGGCTCGGGCACCCACTCTGACAGAGCGTCACTGTTACGATCTCTTCTGCAGTTACGGCTCTGGCATACGTGCCTCCTTGGAAAAAAGGGTTCTGCTGTTCAAAGATTTTTTTAAACACTGAACCACAAGATGCTCTAAAACTCTTTGTCTCTGCTCAGCTCTTCTTCCCGGTTCCAAGCTCCTTTTCTAAATTCGACTCTCAAGATAAATAAAGTATGAGATGCTGGGGTATTATGTAAATCTGCTAAAATTATCATCATCATGATAACTATTATCTAACTGAGCTTTCTCAGGGGAGGATGTATAACAGAAAGCTCAAAGTACCAGGGGCTCATGGACTTGATTTTGACACAGATGAGTTGTTTGGCTCACCGATTAAATGAATTAGGGGGTCGACATTTAAAATTGTGAAAGTTTCACATCAACATTCAAATGTTCAACTTCTCTTAAGACAACAAGCACAAAGGGATAATCTGGCAGCCTCAGGCCTGCCTCCCAGCTGACTACCTTGAGACCAAGTGGCTTCTCCATGTCGCTGTCTGGTCTACAGCTGGCACTCATCACCCACGTGCCTGACACCTGAGCCCGCAGTCCTCTACCCATGAATACAAGGATGTGGGGAGGAAGCGGCATCATGTGGCCCTCCAGAGACAAGACCCGATTCAAACCCTGCCTCTGCCAATGACTACAAGCATTGGCCCTGGACGGGGCATTTCATCTCAGTCTGTTCCCTCATCTATTTTTTAAAAAATGGATGATAATAATTCTATGACGGTTAAGAACCTGCTTGCTATGCAGGAGACCTGGGTTCAATCCCTGGGTCGGGAAGGTCCCCTGGAGGAGGGCATGGCAACCCACTCCAGCATTCCTGCCTGGAGAATCCCATGGACAGAGGAGCCTGGCGGGCTACAATCCATAGAGACGCAAAGAGTTGAACACGACTGAGCGACTAACATACACGACAATTCTGTAGATTCTTGTTACTCTCGGTGGTAACAGTCTAAGGTCCCTGAGACACTAAATCAGCTCTTAAGGAGAAACGTGGGGGTGTGTTTGAGTGAATCTGGTCACATGTTTGTGTCAGCTGGTCAAGACACACCTCGTTCAGTGTGGCTTCCGCCTGTGATGTGCTCCCAGCCACCAGCAGTGTACTCATGCCTGAAGGACGCTTATCTACCACACCTGTCATCTCTGCAGTGTACATCACAGCCCTGCGCTTGAGAAGGCATCCCACCTGGAGGTCGTTCATGTTATTGCCTGGGGGAGTTTTGCAGAAACTAATGCCTGTGGCTGGCGATTTTGTTATGTAAGTGAATACTGAAATGTCTCTGATCAATAACGTTCAGGTAATAAAAGATGTTAAAAGTTGTTAAATGGCAAAACTGTCACCAAAATGTACAAAACCACGAAAACCATGATTCTAACTAGGCCACAAAAAGGACGCTCATTTGCAGCATGGGCTGCTGGGACCGAATACCTTGGGCATCCTTAGCTGGAAATGTGTGCGTCAGGCACCTCGAATGTCCCAGCACCCTGGGCATGTCCTCATAAAGCGCCATGAGCGCTGATTTGGGGCTTAGGAACCCGTGAGATGATGAATGTGCCTGTGGCTGACATAATCATCATCTTGGGGTGGGAGGTGAGGACCGCTAGCTTACTGGACGCGCTATCCCAGGTACCACACTGGTCCTTCCATTCCAGCACCATTCCTGGTGACCTCATTACCAACCAGCTGTTAGCATGATGGACTGTAGAACACATGATGACCCTTGACCCCAGGGGGCGCTGAGTGGGTGAGATGCCGCTGCCCGTGGGCAGGTGGGCCCTGGGGCCCCAGCGTTTACCTGTCCAGCTCCTCCTGCAGCCTCTGGTTCTCGCTCGCGGCCATGGCGCTCGTCCTCTGCTCCTCCTGCAGAGCCTCCCTCTCGGCCCTCAAAACCTTCTCCAGCTCGTCCAGCTCCGCCTTGTGCTTCAGCATGTCGCTGTGCCTGTGGGAGGGGACACCTTGCTGGCAGCCCGTTCCCCAGCCATCTGTCCCCACAGGTAACACACAGCCCGGACGACCTTGGAGCCTCTGCGGGGAGCGAGGCTTAGATGGCAGGCAATCGCGAGGGTGGCAGCTGAGAGGCGTCCAAGCCAGCAGCCAGTGCCCCGGTGAGGCGGTCTCTGGGAGTCTCTTCCAGCCCCAGACCCAGGAGGTCCCTTCCCCCCACCCAACACGCCTCCATAGTCCCCTCGGTCCCCGTCACCACAGCCTTCCTCCCTTGGGTCACCGGAACTCCAGAACTATGTCCTCTGAACCCTACGCCCTCCTCTTAGGGACTATAAAAAAGCTACCAGGTGCCTCACTGAGAAAGTGGTAGTTGCTCAGTCCTGTCCGACTCTCTGGGACTGTAGCCCGCCAAGTTCTTCTGTCTGTGGGATTCTCCACCCATGGATACTGGAATGGGCAGCCATTCCCTTCTCCAGGGGATCTTCCCGACCCTGGGATCGAATCCCAATCTTCCGTACTGCAGACGGATTCTTATCGTCTGAGCCACCTATTCAGCTAGGTTCACTAAACACAAATAGATTTAAAAGAAATCACAAAATAAACAGCTGGAGTCCAGTACAGGTAACGGCTAATAAAGCAGAGAATCCCTGGGGACGGGGGTGGGGTGGGGAGCCCTGCTCACTCTTGTCTAGCTTTGCTAGGTTCGGGGGAGCAGAGGCTTCCTTGGGGTGAGGCCGGCGTCTGGGCAGCCACCAGAGGCCAGCTGTTCTCACACTCACACACCAGACACTCCCCTGACCCAGACTTCACCCTCTCCCTCCACATGCCTCCTTGTACTTCCTCCTCTGTCTCTGCACAGGGCACACTGCACAGCTGTCTCTGGAGCTCAGCAGAGCACCAGGACGGAGTTCCTAATCAGCCCCGGTTGCTCCTTCTACTTGCTGGAAACTTCTGAGCTCACAAAGACTCAAGAGTCCCCACCTCCAGGCTTTTCCAGTCTTCATCTCCAGACTCCCCACCCCCACCCCACAGCAGCATGTGGACCATGTGACTGGAGCCCAGACTTGGGCCTGTGTGGGAATCAAGCTCAAAATCTGTTTGGGCCGCTGTTTAGAGGCAGATGTTTATGTGGCCTTTAGCTGCGAGGCAGAGGGTCCCTGATGCGGTGCTGGGCATGCGGCTCTGCCTGGCTTTCCGGGGTGATCTTTCTCAGGCAGGTTAATGATTCTGGGAAAAGTCTTCCCAGGTCTGACAAATCAGGGCCATGGGCTGACCGGTAGGATCCCCGGCTCCCACTTCCCGCTTGTAGCGTCTTGGGACAGCGCATTGATCCAGCGTCTGTCTGACCATCAGTCACCACCCCACTATAGGACAGGGCCCGGGCGAGTCCGGCTCATCACCAAGTCCCCAGTGGAAGGAGGCACCCGTGTTCAATAAATACGTGTTAAGAGAATGAACGAAGTGTCTGATTTTAGTGTCAAAGGAAATGAATGTAGAGCCTTTGTCCCTGTGTGCCAGGTACCCAGACTCCTGAACCTGGAGCCCTGCCGCAGACAGACCCAGGGGCCTCCAGCCTGTCCAACAAGCACTGGGTAACACGGTGGCTCTGTGCTACATTGAACCAAGGGCTACAGGAAAAGCAACGATGAACTCCCGCCCAAATTCCACCTGCAAAAGCCCTCCCCCGCTGCACACACATGAAGAATATCATAAGATATTATCACACATAACAGGAGAGGTGAGTGCTGGGCGTTGTGCAAGCTTCAGAGCTGAGTGAACACTTCTCACGCCACATTGTTAGTAAGCAGGGTGCCTCCCCTACCAGTCTAGACTCAGCACCAAGCACACTGCAGGTGTGTACAAAGGATCACATGTATATGGAAGGGTGCAGAGGAGGCCGAAGATGCTCAGTTTGGCTGGCAGGAGCAATCTTACAGGAGCAGACGTCCCTGCAGGCCCTCAAGGATGGCAATCTGGGTGGATCAAGTGAGTGGAGGACTCCAGAGAGAGGCAAAAAGGAAACACCAGGTGAGTGGATGAATGAACGCCATCGCTCCTGGCCCACAGCACTATCAGGTACCCTCATGCAGCTTTGCTGGCTCAACACGCTCCCCTTGGTCTGTGATGAAACACCCCTGCACTGCAGCTTCACTGAGCATCGTAAGGCTGAGTCAAGGGAAGCACCACCAGCAGGACCATCTCACAAGCAGATGACGAGGACAACTGCTTCCGCTCGCTCACCCATCCACCCTCGCCAAGTGTGAGAGAGACTCTCCCTCCTGCATTAGAGCCACGTGCATATCACACCTGTCCCCAGGTGTGATGGGTCCTGCCACCCTTGCCCAGGAGCCTGGGACAGTCACTGATCTGCCAGGGCAGGTGCTCAGGCGATGCTGGTTGACTGAATGAACATACACAAAACCCAGAACCCACGAGCTGTCAACAGTGCAAAGTGAAGACTTGTGCATTTCAATGTATGTAAATTCTATCTTAAACTGTAGAGGGCTACAGCGTGGAAAGTAAAGATGAAACAAAGATGGCAAAATAGTGCTCACTGCCGAAGCCAGTCATGGGTCTACAGAGGCTTCACTATACCATTCTGTTTAATTTCTATATACTTATTAAAAGTTGTTTTCAAACTGTGGTGCTACAGGAGACTCTTTACAGTCTCTTTGACAGCAAGGAGAAAGGACATCAACCCTGAATATTCATTGGAAGGAGTCATGCTGAAGCTCCAATACTTTGGCCACCTGATGCGAAGCGCTGACTCATTGGAAAAAACTGTTGCTGGGAAAGATTGAGGGAAGGAAGAGAAGGGGGCAACAGAGGATGAGATGGTTGGATGGCATCATCGACTTAATGAACATGAGTTTGAGCAAGCTCTGGGAGATGGTGAAGGACAGGAAAGCCTGGTGTGCTGCAGTCCATGGGGTCACAAAGAGTCGGACAGGACTGAGCGACCCAAAGACAAAAGGTTAAAAAAAAATGCAGCTCAGACCTTGAAAGGCAAGAAAAGAACTGAGAAGCCGGGGTGAAGGGCATCAGTGTACATGAGCTGCTATGGGGAACTTCCTCCTTATTCTTGGAGAGAAGAAAGAGGGAAAAAGAGACTCCTCAGCGGGGCAGGGACCCCACACCAAGCAGTTTCCCGTAGCTGGGACTGGCCGCAACACCCCTTCTTCCCTGGGGATCCTCTGGCCACCCGCTCTCCAGCTGACTTTGATTTACTTCCCTTTGGGGAAAGTTCCAGTGCCCCAGATGGTGTGAAGCCGCAGGCCAAGAGGAGCCTCGAGGGGCGCAGAGGGACGCAAACCCGGGGACCCATCCCAGCGGCCCGCTGGCGCGCACCTCTCGCCCAACTCCTTGTGCTCCAGCTCCAGGCTGCGGTGCAGGGTCTTCAGGCAGCTGTGCTGGTGGATGAGGGCCTCGTACTCGGCGGCCTGCCGCTCGTGCAGAGCCCCCAGGTGCTCGTGGTCCTGCAGCAGCGCCTGGTAGGCGGCCGTCAGCTGCTCCTGCTGCTTCTGCAGGCTCTCGTTCTCGCTCTCCTTGGCCGTCTGCTGGCTCTGCAGCAGTGCGTACTGGGCGCTGAGTGAGGCGCTCTGGGAGGTCAGGGTGGAGTTCTCCACCTGCCGAGAGGGAGAAGGGGATGGAGGCTGACACGGAGGGAGCGGGGCCCCCCTGGGGCAGGCAAAGACCCAGCTGAGACCAAGGACAGTTCTACCCAGACTTGAGGAATGGCTGGGGGAGGCCAGATGGTGTCACAGAATGTCACGTGGTGCTTGGTCCTGAAGCCCCTCCACAGATGTGACTTTCGGTGGCAAATGAGGCCCTATCTATGAATAAGCTCCATCTTTCAATACTCTTAAAAGCCTAGTTTTAAAAGAGCATCACTGAGGATACAGGATACCTGAACAACCTACCTTACTTGATTACTTGATTAATTCACAACACCCACCCAACATCCAAAATTATGAGGAACTGCAGAGAAGGGAATACTTCCTAACTCATTCTGAGGTCAGAATTAATTCAAGATGAGACAAAGATATGACAACCATAACCAAAAACCCCAACAAAACAAAACTACGAACCAATACCCTATTTCCTTATTTTACTAGAACAAATTCCAACATCTTTGCCAGTATCTTGTTTATCATCCCTGACCCATAAGTTACATACTTTCAAACCCCTTTCTCAGAAACTGCAATGAGTAATTCTTAATTTTTTCCATAATCTATTAAATGCACATAAATATCCACAGCTTAAAATGCACGGTCCAGAATGCTCGTTTGGCTAGATGCTCTCAATAGACACTTGATACTTCATTTCACTCGTGGAGATGAAAAAATTCACATTTGCTTCAGAAAGACTCTACCAGGTCCTACAGTGAAGAAATGTGCTTGACTTGGTTGAATTCAACTTATTTGACTCCAGAATCTCTTTTCCCAAGAAATTCCTAAGAACATCTCAAGAAATAGATTTTGGGAAACAGACAGGACTGCAAATAAAAGCAGGGAAATGAACTTTTTTTTTTAGCCCGAGCAGCCATGTGTTCAATCACTGAAAACTACCTTCAAAGATCCTGAGACTAGGAACCATGGTACAATGCATCTGCTAAAAAAAAAAAAAAGCCCCACACTCTCCCTCTGCTTCGTCTTGCTGACTGGGAGTCGTGCTCACGCTGGGCCGGTCTCGAGGAGACAAGGAGCATCCTCCCCGTGGGGCCAGCCCGCCCGGCCCTCACCTGCAGCTTGGCCGTCTGCGTCTGCAGTGTGGCGTTATGCTCCTGCAGGAAGCTGCTCTGCTTCTGCAGCGTCAGGATCTGGCTGCTGAAGGCCGTGTTCTGGGTCTCCAAGTGCTGCAGCTGTTCCTTGAGCAGCTGCTTCTCAGCCTGCAGGGCCGCATTCTGGGGGAGGGAAAAGCATGGGACTGATCAGACGCCAGGTCCGTAGCTACTTCCCTTGTGGCTCAGCTGGTAAAGAATCCGCCTGCAATGAGGGACCCCTGGGTTTGATCCCTGGGTTGGGAAGATCCTCTGGAGAAGGGAAAGGCTACCCACTCCAGCATTGTGGCCTGGAGAATTCCATGGACTGTATATAGTCCATGGGGTCGCAAAAAGTCGCACACGCCTGAGCGACTTTCACTTCACTTCTTCTGTACCTGCTAACTGGCAGCGGGAACCCGAGTTGTTGGGAATGAGAACCCTCAAGAGTTGATGCTATGGGGGCCAAAGCCAGAACCCATTAAGTAAGAGAAGCAACACTTTCCCTCTTAGAAAGACAATAGAATCCGAAAAAAAAAATTTTGTCCATGTTTTCATGATAGGAATGAATACACATGATGGGGATCCTGCAAGGAACCCGAGCATGTGAGTGTGAGACAAGGGTGAGTTAAAGCTTTCTGCCTTTAATGCTTCTCTCTGTTCTCTGTCACTCACCTTGAGAATGCATGTCTGTGAGCTTGCACAGGACAGGAGTCAGGGCCTGTGGCCACAGCCTCATCCCACTCAGGGGTGACAGCAGGTAGGTTAAGGCGGTTCATGCTCTGCGAGGCGAGTAAAGGCCAAGCAAAATACGCCACTGACTGGACTAGGACGTGTGGGTGGTGGTCGTGGCCCATCACTATCTACTTCAAAAGGCCACTGGAGGACATCAAAGGACGTCAAGTGTTTAGACATGCACGGACAAGCTTGTTTTGTAAAGGGCCAGATAGCAAATACCTGGGGGTCTGCCGGCCGTGTGGTCTCTACCTTGACACTAACCCCCGCCATCACCGCGGGAAGGCAGCTCCACGCAGCGTGGAAGCAGAGGGTGTGTCTGTGGGCCAATAACATCTTATTTATGAAAACAGGTGGGGGACCGTGGTGGACGGGCGGTTGACCCCCTGCAGAGCACTGAGACACAGAACCCCGTTGGAAATGGTGCAGGTGTAGACGCTCCAGGCCCAAGGACGTGCTGGGAAGCAGAGAGTGCGTCTTCAGGGAAGATGTGCACACACCCTTTCAGTTAAGAAAGTCCGAAGGGGGACCTCCCTGTTGGTCCAGTGGTTAAGAATCCGCCTTCCCAGGTAGGGGACACAGGTTCGATCCCTGGTCGGCGAACAAAGATCGTGCTGCAGGGCAACTAAGCCACGTTCCACCGCTACTGAGCCCACGTGCAACCACATCTGACACAGCCAGAAACAAACGAACACTTCAAAATAAAGAAAATGCTCACTTAAAAAAGAAAAAGAAAAAAAGGCCGAAGGGATCTCAAGTGGAAAGGAGCTCACAGGAGCTGCCAGGAAATACAAGTGGCTGATGAGACCTGTGTCAATCTCAACAGCTCCTGCAGCCCGGGGCCCTTCCTGGTGATGGGAATTCCCGCTCCACCTACACGACGGTTCATGGACGGCCTCTCCCCACTCACATTGCGCTCCAGTTCGATGGCCCGGTCCTTCACACGCAGCAGCTCCATCGTGGCCTCCTTGTGGCTGGGCGCCCAGGGCTCCTTCCCCGGGTGACCCTCGACCGACGTCCCCATGGGGTGTTTGAAAGAGTTCTGCGCCTGCGTCCCCCCTTCCTGGCTCTGCTTGAGGATCTCACACTCCTTCTTCAGCTGTGGGAACAGGAGAGCAGACTTGGGGCAGGAAGGGGCCCAGCTGGGAGGCCCCGTACCAAACCATCCCCTCGCCCAGCACTGGCGCGGACCCGTCAGCCATCTGTCTTTGCTTTTGCAGGGCACACACACAACCTCCATCCTCAGTGTTACCCATTCCCTGTAGAGGGGACTGAAGGGCAGTGCCGGGACCCAGCCCCGACTTCAGCTACATAACTGTGGCCAGTCTCCTCCCTGCCCTGAACCTTGGGTGTCCTCTCCACAAACACCTGCCCCAGGACATGGGCATCCAGGCCGCCCCTCTGCCATCCAGGTGAGGGCCTGGGAAAGGTGAGGTGGGCATCTCACAGCCACGACCCCTGGC
Organism: Procapra przewalskii; assembly: GCA_006410515.1. Classification (NCBI taxonomy): domain Eukaryota; kingdom Metazoa; phylum Chordata; class Mammalia; order Artiodactyla; family Bovidae; genus Procapra; species Procapra przewalskii. The sequence goes on from SJYF01000923.1 coordinate 122,247, forward strand.
CCGTCTCGCGGCAGGTGGGGGGATGCTGCTCTTACCACCTGGATCTCGTTCTGCAGCTGGTGATTCAGGCTGGCTTTCTCTTCTACCTGCGCTTCTAAGAAAGCAATCTTCTCTTCTTTCACGGCGAGTGTTGTTTTTAAAGCTGATTCATTTATGCTCTCCAAAATCTTGTATTTCCTGAAAAAAAAAATACACGGTAGTATTTATCTGTCTCTTCCTCTCACAAGCTCCCAGTCTCCCAGCTGCCCAAAAGGCCCTCCTGCATTAAGCTGGTTTCTTCACCTCGTTGAAAGATGTGGCCCAGAAGGACCGCAGGAGCCAAACACTGTCACCCAGAGCCCTTCCTTGGACTCCTGGTGTAGACACACCTGGGACACTCATAAATGAAACATCATGGCTATAGTGTTCCAGGCGCCATCTTAGAGAAGTACTATTATGGCCATTTTACAGATGTGGAAACTGAGTCTCAGAAAGGTTAATGAATCCATCCATCCATAGTGCTAGGTAAGTGGTAAATCTCTGTGGACTTGTAACCACACCAAAAGGACATCATGTTGGTTACAAGTCCAACAAAAGTGCAAGATGCTGGATTTCTTGGAAAAGTAAGATCATTTAGGAATGCACTGCAAGCAAAGTAGCAACAGTTCAACTTTAAAAATCCAAGTGCTGGGTCCAATGGTTAAGAATCCTCCTGCCAATGCAAGGGACACCAGTTCGTTCCTTGGTTTGGGGAGATCTTCCATGCCATGGGGGCAACTAAACCGGTGGGTCACAACTACTGAGCCCATGAGCTGCAACCACTGAAGCCCGCCTGCCCTAGGGCCCGTGCCCCACAAGAGAAGCCACCAACCACAGTGAGAAGCCTGTGCACGGCAGCTGGAGAGCAGCCCCTGCTCACTGCAGCTAGAGAAGCCCCAGTCAAGACCCAGCATGGAGAGAGCGAAAGAAAGAAGAGGAGGAGGAGGGGAGAGAGAAGGAAAGAACTGAAGGCTGGTTTAAAAAAAAAATCAAAGGGCTGGGGGAAGGAGAAGGGAAGGAACACAGAGGATCCTTAGGGCAGTGAAAACACTCTGTATGACCCCAGAGGGGTGGATACATGTTGCTATATATTTGTCAAGACCCACAGAACGTGTAACACCAAGAGTGGCCCCAATGTCACCTGTGAACTCTGGGTGATGACCTGTCAGTGTTAACGCCATGTACCATTCTGGTGGGGGGTGGGGTGCCGATGGTTGGGAAGGGTATGCATGGCAGGAGGCAGGGGTCTACAAGAAATCTCTGTACCTGCCCCTCAGTTTTGTTGAGAATTTAAAACTGGCCTGAAAGAGCCTAACTAGAAAAAAAAAAAAAATCAGGAAGCCTTTTTATTGGACAAAAGAAATCCCCTTCCACTCCCCGCTTGGAATCTACAGGAAGGAGGCCTGGGGCGGGGAGGGGGGTCC
>SJYF01000923.1:135953-147387 GCA_006410515.1 Procapra przewalskii
CTTGGAAGAAAAGTTATGACCAACCTAGATAGTATATTCAAAAGCAGAGACGTTACTTTGCCAACTAAGGTCCGTCTAGTCAAGGCTATAGTTTTTCCTGTGGTCATATATGGATGTGAGAGTTGGATGGTGAAGAAGGCTGAGCGCCGAAGAATTGATGCTTTTGAACTGTGGTGTTGGAGAGGACTCCTGAGTCCCTTGGACTGCAAGGAGATCCAACCAGTCCATTCTGAAGGAGATCAGCCCTGGGTGTTCTTTGGAGGGACTGATGTTGAAGCTGAAACTCCAGTACTTTGGCCACATCATGAAAAGAGTTGACTCACTGGAAAAGACTCTGATGCTGGGAGGGATTGGGGGCAGGAGGAGAAGGGGACGACCGAGGATGAGATGGCTGGATGGCATCATGGACTCGATGGACCTGAACTCCGGGAGTTGGTGGACAGGGAGGCATGGCGTGCTGCGATTCATGGGGTCGCAAAGAGCTGGACACGACTGAGCGACTGAACTGAACTGAAGCACTAGGAGTTGGGAACATCGAGAATAAACCATGCTCGCCGATCTGAAAGGGCTCATACACTATCCTGAGTAGTCTGAAAGAGCAAGGCTTTCCAACCCCCACAGGCCACCCTGGCCTCTTACAGAAATACTCTCATTAGGTCTGGGACTGTCACCGGCAGCCTACACCACCTCTCTGCTCCACCAGGGGGCAGTGGACCTCCCCAATGGACCTACTCTCCTCCCAGGGCCAGGAATCAGAGTGATCCCATCCTCAGACCCCCCAGCACAGGGTACAGGCCCCAAAGCACAGATAAAACTAACCCCCCTCACAGGCTGGTAGTTTAACAAACTAATGTTTGGTTTGGAACTGATGGGACACCCCTCGAAGAGAAGATGTTTTCCAGCTTTGTTCAACAAATTTTCTATTGTTTGGGGGGATGCTTGTGGGAATTGAAAAAAGTGACTCCCAGCCCAGCCGAAAGCCCTACCTCGCTCTGCACAGCTTTAAGTAAACAATAACTCGCTCCATCACAGGCACGTGTGCTATTTCTGAACACAGGAACCGGCTTATTGTTTGCTGGGCACCGAAGCTTCCTGCCGCAGCGCTGACCGCTGCCCCACCCACCTTTCCCTGGCCGAGGCGCCCTGTCTGTCTTGAGCAGGGGCAGCGGTGCAGGCCAGAAGGGGCCTGGGTCCTGGGAGAAGCAGCCACTTAGCAGCCCCCGCCCGGGGAGACAGAGAACAGACTGCATCCGTCTTGCCCAATTATGCAAATGAATGAGAAAATAATGCCCAGGGTACGCTCAAGCGGGGATGAGTGACCGCTGGGGATGTCTCCTGCCATCCAGGGCTTTCAACCATCCACAGACAGGTCTTTGATGCCCTCCGGGTGTCAGCGCGAGGTAATCTGCAAGCTCCTGGGACTGTCCATATGGGAACTGGGAAAGCTGGCAACACTCAATTTGTGTTTCATGTCCTGACATCAAGGCTGCCAGACCCCTCCTGCTCTCCTTGGGGAGAAGGGTAATGAAACAGTTCCAAATGGCACTTGAAGGAAATCCTATTTACTCGGGGTGAATGGATGGCCTGACACGGAAGATTTAGAGCCCAGGGCTCGGCTCCCTGGATGAGGGAGCGGCCGTGGGAAGGGCGGCTCCCGGGCACCGGGCGCCCCCTACCGTCCGACAGGTCTGCGTTCTTGGACAGCTGCTCCAGCTCCCAGCCGAGGTGGGCGGACTCGTTCATGCTCTGCTTCTGAGCGATCTCCAGGACCATGTTCTCCTCCAGCAGCTCCTCTATTCGTTTCTTGTCCGTGTCCCGGTCCTAGTGCGGGAAGAAAGGCGGAGTGAGAATGTGGCTGGGGGACCCCTCTGGACAGGCCCTGGCCCCCGTGTATCCACCCCAACCCCCATTCCTGAAGGATGGAAGGCCTTCTAGGTACCTGCTCGCTTCCCCAAAGAGAAATGAGTCTAGCCCAGGGCCCAGCTGGGAGTTACGGCCACTGAAAGATACACTGACTGGCAACGGAGGGTGATGAGAGTGCCCAGGTCTCTAACTGAATGCTGTCTGAACAAAGTGACTTACAGCCCAGGGCTTTAGAGCAAGAACCCTGGTGACAGGCAGCTTCGTGGCTCTACGGCACCTAACATGCCTCGAGAAGCCTGGAAAGGAACTCAGGGATCTCAGCTCAGGCCTCACCATAAAAGCCAGCAGAGGCTCTTCTTGCAAAAGACACACACATGAGCTCATCCAGACATGAGCAGTCCAGTCCTGTCCATCTGTGGGTGCCCAGTGGGGCCCACTCCGGCCACCGTGCTGAGCGAGCTACTCTCCGCAGTCAGCGCATTACCGTGTCGGCAGCGGCACCAAAACCATGACGGAAAAAAATCAGAGAAGGACGTGGCACAACCTGAAACCACCCCAATCTGTTTAGACAGGTCTGTGTGGTAGCAGCCTGCAATACCAATTCCAGGTCGTGAAGCTTCGATTTCAGCTGCAGGTTCTCCTTCTCCAGCTCGTGAACTTTATCGCCCCGGGCCCGAGCAGCCGTCAGCTGTTCCTCCAGCATGGCTTTGGTTTCAATTAAAATGATATTATCTTCTCTCAGCTCCTGAGCAGCAAAAACATACATGAGAACCATCAGATAAAGGCACCTGCTTCGTGATGACAGCTCGTCCAGGTCACTGGACAAAAACAAACAATCCAGGGGAAAGGTTGCTGCCTTGAGAGAGTTCTGTCCCCACTTCTGAGCACCGCCACCTTTTTCATCAGGTCAGGCCATGTGGAGTTTCTCGACTGAAAGAAAATATCCATGAATTACCTGACATGCGCACACTCTGTTGCTGCTGCTTAGTCACTAAGTTCTGTCCGATTCTTTTTCCACCTCATGGACGGTAGCCCGCCACACTCCTCTGGCCAAGGGCTTCTCCAGGCAAGAACACTGGAGTGGGTTGCTGTTTCCGTCTCCAGGGGATCTTCCCAACCCAGGGATCAAACCCAGATCTTCTGCTTGGCAGGCGGATTCTTTGGCACCGAACCACCAGGGAAGCCCAATATACACACTGCTGCTGCTGCTAAGTCGCTTCAGTCGTGTCCGACTCTGTGCAACCCCATAGATGGCAGCCCGCCAGGCTCCCCCGTCCCTGAGATTCTCCAGGCAAGAATACTGGAGTGGGTTGCCATTTCCTTCTCCAATGCATGAAAGTGAAAAGTGAAAGGGAAGTCGCTCAGTCGTGTCCGACTCTTAGTGACCCCATGGACTGCAGCTCACCAGGCTCCTCCATCCATGGGATTTTCCAGGCAAGAGTACTGGAGTGGGGTGCCATCACCTTCTCCAAACATACACACTACCCAGTGTAAAACAGAGAGCTAGTGGGAAGTTGCTACATAGCACAGGGAAGCTCGGCTTGGTGCTCTATGATTACCCAGAGGAGTGGGATGTGCAGGTGGGAGGGAGGTCCAAGAGGGAGGGGATGTATGTATACTTAATAGCTGATTCACTGTCGTTCAGCAGAAACTAACACAACGCTGTAAAGCAATTATACTCCAGTTAAATAATAATAAATGAAATCAATCCGGGAAGGTAACACTTTCTATGCTAGCCATGGTGCACAGGCATATGACACCTATAACCTTGCCTGGTTGGACAAGTGGACTCCACTGACAGCTCCAGGACATCTCTGAACCTCCATTTCCTTAACAAGGAAGGAGTGGGGCTAAGAGTCTGTCCCAGTTCAAGGGCTAAGTCTAATCCTCTCAGCTCAACACTCATTCCATTGATCAGGGTGTTGGGGAAGCTGTTCTTTCGTTCAATCAACAGCTTGTATGTAAGCATTTTACACATATGCTCTTGGAAAAACAACTGTTCTCAGCCGTTTCCTGGAAATGGGGAGTCTTTAAGACAGTGAAGTCACAAATAAACGTGAAACTCACAAATAAGTTCTGGGCACACACTGGGTGTGGAATCCTATGGCTGTCCCCTTGCAGAGTAGCCCATCATGCAGCCCAGCACCACTCAGCATCTCGGGGGCACCAAGAGTCCCCTGAATGCTTTCGTCTCACAAACATGCACATAGGGCATGTTTCTCCCGGTGGGCAGTGTTCTAAGGCTGGCCCCACGGGTGGATTCTAACCATTGAGAGCTGGGCGGGGAGCTGTGTTATCCACTGCATGTCCACTTGCCCTGCATGGGCCAGAATCCAAGATTCCTGGTAGAGGGGAAACCGCAAACCTTCCGGTCAGCGGACACGGTTCTGATCAAAGCCTGCAGCCATAAAAGGTATAATCATCAGAACTCTGCATCCCCCGGGCACCCTCTCTGCTGGAGATGACACCCACCTTGCGGTCGGCCCTGCACCAGGGGCTCCCTGCCCCCGCCCCACTCACTGTTCACCACAGTCCGGGGGCGGGGAGAAGGAGGCCGATTTTGGTAAATTAAGGAATAAATCCCAAATCACAAAGCCAGCAAAGGGTGAAACTAAGATTCGAACATGGGCCAGAGAGCTCAGACTGCCTGCAACCCATTCTCAAGGGGCTCATGTGGGTAAGAAGCTCAGATGACCAAAAAAATGTGAGGCACAGCAAAAGAGGGATTTCAAACAGGAAGAAGACCTGGTCCTCCTCTCTGACCACCACCTCCACTGTCCTCACCTGTATTCTAATAGGTCTGCCCACGAGCACTCCCAGCCCTGAGTTCCAAAACACAGGCCATCTCTTCATCCTCACAACAAACTCCTATTCCATCCCCAAAGCCCAGCCTGAGCTGCCCCTTCTGAGAAGTGCTTGCAGACTCCCACTGTCCCACTGGTTGAGTCAGCTACCTGGGCTCCCAGAGGCCCTGGGCACACTGTGTGACAATGGTGTGCTGGCCCGTCCTCCTCCTCCAGACTGCGCACTCCTCAGGGCAGGCCTAGTCCACTTCTGCTCCTGTGGGCCTCACAGGAGTATTCAGTAAACACTTGTCAGCTGAGTCATGTCGGAGGGGGGATCACAGGTGGCATTCAAGATGGCCTTGATTTCCGACAGGCAGGGATAAACAAGGGGGGCAGAATACAATACAGGATAACTTCTAACTACTACTCAAAAATGTCTCACTTGGTGGTAACCACTCGGCCACACACCAGATGACAGAAATAACGAGCCTTGCGCACGTCCTCACCTCAGAAGTGAGACGCCTGCAAGAAGCTAAGCCCAGGCTCTCACATAGCCCAGGGCTCAGCCCCCAGGCAGACGCCCGCCTCCCCACCTCTGGGGCAGCTGTCAAGGCCAGCCCGCTCCTGAGGACAGGACCCCAGGTGAAGCAGGAGGCCTGACCCAGCCCGGCCCACAGCTGAGGGGCCCCGTCTGGGAAGCCACAGTCCAGGCCTGGCGGTCGTGCCCCACGTGGCTCGGGAGCTGCCCCTGCCCGTATGTGAGGTGACCGGCAGCGTGCGCTGACGGCCAGCCGTGCGGCCTGGAGCAGTCTCCTTTCTCTCACCGTGGATCCCGCCTTCCTCTGCTGGACATGAGACGGGGCTGAGGTGGGGGTCGGCTAGGATAAGGCACACGAAATGGTCTGTGCATGGAGTCTGGGGCCCAGTAAGCAGGCCAGCTGCCGATGACCGTCTCTTTATGCCCCCGTGAGACGCTGTTTAGGCTGGCCCTCACTGAACATCACCCAGCAACAAGCTAACAGTTGTTTCAGAGATGCCTTATGTCCCCCCTCCCAAAAAGCACCAAAATCCAGAAGGAGGGGTAAAAATCAAAGCAACCACCAGCTCCTGCCCACTGCCCTCAGGACTACTCAATGGATCCCTAAGCACCCAACGGATCCCCAAGGTGTCCAGAGCAATGGACAGCCAGCCCCTCGGGGTCCTCAGGGGAGGGAGCCCTGGGTTACTCTACTTGGGGCAAGCAGCAGCCTCCCACTCAGCAAGGACCACCCCTCAATAATCTCTGCCCACCCATCCCATTCCACTGGAGGCCCTGAGGCTTCACCGAGGACCTGCCTGCTTTTAAACGTCACCTGACTCAGGAGCGTGGTGGGCTGAATCATAAAGCAAGCATCGGGGCTGTCCTGCGCTAACTTCTCCGGGCACCAAGCGTTAATACAACTCCCAGAAGTCATTAGGAAACAGTCCCAATGGGAACAGAGGGTCTGCCCTTGTCACGTGATCTTAGTCCCCTGCATGGGGACAAGGCTTGCTCAACATCCAGCAAGCTGATGTGGCAGCCGTTCGAGGTGTGCACTATGTTTCCGCCTCTCAAGCTTCTGTTCATTTCAGAGGCAGCACAGACCAGGAAGCTACAAATCTCAGAGAGCAGCGGAGACAGGCCTGCCTGGTTTTCACCCTGCTCAGACGCACATGACACTATGCATCTGGCCTTGCTGTCGGGGATTTCAGACAATGCAACGTGGGACAACAGGAATTTCCCAGGCAATCTTTCTGCCTCTGTCCTCCTCCCACGTGGGCCTCTGGACAGCAAGCCCTGTGCCCTGACGGCAGTGAGGTGCCACCACCCTCTGCCAAAGCACTCAAGGGTCGCCCTGTGCACGACCCCACACGCCCCACTGCACCTAGCTGTGCTCCTCTCATTGCTCTTTTAATCCTAACATAAATAGACCAGGACCCACATAAAAGCTAACAGAAACTGAAAAACAAAACCTGGAAATTTGTGTTCCATATCGTTGCTTAGGTGCTCAGTTCACGTCCGATTCGTTGCAACCCCATGGACTGCAGCCCGCCAGGCTCCACTGTCCATGGGATTCTCCAGGCAAGAATACTAGAGTAGCTTGCCATGCCCTCCTCCAGGGCGTCGTCCCAACCGAGGTCTCCTGCCCTGCCGGCAGATTCTTTATTATCTGAGCCATCACAGACCCACATAAAAGCAGACAGAAGTTGAAAAGCAAAACATGGAAATTTGTGTTCCATATTATTCTAACCAAAATTGACCTTGCCCTCACCCTGAGCTCCAGTTCTTTACGTTTCCGCCCATGTGGCACTAACACGTTCTCTCTTCCGTGATGTCAAGCCTTTTCTCAGCGGTGAGACTAGACAGATGCCAGGGGAGGGCACCTGGCTGCCTGTTGCTGCCCTTGTACCCAGAGAAGCATCCCCCTCGCATGGCAGCTGTCCACAGACGTGAGCTGGCTGGAGAGCATGGCCACGCGCCTCTCTGCCCTGCTGCCCGTCACACCTAATGCTGCTTTGTTTCAGAGCAGACAAAAACTCACGGTTCTTCTCCATCCTTCTCCCCAGACCACAAGTCTGTTCCTTACTGAGCAATGGTATTTTACTTGCCTTGCACAGTGATTTCCAAGCTCTCTGTGTGTGCCAGGCCCTGGGCACGCAGTCAGCTAAGAGCCAGGCTCTGTCCTTAGGGCTCATGGTACACATGAAGCGTCTGGCCATGCACGGCAGACGGCAGGTGTGCAGACGGCTCTCAAGGCCACTGGATTGACTCCAATTCAAGGAGGCATGCACAGGTGCTCTTTTTCTCCATTCTTGAGACACCAACATTATGGGCATCCACAGCTCATCCTCTCTTTAGCAGCCTGGACTCCCCAGACCAAGCTCTCTGCAGACTCACATGCATCACTGCCTGCCCTCCAAAGAAGCATCCTCCACAGACAGACACTACAGGACTTTTTCTTGTGACAACGAACGCATGCACAATTTGAGGCATTGCTAACCTCATGGTAAACATTACTATGAAAATTGTTCATCAGTATGAAAATACTGGGGCTTCCCTGGTGGCTCAGTGGTAAAGAATCTGCGTGCCAATGCAGGAAGCATGGATTCAATCCCTGATCTGGGAAGATCCCACGGGCCGTGGAGCAGCTAAGCTCGTGTGCCACAACCTCTGAGCCTGTGCCGCAGAGCCTGGGAGCCCCAACAATCAAGCCCATGCATGGAGGCTACTGAAGCCCGAGTGCCCCAGAGCCCATGCTCCGCCACAAGAGAAACCACTGCAACAAGAAGCCCCCGCGTGGCAACTAATGAGTCGACCCCGTGCAGCAATGAAGACCCAGCACAGACGTAAATAAATTATAAAGTAAAACGGAAAACACTGCTGTGACCACACAGAGGCGTAACATTTGAGAATACGGAAAAGGGATCCCCGTGTGAAACCAACACCCCGCAAAAGGCAGGAAGCACCCTGAACGCAGGGAGCACATCTGATCTGTAGCTGGATCCCTTGCTCCTGGTGCAGGCCTTGGCCCCGCGCAGGTGCTGAGCCCGTGTCTGCTGAACTGAGCGAGGTTGCTCGGACAAGGCCAGGAATGAACACGAGACTAAAGACAGGACACCGAAACCCATCCCCTCCGAGGCAGGTTGTGGGGGCGAGCTGTGGGAACCGCGCTCCATCCATGATCCCACTCGGGGGCTGCGTGAGGACCCCCGATGCAGGCGGGGCTGGAGGGGCTGCTGGGGCAGCAGTCCGAGGATCTCACACGTGACTGTCCCAGGCTCCCCGGAGGGCGGCACGTCCGGCCAGCCGTGGGAGCCCTGCAATGCGTCCTGGAACCTGTCTGTACTGGGATTCACGCCTTTCCAACTCAGCAAGCCCGGTGGACCATCTCAGGACAAAGCCCAGAGCTGGTCTCCCACCCCCATCATCACTGGGGCCAGGGCTGCCTTCCCAGAGCAGCCGATACCTGCCCCGTGTCACTGACAGTCATCAGAAAACAGACACTCCCTGAGTAGGTCTGAGGAGCAAACGGGCCCTGGACCACAGGCTTCTCCACCCCAATTCCGTGCGCCCCAGGGACGCCAGGGTCTGTCTCCGTGGTAGAGCAGGTTGGGGAAAACAGCCGTCCCCACGCATGCTGGCCAGCAGCTCAGCAGGAGGCCATGGGCAGGGAGAGGGCAACACCGTCCCCTGAGGCCTATGTTCAGTCTCTCAGAAGCCTCCTTGGCAGCAAGGAGAAACTTGAGGACCTTTTCGTACACGCTGACATTCAGATCTCACCCTGCTCGTTAAAGTGTTAGTCGCTCAGTCGTGTCCAACACTCTGCAACCCCAAGGGCTGTGGCCTGCCAGGCTCCTCTGTCCACGGAATTCTCCACACAAGAATACTGGAGTGGGTTGTCATTCCCTTCTCCAGGGGATCTTCCTAATGCAGGGATCAAACTCAGGTCTCCCACATTGCAGGCACATTCTTTACTGCCTGAGTCATCAGGGACGCTCCTGCTCATTAAAACCACCTCTAACTAACACGGGGGCAAAAGCCCTCAATTCTCAGAAAAGAGGGTTCTGGAAGCTGCTGCTGATGGGAGGCAGAAGGGTGAAGGGTGGGAGGTCAATCTGCTCCCCCTTCAGTCCCGACACCCTCCCTTGCAGCTCCCCACAACCTGGGTATCAAAGGAGGGCCCACCATGGAGGGCTTACTATGGCACTTGCTCAAACACCAGGCGTTTCACCTCCTTCATCTTAGAAGCCTCATGAAGTAGCACCACTATCTCTACTTTAAGGATGAGAAAGGGGTTGGTCTTGGCAAGGTTTAGCCACAGAAACATGAGAGAAGTCTGAAAAAAGACAGGTAAACTGAAGCCCATCACTGCGACACGACATGGGAGAAAGAAAGAAATCAGGACCCTTTTGTTACAGACCACATTCCTTCCTCGCACCCATCTGACACCTTGAGATGGAGGAGAAGCAGAGCAGGAGGCCCCTGGGGAGGAACAGGCAGGTGAGGGGCAGGGATGGTGCAAGCTACCGAAACCTGCTGGCTCCTCATCCCCAAACCACCAGGACAGAGAACTGGCAGGTCCTTCTCAGGACCGGTCCGGCGAGCCCACCCCGAGGCTGGGCGCCTACCTCCATGCGGGCCTTGTAGAAGTCCACGTCGTGCAGCTTCTCCCGGCAGCGCACCAGCTCCATCTCTAGCCTCTCCACGCGGTTCGCCTTTTCCCTCAGCGAGTCCAGCTCATCCCGGTAGGCGCGAGCGGACCGTGCATCCGCCGCCAGCTGGATGTTCTGGGAGATGGGCAAAGACAGGGGAGCCTGGCATGGGGCGCCCCTCTGGGGAGGGAAGACGCAGCCACGGCTCTGAAGTATGGCGTCTCCAGGACATCCCGGCGGCCGAGGGGTTCTCCATGCAGGCCACCTCGTGGGGGGCCCACCTGCTGCCGTAAAACGATCACCCCCACGGCTGTTCTCAGGAGGACCGGCTCTCGGCAGCGTCACTTTGAGTGGTAAGGAAACAGCAGCCTTTGCTGGGAGTTCCCAATGCTGTATTCCTGAGCCCCTGGGCCGCAGTTTCTGGGGTGTCCCAGCTGCCCTGCCCTCTCGGCATTCATGTGCGCGCACACACACACACAGTACTGGGGTGTCCGTCACCCTGCCCTCTGGGCACACACGCTCGCGCACACACACACACAGAGGTACACCCAGCTACCGGGCATCCCAGTCACCCTGCCCTCTCAGTATGCATGTACACACACATACACACACACACACACAAACACACAGATACACACAGTTACTGGGGTGTCCCAGCCACCCTCTCTTGGCATGAGTGTACACACATACACACAAGCACAGATATCCACAGTTACTGGGGTGTCCCAGCCACCCTGCCCTCTTGGCATGCACACATCCCACACATGCACACACACACACACACCTCCTCACTCACCTCCTGCTTGACCTTCTGCAGCTCCAACACCAGCTGATCCACCTCATGCCTGGTGTCCACCAGCTGCTCTGTCTTCTCCTCCCTGGGGGGTGATTAGAGCAATCGGAAAACGGTGAGAGGGCCTACTGGGCATGCAGCGGAGCAGCCCACTACCCTGCAAGACCCCAGCGGGAGAAGGAAAAGGTGCTGGGTTTCTGGCAGTGGGGAGGGGTGAAACTGGCACGTGATGTTTGCAATAATGTTCCTGATTTCCATTCTTTTCCATTTTTAAGTTTACAGTGCCTACCACCCTCAAATTACCTCCATTGGGCACCTGGTGGGCATCCCTCGGAGGGTACAGAAAGTTAAGGAGACACTGGGCACAGCGGCACCACCTCACTGCCAAGAAGGCAGCAGCACCCAATGATGACAGGCAGGCAGTCCCCGAGACAACGGGCAAAGTGGCATTCCCCCGCTGCAGGAAAGGGGAACAGGCTCACCAAATGGGGCAAGCCACAACCCCCTCCAACCCCAAACTGTACCAATGTGTGGTCACCTGAGTCCCGATGGGGCCTGGATATGGACTGGCGGGAGCCCTAACCTCTTGGGAGAGCCTCTCCTCGTGCCGGCCCCAGGAGGCTAGCTGAAGGTGCTCAGCGTGGAGTCAGAGCCCTCCTGCTCCCTGCACCACACAAGCTGATAGAAACATCGTGTCCGCAGCCCATGGCACAAGAGCAGAACCAACAGCCCAGCCGACCGGAAGACTCACAGCTCCTGCCTAACACGGCGCAGCCTGGCCTTGGTGTCCGCCAGCTCCACTGCCAGATGCTGCTTGTCC
>SJYF01000923.1:147962-166469 GCA_006410515.1 Procapra przewalskii
TGCACTCGTCCCGCTCGTCGATGAGCCGCCGCAGGTGAAAGACCATGTTCCGAGACAGGGCCTCCAGCTCCTCTGGGGCCACGTCCGGGAGCTCCAGCCACTGCAGGTCAAACACGTTCTCCTGGTTGTGGGTCACCTGCGGGCATAGGTCAGGTGCTGCAGAGGCGGGCAGGGCATAGCCGGGGGTCCTGGGAATAAACCCTCCCCATGACCCGGGGGCAGGGCCCCCGCTGACTGGTCCTCCGGACAGATTTCTCATGGCTGGCAGGGGGCATCTCTGGTCTGTGCAGGCGCCCCTTAGCCAAGCTCCACTAGTGAGTCAGGCCTGCTCTCAACACCAGCTCCTAGAGGACACAGATTTTTGTATTTTTATTTTTTAAATAACAGAGAGCACACTGTACAACTCAGAAGAACCTCCCTAACAGAAACCATCCTCAGATATTCTTACTGTAGCATCAATTTACAACATAAACAAAGTTAAGTCCTAGGGATGCCAAGGGTAAAGAGAGGAATGGCGTGTTATTTCTTACAATCTAACGCAAGTACAGCATACGTTAAAAATCTTATGTTGAAATGTTGGGTATGCGACAATCTTACATTGCTTTTTTGGGAAATATTTCCTAATTTAAAACAATTTGTTGGCGGCAGCGGGGGCGGGGGGGGTAACCTCCCTGGCAGTCCAGTGGTTAAGACTCTGTGCTTCCACGGCAGGAGGCACAGGTTCGAGGCCTGGTCGGGGAACTAAGATCCTACATGCTGCATGGGGCAGTCACAAAAAAACAAAACAATTTGCAGATAAGCTTGTGTCTCATCCCCACAGGCTGCATAAGATTGGTGGTTTTTCCCTTTCTGTCAGGTGTGAGTGGAAACCCACAGCCAGGCCTACAGTGGGCAGCCTCTTCAACCGTCAACTGCTCTGCCGACCTGACCTTCTCAATCCGACACCCCCAAACCTGCCAAAGGAGGGAGAAGATCTGTTTTGAGCCCCCACCCTCTCCATTTGGAAAGATACGTATTAGCACACCCAAGCCTCAACGGGGGAGAAAACAAAAAGAAGCCAGGGGTTATGCACTCAGCCAGCCACACCGAGTATTTAAATTTTTCAGTAGCAGAGAGAGAAGGAATGGTTCAAACACAAATAAGAACAAAAACCAAAGACGGAGCCCTTCAGTTTCTCGAAAGACACCCGTTTTCTTACCCCTCCCCACCTTACAGGGAAAATTGGTGGATTTCCCTGGTGGCCCAGTGGCTAAGACTCTGAGCTCCCAAGGCAGGGGGGGCCTGGGTTCCATCCCTGCTCAGGGAACTAGACCCCCTATGCTGCCGTCAAGAGTTTGGATGCCACGACGAAGACACAGCACAGCCAAATAAGTTAATTTAAAAAAACTGGGGAATCAGTGAGTCTCAGAGAATGAGGAAGAATCTTACCCCATAGTACAGGGCATCCTAAAGTATGAACTGGGACTGAGAGGCTGGGTTCCAGGCCTGTTCCATACCAAGGCTATAAAGGGGTGCAGGGGTACAACCACAGCCGCACACCAGTAACCCCAGGAGCTTGTAACGAAAGGCTTATGTCTCTCCTCCCCATTCTGACATGGGGTTTCCCGTGAGGCCAGGGCACCTGAATGTTTAAGAAACACCCGACTAATTCCAAAACCCAGTCCCCAGGTGAGCCGCCGACTCTGATAATCATGCAGGACTTCTTTCTGGGCGCATACCTTTTATCTCTTAATATCCTGCTGGTGGGGCAGGGGAGACAGTGAGCAGCAAAGTCCTAGCTAGTCTCCAGAACCTGGTCCCCAGGTATATTTTCAAAACAGAGACACACAAGGAAAATCAAAAGGCAGAATGGTTCTATGGCTAGCAGGTCACTGACACGAATGGCTGAGACTATTTCCTAGAACACTTGACTGGCTCTGCTGGATGTCCTTCCCACAACAAGCCGCAGCCGTCTTCTGCATTCAAATCCTGACTCGGAGCTCACCACCCACAGTGCCCGGCCGCAGGCAGCTGCACCCCGTGAGGGGAGCTGGTGAGGGGAGCTCTGTGTTCAGCTGCCTCTGCCAGTCACGCACCTGCTCCTACGTGCTTCTGCTCATGTCTTTTTCATGCATTTATCTCAGCTGTCCAATTAGACGGAACGCTGAACTGTATCTCCTAAGATAATTAAAACACATAAGGCTTCTTTTGCAGGAGGGTGGGGTGGAGGTCAGGGCAGTGAGTTTCCAGGGAAACTGTCCCCCTCAGTTGACACCACCTCTGCCAAGGTCAATGGCACAGGGGGTGCCCTCAGCGCAGAGCCCCGCACTCCCAACCCCACCCAGTGGGGTTGAGTGTTTGCAGATAGCCCTTCTGGGACTCGCTGGCTTTCAACTTCCCAAGGGGTGGCGGTTGTTTCTCTGCCATATTACTGACAGGAGCAGCAACTCTCTCTCTCCATAAAGATCAGCCATTCGAAACGGGGTGACATTTGCCAGAATACATTTTCAGGGACTGTAAATCAAATTCTGAGCCTAAACTGCTTGACAGCTCTTAAAAATAGTCTGAGTCCATATTAGGCAAGAAGAAGAGGCAAAAGAAGACTTGATTGAAGTTTAAAAAAAATTTTTTTTTTTTTTTGTTTCAAACCCCCATTTTAGCTTGCTGACAGCTACCTTTCCAAACAGGATCCGTTTGTCGATGGTGTCTGAAACCTTAAATTAGCAAAATCATTCATGGGTGATGTGCTCAGCCTTTTCAGGGGGAGAGAACCTGCCTCCTGGGTGACCCAGGAACAATGGCCCACAGCTAAGCACCTCCCCAGAGACCCCACTTACCTCCTGTATATGAGCCACGATCCCCGCCTGGGTCTCAATGTCCAGCTGTTTGATCCTTTCAATAAATTCCTCTTTCCTCTCACACTGCGGAGGGTTACAAGTGTTAATGAAAGCATTTAACAATGAGGGCCACCTGAGGCCACCAGAGTCACAGAAATACAGTTTCAAAAAGCCCCACCCCTGACTTTGTCTTTTATAACTGAGAATGCTCTGTACCCCCCACCAGCCCTCACACTGATGTTTCTCTGTAAGTGGCTCAAACTACCTGTATCACAATCACCTGGCGGGGGGGTGCTGTCTTTAAAAACACCAGTGGGTGGGACACAGACAAGCTTTCCAGGGGGTTCTTAAACAAGTCAAGAGCAAGAGCAGCTGGTTTAGGCCAGTGGGGGGTTGGGGAAGCAAACCTCATCTGTAAAGGGCCAGATGGTAAAAATCTTAGTCTGCAGAGGCCATCCGTCTAAGCTCATGCCATAGGATGAAAGCAGCTACAGGTCCTGTGTAAAGGAATCAGCATGGCTGTGTCCTCATGAAATCATGTTTACATAAACAGGTGGCAAGTCAAATTTGGCCCACAGACTGTCTGCTGATCCTTGCTCTAGATGTCCCTACATTGGGGACAATTTGCTAAGGACACCTGGCCCCGGGGATCCCCACCTGACCTCTTGCCCAAGATGCCCAGGCTAAAAATGGTTGCTACACAAGATGCTGTCACGTCGCTCACAGGAACACTTTGACCTTCTGTCCCACTGGGCTGAAAGTAGCTTCCCTCCTCCATCACTGAAGCGGGGGTGTCATCCCCACAAAGCAAACAGAAGAGCAACCCTCTCCACCCACCTGCCCGAGCCCTACCTGGACAGCACAGCCGAGCACCAGCAGCAGCACCTTCTTAATCTCTTCCATGCTCTTCCCTAGATCAAAAGAGCAACACAGTTAACTAAGCTCAACTGTCTGAAAAACTTCACCAGTGATGTACACACACCCGCTGCAGGGGGGCCGACAATCAGATACACTAAAAACAAAGCTCTCTGCCCAATGAGGTCTACTTAGGGTGTACACACTTCGTCTGTTTTCTGCATATGGGTTTGTTTATCTCTTAAACCAAATAAGAATTCTCGTCCCTCACTACTTGGGGCCCCTTTCCATTCAGATGTATCATAAACTCTTTCCGTGATGATCCGTGAATATGAGCATCCCTTTCTAGTGTGTGTAGTCCGCCAAGTACAATGGAAGAGAGCCCCCCCCAACAGGGAACACTCAGTCGACCCTGAAATAAAACTGGACTTAACCCTTCCCTTCCACCACACAAAATTTCCAACACATGAGGCAGAAGAGTCAAGTGAACCCTCCGCTCATCATCCACTTCACATCGTCAGCGTTTTAAGCGTCTTCCCCCGACCCCTGCCTTTGTTCTCAATGTCTGGCTGGAGCACTCCGCAAAGCAAGTCCCAGACACCACACACAGCATTTTTGAGGGTCTCCTACTTTGTACAAAAGCTACAAATGAATTCAACTACTCCCTTTCCAGAGATCTGATTTTTTGATATTTTAATCTAAATGATGCTGCCAAGAACATTTTCTGGCTAATTCTTTCATCCATACTTCCCTCTTTAGGATAAACTCGCCTTTCAAGGTTTTTCCGCTCTCACAGAGCCCTGCAGAAAGGCTCTGCCATTTTACTCCCTCTCAAGATACAATAAGCCCCATGTCCCTACACCCAGACCAAGACAGCTTTACTGCTCTTCCTCAGCTTTGCCATCAGGCCCCCAAAATCACATTTCATCATTTCACATCATATCTCTTTCACTATGCTTGAGGCTATTAACTTAAAAAATAGCTGCAACCTAAAAGCTGAAGAGTTATATTTTATTCGATGGGAATTTTTAGGACTTCAAGCCTAGGAGACAGCATCTGACGTGACCCTGAGAGAACTGCTCCGAGGAAGAGAGGGCAGGAGTCAGATCATATAGAAGTCTGCAACAAAGGGCAGGTAGTCTGAACATCCAAAGTATTTTTGTGAATTAAAGAAAATCAGATATCTCAAGGGATTTAGTGCTTTTCTATGTATGGGAAGATGCAAGAGTCTGGGCTCACTGCAATCATTTCTTTCATATGCGTCTCGGCTATCTGGGGAGAGTATCCTGTGTTTTTCACATCCAGAGTTCCTCAGTGCTCCCTGTAGGGAGTGGTGCAGTCTGAATGTGGCCAGACGGAGCAGGTACCCTAGCTGCCCTGGAGGGCTGGAATCGCTGATGACTGTGACATCCTGTTTACCGATAAGACAGAAACGATTCCTTTTTTCAAGGCCAAGTGGGCCTTCATCTATCGCTTCAGTCGCTTAAACAGAGTTAGGATATAGAGGCTCCAGACTTGATCTGTTCACCAGGAGGCCCTGTGATCCCAACAAGCTGTACTCTCTTTCCCAGGCTCAGTTTCCACATCTGTGAAAGGAAGGTAGCCAGCCTGGGTGACTTACGGGGTGGTTTTCAAGTGGAAAATTCTACAGTTTTCTGCCTTTCCCATTATATACTCTATTCGATTGATGTTTAGTGGAGGAGGAAATGGCAACCCACTCCAGTGTTCTTGCCTGGAGAATCCCATGTTCAGAGGAGCCTAGAGGGCTATAGTCTATGGAGTCGCAAGAGTTGGACACAACTTAGCAACTAAACCAGCGCCACCACTGCTAGTTAGGGGAGACATGACATGCCAGGAAAAGCATCGTTTTCCTGAAAGACTTGCCAACACCCACTTACACTGGGCTAAAATGGTCCAAAGCATCATCAATAACCCCGGGATGAAGAGAACCAAACTCGTGTCCAAGAACCAGTGCTGTGGTTCATTTCGGGTCCTTGGGTGTAAGGTGTATACAGAGTAACCTGTGACCTCATCCTAATGCCTCTCAACTGAGACACCGCTCAAAACAGCTTTTCCTGAGATGACAGCATGATGGTCAAGTCTCACAGCCAGGGGCTGGGCATCTGCCTTCCTACCTCCCAAGCTGGAGGTGGGCAGGATGGGCTGGGCCATGGGGTCCTGCAGAGCACTCAGATGCCACACACCTTTTCCAAAAAGCTTCTTATTTATTCTGGCTGTGCTGGCCTTCGTCGCTGTGCGCAAGCTTTCTCTAGTTGCGGCGAGGGGGCTACTCTCTAGCGGAAGTGCTCAGGCTTCTTGCTGTGGTGGTGTCTCCTGTTGCAGAGCACAGGTCTAAGGTGCACAGCCTCAGCAGTGTGGTGCACGGGCTTCGATGCTCTGAGGCATGTGTGATCTTCCCGGACCAGGGATGGAACCGGTGTCCTCTGCACTGCAAGTCGAATTCCTAACCACCGGACCACCTGGAAAGCCCAGACTTCACCCTCTATAAAGAATCAGGTATAGGGCTGCAGATCAGTCATGATGACCCAATCTTCTCTTTGCTGGCAAGTGTAGAATTTCACCCATGTTTAAAATGAAAGATTCTCAAAGACTTGTGTAGATTTTTTTTCACCTGAGGCTTTTAATTTGGCCTGAAAGATTCTAATCCACAGACCTGAGTACATGGAACTCTACAATGACTCACTATTAAAGCTGAGGTGGAGATCAGTCACAATTCTAGTTCTGATAAAAAAAGAAAAGGAGATGCTCACCTGAGTCTTAAAAACCCTCAAAGAGTCTCACCAAAATCTCCCCCTGGCCTCAGTGCTCACACCAGCCCCTGCGGCTGTCCTCACCTCTGTGTCTTCAGGATCAGTCCCCAGAGGCCTGGCAACGGCCCCTCATAAGCCCTTTGGTGGATATAATGACAGACCCCTTCCAGCCATCATGGGCTCCTCTTCCTGCATTAATTCAGCTTTCACAGGCCGTGTACCTGGGGCTGAAGCCAGCGGAGCTGACACACAGGAGGAAAGCATTTTAAGAGCCTTGGAGCAGCTCAAACAGAAGTCAGGGTTCAGGGGATCTTTATATACTGTTCACAGCTAAGGCCCCAGAGGACCTAATTATATCATACTTTGGATAACTTAAACAACTTGGATGATCCATTCTCCCAGCCTACAGCAGATAAAAACAGCAAATTCAAAGTGGGCAGGAGTGCGAGACAGACCCTCCGTGAGGAGCTACAGGGAAAGCTGTCTATCTGAGAGCGAGGAAGAAACAGGAAGTGCTGCGCACATCCACGAGAGCCACGGGCTGAGGCTGTTCAGGCGAAGGATAAGGCCTCTGCTCCCTCAGCCTCCTGCAGCGGCACGCAAGGGCAACCGTGACTCGTTCGTTCCTTCCTTTCTTCAGTCACACCCATCACACACCAAGAAAAAACTCAATCTGATCTAGACACCTATTGGGAGAGTACGGAATTCCAGTGGGCTAATTTTATAACAAAGGTAGGAAAAAAAAGATCTTAAAAGTAGAGAATTCATTTCTTCATTTTAGAAATACAGCCAGGGAATTATTATTTAAAATAAGCTTTGGGGGGGACTTCCCTGGTGGCCCACTCCCATCGCAGGGGGCCCAGGTTTAATCCCTGCTCAGGAAACTAGACTCCATATGCAGCAACTTGAAGAAAAATAAAAAAGGATCTCATATGCCTCAATAATGATTAAAGATTCCATATGCTGCAACTAAGACCTGGCACAGCCAAATAAAGTCATAACATAAATTAGATAAGCATTTTGGTGGTGAGCAGGGAGGGCACTAGGGAAACTCACCCCTGCCCTCAGTCACAGGAAGCAGAGCTGTGCTCATTCTCACCAAGCTAAGTGAATAAAAACATTTGCTATAACAAATGTATCCTGTGATTTTTACCCGTACACAGATTTCCAGCAAACTTAAAAAAAGAGAGAGAGAGTAAGAGAGAAAAGCAGAAGTTCACTCATTTCTCATGGGAAGCTGATGCCCAATTTCTCTCAGGATTTCTGCTATTTTCAAAAGCTACCAGATTGTGGGTTTTGAATAGTTTCACAACATAACAGAGAAGACTCTCTGCTGGGTCCCTGCCAGCAGGGGTGGCTCTGTGACACAGTTATGTAGACAAAGAAGGAGGAGCCCTACAGACAACTCCCTCCCAACACCTTCTGGGTGCTGGGTCCTTGCTGGACACATTCCACAGTCAACACAGTTCTCTGAGCTCAGCCCAAGTGTGATCCTCGTGCCCAACTCTGTGACTCGATGGACTGGGCCTGCCAGGCTCCTCTGCCCATGGAATTTTCTAGGCGAGAATCCTGGAGTGGGTTGCCATTGCCTACTCCAGGGGATCTTGGGCTCAGGGATCAAACCCGCATCTCTTAGGTCTCCTGCACCGGCAGGCGGGTTCTTTTACCGTTGGCGCCACCTGGGAAGCCCAAGAAAGCTTGGCTCAAACCAAGAAAACCAGCAATTTTAGAAGCTGATAAATGCTATGGGAACCCAAGGGGGGAACACCTCGTTTGCAGTAAGGATCAGGCAAGGCTCATTGGAAGAAAAGCTATGACAAACCTAGACATTATTTTGCAGACAAAGGTCCATATAATCAAAGCTATGGTTTTTCCAGCAGTCATAGATGGATGTGAGAGCTGGACCACAAAGAAGGCTGAGCACCGAAGAACTGATGCTTTTGAAATGTGGGGCTGGAGAAGACTCTTGAGAGAGTCCCTTGGACAGCAAGATCAAACCAGTCAACCTTAAAGGAAATCAACCCTGAATATTCACTGAAAGGACCGATGCTGAAGCTCTAATAGTCACATCACACCTGATGAGAAGAGTTGACTCATTGGAAAAGACTTCATGCTGGGAAAGACTGTGGGCACGGGGAAAAGACGACAGAGGATGAGATGGCTGGATGGCATCACTGACCCAGTGGACAAGAGTTTGCACAAATTTTGGGAGACAATGAAGGACACGGACACCTGGCGTGCTGCAGTCCGTGGGGTTGTAAACAGCTGGATACAACTTAGCAACTGAACAACAACAAGGCTTCCAAAAGGAAATGACTTCTGAGCTGAGACCCCCGGGAGAGGAGAGGTAGGTACGGGGGCTTTTCAGGGAACAGCGTATATAAAGGCCTAGCTGTAAGAGAACGTGGTGCTTGTCAAGCTATACACACTTTGGTCTTAAGTTGGGGGTGGGTTTTCATGAGGAAGGGGAGGCAGGGTAGGAAACAACCTAGTGAGTCATAAGCAACCAGTGGGTGGGGGAGGGGTCCAACACATCCGACACCCTCTGCATCAACCCACAAACCCAGGGGAAATCCTAGGACAGGCTGAGCTAATAGTTGAGTCTATGAAACATCTTAACTTTACTACCTGCTTCCTGGAGTCCTGACACAGAGAAACTCCCTCCAGCCTTTCTTAGTAGAAACGGAATGAACGTAGGCTGACCTAAGCTATAAATAAAGCGACAGATATGTGCAGCCATCAGCTTCCAAAACAGAAGGGAAACTAATACTGCACATGGGGTAAAGGTGGGCCTGGGGACAGAAATGTAGTGGAATGATTAAAGTACACCAACCTTTAAAATGTGGAGGCTGAATAAGAACAAGGTTGGAAAATTCCCTGACTTTCTAATCTCATGTCTGCGGCAGGCATGACTAGTCAATCACAACACTTTTTTTTTTTTTTTTTTTACGGAGCCTGGAAGGAAGCCTCGGAACCCTTCTGAACACAGCACTCTCCATACAGCCAGTGCTAATCAATAAACATTGGCACAGGAAATGAAACCTGTCTTCCATGCCTGGTACCTAATTTCTAGGGTCCTTTTGGTGCCAGCCTTTGATGCCCCAAGATGCCGTCATTTGAACATTTGTATATCCCCTGGCTATGGAAAACCAATCTTATGTGTCAGTGATCAGCTGGGTATGAAGACAGGGATTTAGATAAAGGAAGCCAAACAACCCCTTCCAAGAGCAAGTTCTTCCTGCTGCAAACTGCACACTGTCTTGCTGAGGCTGGAAGGTACAGTGACTTACCCACAAAGACCCCACAGAGGCCCCTGGGTCCGTGAGTCGTAAACCAGGCTGAGGGTTGAACCCTTCACAACCTGGAAGGACTGACCCACTGGAGTTAATCCTGCCCTCCCCGCGTGCCCTCGCACCTACAGACCATTCCAGTCCTTTCATATAACACTCTATCATTTGACTTAATCCCCAGAGCAATTTCCAAAGGCTGGTATTATCTGCGTTTTACAAACAAGAAGAGGCTCAGACAGGCTGAGCTACAGATCTGAGGTCTGGTCACCACCTGCTAGCTCCTAACTGGCTACCGTCCCCTCCCCGAAACCGCTGCTATTTCTGTGCATGTCCTTGCAGAGCGGGGCTCCCTCTGGCTTAGCTTCTGATCCCAGTGCCACGGGGCAGGCATTTCAGCCAGGGTCTGCAGATAACTGTGAACATCGCGTCCGGGTAGAAGAATAGAACGCAGCTTCCATTTGCTTTCTTGTTGGGATGGAGATCCCCCCCCACGTACACACATTTTTCTTAATAATTCTACACTCTGTTCTCTCCTACCTTCTGTGCTGGGGTAAACCGCTCACTGTGCTTTCCCTGGTTTCTCAGTTTAAAACCAGTCATTTCATACGGATGATTATGGGGGCTGTCTCACTGATTTGAAACTAGCACTGCACTCAACATGACCCTGCTTCTCCTCAAGGTAGTAATGACATCTCAAGACTCACCCACACGGGCACAGCTCTGTGGGCCCTCCCAGGGGCTCTGCTTACACTGAGAAGAACTGCTATTACTTTAACAAGGCTACCTTGGGTTCCATAAGGAACGGTATGGGCACATGGGGACCCTCCACTAATACCTGTCCTGGATCAAGGGGTACCTCTACATACCACCTCACAGCCTGTAGGGCGACTCTTGCAAAACCCTCACCGAGATCTCTTACACCTTGAACACTACACTTTTGAGCCCATCAGGCACACCCCCATTTATTAGTCATTCAACAAATGTTTATCGCAGGTGGACTGCAGACACTGAGTTGTACATCCCTGTGAAACAGTGCAGGGGTGCTCCAGAGTGCACGATGATCAGTGACCCCCCTTATCCCCACGTCTCTCCTGCACCTGGCCCAAATCTGCCCCTATTCACAGGGATCCCCCCAACCACCCCGTGCGGGTAACGAGAACCTCTGCCCGGGTTCCCCGGTCACAGAGACGATCTGAAACAGCTTGATAGCCCCGCAGATCAGCACCGCCAGAAATGACTCCCGAGCCCAGCCTGCCCGGGGCACAGAAGCTGAGAGCTAATTCATTTCCCAGCACCAAACAACTGAGGGTCAGAAAGGCAGAATGAATCCCAAGAAAGCAGAGTCTGCACTGCCTGGAGGTGAGGAGATGGCAGAGGCGATCAGAGAAAGGGTCCCCCCACCATGCACCAGGCGGAAAACACAAGCCCAGATATCATCGGGGAACACAGAGACCTTTGACAAATAACAGCTCATCCCTCCTCCTCGGACGGCCACAGCCACAGAGAGCAGACCCGGTGGATGCCATGTGCGCTCACGCAGCCGGGGAGTCCCTCTCTGTGTACGGCCCATCGCTAGGAGGCGACCAAACAAAGTCTGGTTTCCAGGCAGGTCTTGCGGCTGCTCCCAAGGCCGGCGTCCGGCCGCGCCTGAACGCTTGCTGGGCTCGGTAGTGTTACTCAAGCACTTCACTTTCCTGGAAGAGCCAAGTGCTGGCTCCTGGCCCCAGCCCCCAGCACACCTCGCTCTGGATGGCCCGGAGACTCATTTCTGAGTCCAGCGGGCAGCACAGAGCTGAAGAAGCAGGCTGCAAGCCACGCCACGTAAACTCGCGCGGTGGACACTTTTCTGAACCTGTTCCCTCAAGAATGAACAGGAAACATGAATAGGATCAAGGCCCACAAGATGAACATTTACTAACTTCTTCCCTCCTTATTCGCAGGACCTATGTGCGTGCGCCAAATCACTCAGTTGTGTCCGACTTTCTGTGACCCCATGAACTGCAGCCCCCCAGGCTCCTCTGTCCATGGGATTCTCTAGGCAAGAACACTGGAGTGGGTAGCCATGCTCTCCTCCAGGGGATCTTCGTGACCCAGGGATCGAACCTGTGTCTCACATCTCCTGCATTGGCAGGTGGGTTCTTTACCACTAGCGCCACCTGGGAAATCCTAACGGACCTAAGGCTTTTGCAAATGCAAACATGAAAATACCCACATGGGGTAAGAATTCAGGAGAACTAAAAAAAAAACCAGCTCAAGTTTGGGAGAAAAAAGCACAAGAACTGGATTGCTCGTTAGCCTCTAAGGGCAGATCCTTGACTCCCCAGTGTTGCTTGGCAAGTAGGGTGCTGGGCGCAAGCCAGGGTGGGTGGTGGCTGGGGAGGGAAGACAGCCACCTGCTTTCTCAAAGAACAGTCTTGGAGGCAGGAAGACTACTCATAATCAACCAGACCTGGAGCCCTCTCCCTGTCGCAGGGCTGGAGGTAAGCCAGCCCAGGCACACCGGCCCTCGGAGGTTCCAGCTTGTCATCAAAGGCAGAGCTGTGCCTTGAGGGAAGGTTTCTATGGGATCCGAGAAGCACTTCAAGGATGTCCTTGACAAGCGAGCAAAGTAAACACTGAGAGGGTTAAATATTAAATTCCAAGGAGTCTCAGGAGTTCCGTTTCCCTCTGGCCTTTGAAACCTAAACTTCAGCCGTGATAGAACACCTCCTCCCTGCGCCCTGGGCTCACTGCTCCTCCTGGGACTGCAGGCACATTCCCCCTCCTCCAAGCTCGTCCCACCTAGCCACTGGCGCTCCGCTGCTCTGTTCCTTGAGGCTCTGCCACATACTGCTTCCTCCAGGAAGCCTTCCTGGCCTGCCCAGGGAAGAACTTCTTACCCGTCGTGTATTCTGCGGGAAGCACACTCACACTACTTCTTGCCCTGGAGCAGGCTAGTGATGGACCCCATCTTCCTCCCCTCTTGCCCCAACACAGACTGGGGGTGCCATGAGCAGACACAGCCTGTTCATCTCCACAGCCCCTGGACCCACAGTGGGCATTTTACAGGGAGAGCTTGAGGCGGGCTTGGGCTGAGCTCCTCTGAGCCTCTGGCCTAGGGGTGCCACTCGGAGGAGGAAGAAAGCAAGGGTGCTCTCATCTTCTATCTGGGAGGGTCAGAAATCGGCCTTCTGGTTCCTTCAGCTGGAGCAGCATTAGAGAGGCCTGCACGGGCTGTGAAGGAACACGTTCACAGCACTGGTGGGCACAGACTCCCCGACTCCTCGAGGGGCTTCCCCTGTCCCTGGGAGCCCCTTCTGTAACCGTGGTGAGAGCGGAAAGACTGAGGACGAGGACCAGATCTCTGAACAGCAAAGAACGGATTCCCCAAGGCTACCCTCCAAGGTCCCAGCCGTATTCACAGACAGGACCCTACAGGGTGCAAACACAGGGTCCGCCCACGAATTCGTTGGTCCCACAGGGACCCATGAATCTTGCCTAGCATTTAGAACTTGAGAAACATTGGGCAGAATAATGATGATGGCGGGTCATATATAACCATGTGCATGACTTATGGTGATACACACATCTCTGCATCCCTTACCTATAGGACCGCCACGCTCTGTGCCTCTGAATCAGTTCCCTCCCCTCTCTGGGCTGGGTTTCATGGCTCCCGCCTTTCCATTCTAAACAGCTTGGGAGCGACCAGCAATTCACAAGTCTGAAACCCACTACCGTGCTTGGATACAAACCTTGGAAGACAACACAGTGCCCTCTTCCAGCACGACTGCTCTATGATTCATCACAGAAATTAATTTGCTAACACCCTGGCTTCTTGTCAGAGCAATCTAGTCTTTTTCATGTGCGTGGCACGGTGACAAGCCTGGCTGCAGAGAAATCAGGGCGTGGCGCTCTGGCAAGCACTTTACAGATGCTGCAGACGCTGGGGTCCCTTGGTTCTCATGTAGAATACATTCTTCAATAAACCAGGTGCATATGTTTCATGGAAGAACAGCCAGTCAGGCAAGGGTACGAGCAGCTTCCAGCGCAGCATCACCAGCCTAGGGCAGCCGCACACGTGGTGTTGAGCAGAGGTTGACTCATTTGACCCTGACTACTGACACTTGACAGTTTTATCTGTGGGAGTGTGTGGCTACCATCAGTAAGGAGCACTAGACTGATGGAAGAGGGAAGCGGGGACAGGACAGACAAGTAGATAAAGCCCGTTTCCAGCACTTATGCTCTA
Organism: Procapra przewalskii; assembly: GCA_006410515.1. Lineage (NCBI taxonomy): Eukaryota > Metazoa > Chordata > Mammalia > Artiodactyla > Bovidae > Procapra > Procapra przewalskii. Next base: position 161,920 of record SJYF01000923.1, read on the forward strand.
TTTATTTGGCACCTACTGTGTGCCAGGCACTGCTCTAGATACTTAGAAGACACTGGCGGGGCCTTCCCTGGTGGCCCAGTGGCTGAGATTTCTGCATGCTGCAACAAAGATCGACGATCCCACATGCCACAGCTAAGACATGGTAGAGCCAATCAATCAATCAACAAAAACTATTAAAAGAAAAAACCCCAAACCACACAAAACATTGGCAACAACAACAACAAATTCCCTAAGATTCCGCCTTCATGACATTACATCCTAGAGGGGGAAAAAACAAGCAATAGGGGAAAAAAAAAACAAGCAATGCAGCAGACAGGGAAAAATAAGTAAATGAGAGAGCATCATGGAGGGTGATAAATTTTATGAAAGAAAAGAAGGCAAAGCACGATGAGAGAACAGAAAGTCCCAAGGAGAAGGAGGATACAGCTACACACAGGGAGGTCATCAGGACGAGGTACACTGAGAAGGTGACATTCGAGCAGCGACTTGAAGGACTTATTCCTTTTTCCAGTAGTCACATATGGATGTGAGAGCTGGACCATAAAGAAGGCTGAGTGCCAAAGAATTGATGCTTTTGAACTGTGGTGTTGGATAAGACTCTTGAGAGTCCCTTGGACTGCAAGACGATCCAACCAATCCATCCTAAAGGACATCAGTCCTGAATATTCATTGGAAAAACTGATGCTGAAGCTGAAACTCCAATACTTTGGCCAGCTGATGCAAAGAACTGACTCACTTGAAAAGACCCTGATGGTGAGAAAGATTGAAGGCAGGAAGGAAAGTGTACGAGAGAGGATGAGATGGTTGGATGGCATCATCAACTCAATGGACTTGAGTCTGAGTAAGATCCAGGAGTTGGTGATGGACAGGGAAGCCTGGCATGCTGCAGTCCATAGGGTTACAGACAGTGGGACATGACTGAGTGACTGAACTGAAGTGATTCCTGTGAATATCTGGGAAAAGCATTCCAGGCCAAGGGAACACAGTTAGAAGGCCACCCAGGTGCTAGCCAGGAGAAGGATGGTGGTGACTGGAACCAGGGGGGCAGCAGGGCAGGAGGAGAGAAGAGTGCGGCTCTGCTGCAGGTAGAGCCGGGACACCTGCCTGAGGGATGTGAGTGGGGACGGAGAGAAGGATCAGACGTGGCCACCTGGAAACAAGATGAAGGACAGCCTGCAACACCAGTCCCGGCAGTCTGCACTTGGCCCAGCCACCGGGGAAGGCTCTTCTGCTGTGCACCCGTGGATGAACGTGAGAGGGCTACAGAGGGTCCATGGGACTCCAGGCCAGACTCCAAGAAGTGGGGTCTACAGTAATGCGGCACCAGACAAGATGCTTCCCCAGGGACAGGTGTCCAAGGAGATGGTAGCAAAATCATGCACAGTCAGAGAGGAAATCCAGAGACGACTCGAGGTACAAACAGGAAAACAGAAAATGGGGACTGGAGGCCAGGAGGGCAGCCACTGAGGACAGATTTTTAAATATATGAAGTATTTTCTCATATTCACTGAAGTGCCCTTGAATCCCACCTAAGGTAGGAAAAGAGAGAACATCTTTTGTCTGGTGGGTGCAGGATGACAGACATACAGAAACATCTCACAGTGTGAGTTGTGACATCTCCCTTTTTTAGGTCAGAGGGAGGGGGACAAGTGATTGATGTTCTGGGATCATTCACTGTTACTGTGTGTGTGTATCTGTCTGTCTCTCCACTGAGGTGTATTTACCAAAACCAAAAAATAGCCCCAATCATTCAATATGTGTGTGACTGTGTGTGTGTGTGTGACTGTGTGTGTCTCTCCACGGAGGCGCATTTACCAAAACCAAAAAATAACCCCAAATGTGTACCTGTCTGTCTGTCTCTCCATGGAGGTGCATTTACCAAAACCAAAAAATAACCCCAAACTGAAATGTTATAAATGACGGTACAGTGTCAGTGTCAGCTATAAAGAACACAGGTGTGCTCCTGAGCTGGGTGACAAAATTTGTTTAAAAAAAAAAAAAGCCTCCCCATCCACCCCTTCTAGGCAACCACACAAGAAAGAAACCAACTTTGTTCTTTATTTTAAATGAAACCCCAAATGCTTCACCCACCTACTTCTAAAATTTAAAACAGAAAGCACCATCCCACAAATGTGTCTCGGGCACTCATGTTTGCATCTTCTTGCTGGTGCCTATCCCCTGACAACCTCCTTGCTCTCAGAATCCCCCTGAGACTCCTGTCAAAACCTACCCATGCATGCTCCCAGCTCTCATCCCTCCAGCCTCGCTCTAGGGGAGGTGGCCCCTCCCCTCTTGGCAAGCCCAAAGAAGCTGCCGTCAGTTAGCCCTGCCCACCTGGGGCCCTGGGGCCCTCTGAGATTGCCGCACTGGGTGGAATTCTTGTCCTTAAATTTCCCAGAGGTCCCCGTCTCATCTTAACTTCTCCATCAAACTGGGGCCGGAACCTCTTTGACTGATATACATTAATTCCATACGGCCCTAGGTACTTGGGGACATTCCATTCACCTGTCAGTTTAAAGGGCTTCCCTGGTGGCTCAGACGGTAAAGAATCCGCCTGCAATCCAGGAGACCTGGGTGCGATCCTTGGGTCGGGAAGATCCCCTGGAGGAGAGCACGGCAACCCACTCCAGTATTGCCTGGAAAATTCCCATGAACAGAGGAGCCTGGTGGGCTACAGTCCATGAGGTCACAAAGAGTAGGACACGACTGAGTTTAAAATCCATTTAAATTTTAAACTAAGTTTAAATTCCATTTAAATTTTAATCTAAGTTTAAAATCCATTTAAATTTTAAACTAAGTTTAAAATCAGCTTCCCGAGAGTGTTTTCAAACTGGATTGGGAGGAAGGCTGCACCACTCTGTACATTTATGGGGAAAAAAAAATCAATAAACTGTATACTTAAAATAGGTGAATTTCAGTCTTCCCTGATGGTCCAGTAACTAAGAGTTCACGCTCCCAATGCAGGGGGCACAGGTTTGTTCCCCAGTGGGGGAAGATCCCACATGCTATGTGGAGTGGCCAAAAAAAGAAAAAGGTTAATTTCATGGTATGCAAATTATACCTTAGTAAAGCTATTTAAAAATCAGTGTCCACATCTTCTCAGGTGTTCACTGCCAGACACGAGGTGGGACCCGGGTTCCTTGCATGTGGACAGTCTCTCTCCCCGTGTGGTTCAGAGAGGCTGGAACAGAGAGGCTCTGAAGGCAGGGCTGGCCCAGGGTTCTGGTGAGCAGAGGTGCCGTCTGGAGAAGGGTCCCCTCTGAGGGCAGGACTCCAGACAGCAGTAGGGAGGGGCTGATGCAGGAAGGTGGCAAACCACACGGGGTGATGGGGTGATGGGGTGACACGGTGGGGGAGCAAGACGCGTTTAGCACAAGACTGACTCATAAATGATAGTCGCTCAGTCATGTCCAACTCTTTGTTGACTGCATGGACTATAGCCCACCAGACTCCTCTGTCCATGCAGATTCTCCAGGCAAGATACTGGAGGGGGTTGCCATTCCCTTTTCCAGGGGATCTTTCCGACCCAGGGATCAAACCTGGGTCTCCTGCATTGCAGGCAGATTTTTTTTTTTTTACCATTTGAGCCACCAGATTAACTCATACATCATTGTCATTTTTGTAGGTCAAAATGATTAAGCACTGGCCATTGCCTGACAGTGGTTCATGTGTGATAAGGACGAGAGCTCAGGCCCAGGGTTTAGGTGGAACAAACTCCCACTCAAACTCCCCTCTGCTCATGGGTTAAGTGGCTGAGGGCTTGTCACTTCCACCCTGAGACCTGCCGTTCTCTCATCTATAAGTGCGACGGCGTGACCACACCCCAGAAGCACATTTTCACTTCTGCTTTTAAATACACGTCTGGTGCCCAGCACATGCTCGGTCCCGAGGGTTCAAGCAGGGAGGGTCCTTGTTTCCTGCTCCTCTGCTTTCCTCTCCTCATCTGACAACGCTGTCTCTAGAGCAGCTGGAACAGCAGAGCTACGCCTGAACCACCAGCCTCTCTGGGCGGCCCCCTCTCAACACCAGTCCCCCACGTAAGGCAGGGCAAGCAGCACAGTGCTATTAAGCAAAGCAGACCCTCTTTTTCCTCATGCTGCTGCTGAAACACAGGAGAGTCCCAGCTGTCCCCGGTGCCCGGGGCTGCATCTGGCATCCCCTACCTGGTGGCTTAATCATCAGTTCTGTCTGACTCTTGCAACCCCACGGACTGTAACCTGCCAGGCTCCTCTGTGCATGGGGTTCTCTAGGCAAGAATGCTGGAGTGGACTGCCATTTCCTTCTACCTGGGGAACCTTGAAATAAAGCCAGAAAACAAATGGCCCCAGGGCAGAGCCGGGGACAGCGCTAACCAAGGGCTCCCTGTTACTAACACATCAAGTAGAGAAGGGTGTTACTGCCGGGGGCGGCCAGGTGGGTCTGGGTGTATCCTGAAGAGCCAATGTGACGCTCACAGGCCCGTGGCACTGGAGACAAACAGGAGATCACAGAAACCCGTTCCTTGGGCTCTTGCAGAGAACAGGGGAGTGGGGGTCCAAGAAGGACCCCTC
>SJYF01000923.1:189999-205602 GCA_006410515.1 Procapra przewalskii
GAGGAGAGTGAAAAAGTTGGCTTAAAGCTCAACATTCAGAAAACTAAGATCATGGTATCTGGTCCCATCACTTCATGGGAAATAGATGGGGAAACAGTGGAAACAGCGTCAGACTTTATTTTGGGGGGCTCCAAAATCACTGCAGATGGTGATTGCAGCCATGAAATTAGAAGACGCGTACTCCTTGGAAGGAAAGTTATGACCAACGTAGATAGCATACCGAAAAGCAGAGACATTACTCTGCCAAAAAAGGTCTGTCTAGTCAAGGCTATGGTTTTTCCAGTGGTCATGTATGGATGTGAGAGTTGGACTGTGAAGAGAGCTGAGCACCGAAGAATTGATGCTTTTGAACTGTGGTGTTGGAGAAGACTCTTGAGAGTCCCTTGGACTGCAAGGAGATCCAACCAGTCCATTCTAACAGAGATCATTCCCGGGTGTTCACTGGAAGGACTGATGCTAAAGCTGAAAGTCCAATACTTTGGCCACCTCATGCGAGGAGTTGACTCACTGGAAAAGACTGATGCTGGGAGGGATTGGGGGCAGGAGAAGGGGACGACAGAGGATGAGACGGCTGGATGGCATCACTGACTCGATGGACATGAGTTTGAGTGAACTCCAGGAGTTGGTGACGGACAGGGAGGCCTGGCATGCTGCAATTCATGGGGTTGCAAAGAGTCAGACACGACTGAGACTGAACTGAATTAAAATAATTAAGTGAGATATTGAGGCCTGGACCCACTGTGACCAAGCACCTCCATGCCTCGGGGTGAGTCCTAGTAGGACCCACAACTCCCAGCCCCTGGCTGATCTCGAGAGTGACAGGACCCTCCCCCACCACAGTCACTTCCTCACGTGCGTTCCGTCTTCATACGTAGATGCTCGATAGATGTTCATCCAACAAAAACAAAACTCACCCAACTATTTATACAAGAATACCTGAAACCTTTGTGAAATGTTATTGACAGAGTTCTGGCCATGTTGGGGTGGCTGAATGTACTGTACCTTTTCAGAAAACATTACACAAAGGAGCGCGTTAGTTTCAACAAGCAGGGGAAGCAGCAAGGGCCCGAAGGAAAACTGCCACATGTCAGTCAGACACGCATCTCTAAGCAGGTTAAAGCAGTTTTACAAAGAGCACCAAAAATTATACACATAAAGTTCTCAACAGAATCCTGTGCACTCTAAACACTGTTAACGTGAAAACCTTCAGATGTAAATAACAGGAGAGACAGTAGCCCAATAACTACCCCCCAAGACCCCACACACCAGTTTGACAGCGAGCAAGATTTGCTTTGTCCATCTTTTTTTTCCCTTTGACGTAAAGCCAAGAAAGAATTTAAAGCAAACTCTAGCACCTTGTCATCTCATCCCTCCATCAGAAGGCGTCTCTGAAGAATACTGGGGTTTTTCTTACATAATCCACAATTACGTGCTTTACATTTTTTTTTTCCCTATGTGCTTCTTAAAATGAACCTCTCTGTACGCTTTTGGAGGCCAGCCCAGAAGTGGGAGAGAAGGGTAGTAGGGGGAAGCTGGAGAAGGGGCGGGCAGGGCGTGGACACAGCATTCCCATTAAGGTCTGTGATTTGCTCACCCAGAGCAGGTCTCTGTGACTCCAACCACTGGCCGAGGAGACCGTGAAATTGGCAGAATGACGACAGGCAAGGAGGAGTGGCTGGTGGGAAAAAAAAAATCAAGCAACTCCTGTAAGAGCCAAATGGACTCCTCATCCAGCAAGAGAAACGAGCTAAGAACTAGGCATGAAGCAGTGTGCGCCTGGATCCACTCTTGGTTCAGCCCGCTGACAGCAGCTGCTCCCATCACAGAAAATGCCATACCGGCGTGCACAGTGGCTCCCAGAGAAGCGCCGGCTGGCAGAGGTTCAAGGTGCAGGGGCTACTCCTTGGGGAGCCTGCTCTGTGATGGTGGCTGTGACCCACAAGACCCAACACACGCTGGCCAAGAGGCTGAGCGGGGAGCACACCCCGAGTCTAAACACCACCAGTGCACAGGCGCTGAGCACACAGCAGGTGCGACAAGCCAGCAAATGGCAAAAGTAGAAAGAATTCTTGGCGGTTAGGATTTCGTCTCCTTTGCATTCTCAACGCCCAGGCAGTCACCCCATTCTTCCTGCTCCTGAAGGAAAAGGGCTTTAAAACCTGACACGTCGAGAGCCGAAGGTGGTGGCTTTTGCACTTCCTGCCCACAGCCTTGGGGGAGGGTCCTCAAGGAGGGGTCTCAGAACTGTCTTTCACCCAAATCAGACCTTTTGTGCAAGACCCTGCCCTCTCCTCTCTCCTGTCAAAGCCCATCTCTCTGCCTCCATGCTGATCTTTTCTACGGTGTATGGTGTATTTTGTTTAATTTAAAGTCATTGACTTATTTGGGGCTGTGCTGGGTCTTCACTGCTGTGCACAAGCTTTCTCCAGATGCAGTGAGCGGGGGCTACTCTCTAGCTGCAGTGAGTGGCCTTCAGATGGTGGTGCCTTCTCTTGTTGCAGAGTGCAGGCTCTAAGGTGCACAGGCTTCAGCAGTTACAGTGGGCGGGCTCACTGGCTCTCAGGTTGAGTTGTCCCGTGGCTTGTGGGATCTTCCCTGATCCCACTGGGATCAAATCTGTGTCCCCTGCACTGGCAGGCGGATTCCCAACCACTGGACCACCAGGGAAATCCATATGGTGTCTTTTCTGAACAGCCCAGTCTGATACTTGCTCCTCGCTGCCTCACACTTGTCTGTCTGGCCTCTCACAAAGCTGGGCTTTTCAGCATCAGCGCCGTGGAAAGCACACTGGGTGGGGGGCAGCAGCCTCAGGTTCCGGCCCCGGACTCTCCAAACACACAGACAGGCCACAACTTCTCTGTTTCTTCATGTGTATACACAGAGATACACACAGGGCACACGGAACACCGCTCCCCTCCACTCCCCGCCTCCATGGCAGACAGCACCACCCAATGAAAGCACCCCTGCCCCCAGGTCCAGGGCAAGGTCTCCGAGCCCTTCTCAACACAGCACCCTGAGCAGCCACAATGAATCCACCTGCACCCAAGAGTACACCCACCTGCCACTCCCTGGACTGGGTGGTTTCTATTAAAAAAGCAGAGGCATCATTTTGCCAACAAAGGTCCATCGAGTCAAATGGCTTTTCCAGTAGTCATATATGGTTGTGAGAGTTGGACCATAAAGAAGGCTGAGCACCAAAGAATTGACGCTTTCAAACTGTGGTGCTGGAGAAGACTCTTGAGACTCCCTTGGGCAGCAAGGAGATCAAGCCAGTCAATCCCAAAGGAAATCAACCCTGAGTATTCACTGGAAGGACTGATGCTGAAACTAAAAGCTCCAACACTTTGGCCGCGTGATGTGAAGAGCCAACTCACTGGGAAAGCCCCAGATGCTGGGAAAGATTGAGGGCAACAGGAGAAGGGGGCGACAGAGGATGTGATGGTTGGATGGCATCACTGACTCAATGGACATGAATCTGAGCAAACTCTGGGAGACAGTGAAGAACAGGGAAGCCTGGCGTGCTGCAGTCCATGAGGTCACAGAGAGTCGGACACGACTTAGTAATGGAACAACAACAAGGACGCTGTAAACATGGTGGCCCCAAAACACAGCACCTAGAAGATGATGCAAAAAGGAACAGTTCATCCCTCTCTGGACTCGGAATTGGTTTGGGGGAACCAAGGTCCTTACAAAGCCGCGTCATCTCCAGCTCAGCTTCTGCTACATCCTGCAGTGTCTTAACCCTGAGCTCCTCCAGGGCCAGGAGGATATCTACCCATCTCACCATCTCTCCTCGGGGCCCCAGGCCAAACTGATCCATGCTGAGCCCCGAGGAAGCCATCCAGCAGGTGAGATAGAGAAGAGGGGGAAAGACACAATTCCCAAAGTTGGAGAATAAAACCAAATCTGACTTCAGCCTGAGAAGTGGGTACAAGCTCAAGTGGGTGGTCCTTGGGTCCCACACACTGTCTGGTTGCCTACAGGAAACTCAAGGGGAGAACACAGCCCTCCTGGACGTGAGGCTCAGACTCAGCCCTACCCTCCAAACCTGGCCCTGCCACTACCAGCTTTACATCCTGACCTACCCCACTCAGTCGGACCTATGCTTACTCCTTGGAAGGAAAGTTATGACCAACCTAGATAGCATATTAAAAAGCAGAGACATTACTTTGCCAACAAAGATCCGTCTCGTCCAGGCTGTGGCGTTTCCAGTAGTCATGCATGGATGTGAGAGTTGGACTATAAAGAAAGCTGAGCGCTGAAGAATTGATGCTTTTGAAGTGTGGTGTTGGAGAAGACTCTTGAGAATCCCTTGGACTGCAAGGAGAGCCAACCAGTCCATCCTAAAGGAGATCGGTCCTGAATGTTCATGGGAAGGACTGATGTTGAAGCTGAAACTCCATACTTTGGCCACCTGATGCGAAGAGCTGACTCATTTGAAAAGACCCTGATGGCTGGGAAAGATTGAGAGCAGGAGGAGAAGGGGATGACGGAGGATGAGATGGTTAGATGGCATCACCGACTCAATGGACATGGGTTTGGGTGAACTCCGGGAGTTGGTGATGGACAGGGAGACCTGGCGTGATGCAGTTCATGGGGTCACAAAGAGTCGAACACGACTGAGCGAATGAACTGAACTGAACCCCACTCAGGACACACAGCATCCTCCAGACTGGGCCTCTCCAACACCCTGTGGTATACAGGCCTGTGGTCCCCCTTAAGCGCTCTGCGCGAGGAGGCCCTGTCTCCCAAAACCCCTGCCCTGCCCCCTGCAAGGCTGGGGCTGTCCTCTCTCCTCGCAGCCCCGTCAGGTACTGACCACAGCCTCCGAGGTGAGGCTGAGACCCCCCTTGAAGGGCCCCAGGGGCTCTGGCTCCCGTGCTCCACTGCAGTCCCTTCTCAGCATCTGTCAGGCTCCCAAACCCCAGGAGGGCCTTGCTGACAAACCAAGCAAAAACTAACGAGCCCACAGCCGCTAGCAGGAGCCCCTTCTCCCCGCCATCAGCTGCAGAGCTGGAGGTGGGAGTGAAACATTCCCCTCTGTGCCCAGAGCAGTCAGGTGGACAGATAGGCCCATCTCCCAAGGAGTCTGCTTAAGGCCCAGGCCCGCCCTGCTCCAGTGGCGGGGCTGGGGAGGGTGCGGGGTGTCCAGCCAGGAACTTCAGGGGCCACAGTGAGCCCCAGGCAAGACTGGCTTTGTTTGATGGCGTGAGTCCTCCTCCCCACTCAGAGGTAAGGGGAGGCCGTCCCTCCTCCTGCTTGCCCATTCAAGCGTTAAGGAGCAGGAGGAGTGAGGAGCCAGGGCCTGGGCCTCCTCAAAGATCCGCCAGTAACTTATTAAGCCGCCCCATCCTTATTCGCCCTGGATACCCGCAGAGGTATCGGTTTACTTGGTAAAACCAGTTCTCGATGTTTAAGGACGGTGTGGGGCCTGGTGAATGGCAGGAGGAAACGGGACACCCCTGGGAACGGCGCTGTTCTTAGGGAAATGCAGCGCTGGGAAGAGACACAAGCACTCCCGCAGGCTGTAAAGCATTTTATTGTCAGCTGCGTGCTGGGACAGGGAGCCGAGTCACCTCGGCTCCACCTCTCAGTGGAGAGGACGTGCCCCCAAAATGCGATTGCCTCAAACTGCACATGGCCCATTTTCCCCATGGCGAGGCAAACACGTTTCTCTGTGTGTAAACTTTTCCAGTAACAGGTGATGCTCTGAAACCGGCAGAAAAGCGGACCCCTCTCTCCAAACTATGAAGGCCAATTATGCAACCTGTGTGAAGGAAAGGCCTTCTGGAGGGCCATGCCTGGGGACCAAAGTGCCCTGTGCATCCTGGGAAGGCATCCCACACCTGGGGAGAATGTGCACTGGTGCATCCTGGGAAGACATTCCAAGGGCACCACGTCTGGGGACCACAGCACCCTGTGCATCCTGGGAAGGCATCCCACACTGGGGACTACACGCACTGGTGCATCCAGGAAGACTGAAGTGAGAGAATTAAAGCGTCAAAGCCCACGCCATGAGGCCATCCAAGTATCTTCTGGAGGAAAGACCCTGACTTTCACTACTATGCTGTGAACAGGGAAGAGGGTGGCTTCCCTCCACTGCACACCCCAGACCCCATCAGCCTGTCTCTCCTGCACCACTGGCTGCTCCACGAGCCAGCTGGTGACCTAGGCTGGTCGATGTGGTGCTGAGCCACATGCTGGACTCTGGGACCTGAGATCCTTGCTTTCCTGGTCACAGACAGCCCCTGGTAGAGCCAGGTCCTCTGGTGCACCCCGGTCACCAAAGGAGGACCAGTGGCTGCATGTGATGCTCTGAATCCTGTCCCTCAAATCCACAGCATGCCGGTGGCTCTTAGGTCACCATCCACCAGCAATGGACAGTACAGTCCCTACTCTCTTTTAGAGAAGGGACTCTAAAAAGACAAAACTTTTCTTTCAAAGTAACATCTCCCCATAAAGCACTGCAATGTGATCATCACCTAGACCCACAAAAGCCTCTTTAAGTGCCCACACATCCTCCCTTTTTAACCCAGGAAAGGAGCACCAGGACCAAGCACCCCAGGCTGATTTTGCTCTGCGGTTTAGGTTTGCAGGCCAGTAGGACCCCAAAGCTCAGAAGCCTAGGCAAAGAGTGCAGGGTGTTGGCCAAGGATTTGATCCATAGGACTCCGGAGATTTCTAACAATCTTGGGAAAAAAAGAAGTCTACCAACAAACGTCATCCAACCACAGTCAGGGGCCAACACGCCTTTCCATCTCTCCTGTATTCAGAGTGCTGCTGTTCCATGGAAACAAGGAACTTGAACAGGGGAAAAGACCCGAGGGCTGCACTCCTGTCACCCCCACCCCAGGGGCCCACAGCCCCTCCCCACCTCCAGTTCTGAAAGACAGTGGTGCCCAGGCACACATCACGAAGGCAAGAACCTTCTGCAGACTCAGCAAGCAAGTGAGCCAACAGGCAGGAACAAAACCTGCGCCTGGAGACAGACTTCACGCCACCAGGCGGGGGGTGGCTTTGAAGGCAGCGAGCTGTGCCCTTTTGGGGTACTCCGGGGTGTGACAAACAGGGGTCTGGATATTCTGGGGCTTTAAAATCCATCCGTTTTTGTCCTGCATGGGGTACACAGTTCACTGCTTAAGGCACATCTCCGTCACTTCCTCACCACCTAGAAAACTACCCACACGTGTCATTTCAGAGACTACATGGTGCAGAAGAAAACACCGCACCAGGAGCAAAGAGGCCTGGGCGCCAAGTTCAGGCCCGACACCCACCAGCTGCGTGTGACCCTGAGCAGGGCAGTCAGCATCCCAGGGCCTCAGTGCCTCATTGGACAAACGGGGGTAATAACACCTGAACCATCTGCCTCATACTTTCTATAGGTCCTTTGATGTCTGAGCATTCTCTCTTCTATGACGAACCGACAATTACGAAAGTTGACTGTGGCCGCAGACTCATGTCAGGACCCACAGGGCCTGTGTCTATCTGCACACGTGGGCATACACACAGCCTCGTCACAGTCACAGGAGGATTCCCACCCCCACCCCCGACCCTGCCTGGGAGTCTAACCAGCGTGCTTTCTGCCCCTGCAGCCCAGGCGGCATGCTGTAGGCATTTCGTGACACCTGCATCGTGGTGTGGGACGTGACGGTTCAAATGGGAGGGAGTCCTCCCTGATTCTTGAGGCCGCAGGCTTCCTCCTCACGCCCAGAGGCGGGATGACCTGAGGGATCCAGGGTTCTGCTGTCTGGGCTAGCCCCCTAGACCACCCAGGGGCCTGAAAACCTACTAAGGCACCAGGAGGCACCAGTCTTCAACAACAGCGTGTGTTTTCCGGCCTCCCTGATAGCTCAGTTGGTAAAGAATCTGCCTGAAATGCAGGAGACCTGGGTTCAGTCCCTGGGTTGGGAAGATCCCCAGGAGAAGGGAAAGGCTGCCACTCCAGTATTCTGGCCTGGAGAATTCCACGGACTATAGAGTCCATGGGCTGCAGAGTCAGACACAACTAAGCGACTTTCACTTTTCCATCCTCACTGCTGGCGGCTTGAGGATGGACCAGTCAGATTCAAGGGCCCAAGTTGAGAAGATGGGCCCCTCGGGGCGGCTGTGGCATCCCACACTTTCCTGACTGCCGCCGTGTTGGGACCGCCAGGCAGAAGGAGCCAAGTTCCAGCTCTGGGAGGCCTGGCCTGTGGGCTCCACAGGTTTTCTCCCAGCGACCCGCTCAGGCCCAGCCTCCAGGGCAACATACCCTGTGCGTTCTCCCCAGAGTTCAAAGCCTGATGCAAACAGAAAGCCCTGAGCTCTCCTGCCCCTCCTGTCAGGCTGGTAAAGGCACCAGGAGGCAGATTCAGGTGTTCTCTGGTCCACCTGCTCACACCGGGCACACAAGCCAGAGTCCCTCCAGCGACTTTCCATAAGGTTTTCACAGCCACATGAAGATCCCTGGCCGATGTCTGGATGCCTGCCCTGGAGGCAAGGCCAGAAGCAGATGGAGTGACCGCAGGAGCCAGGTGCCCAGCCCACAGGTCCTAGACTCAGCTCCCTGCAACTCGGAATCACTGATAGGAACCAAGGAAACCCCTCAGTGGCCTGAGTTTCTCCTTTTCCGTTTGTTAATGAGAAGCAAGTGGAGAAGGCAATGGCGCCCCACTCCAGTACTCTTGCCTGGAAAATCCCATGGACAGGGGAACCTGGTAGGCTGTCCTCTATGGGGTCGCACAGAGTTGGATACGACTGAAGTGACTTAGCAGCAGCAGCAGCAGCAGCAATGAGGAGCAAGAAGAAGAGGACAAGGGCTTCCCAGCCCAGCTGCACCTCAGCATCATCTCATCAGAAGCACCTAAGAGAGCTTTCAGGCTTCCCTGGCGGCTTGGCGGGGAAGAAGCCACCTGCTGCTGCAGGAGACGCGGGTTCGAGCCCTGGGTCGGGAAGATCCCCTGGAGAAGGAAACGGCAACCCACTCCAGGATCCTTGCCTGGAGAATCCCACAGAAACAGAGGAGCCTGGAGGGTTACAGTCTATGGGGTCACAAAAGAGTCGAACGTGACTGAGCGACTAAACAACAGCAACAGAGAGCTTTTAAATGACGCCGATATTCCAGCCCTTTACCCAGTTACATCAGAATCTCGCACTCTCTGAGAAGGGGGCCACATGCTACATGGAAGAAGCTCCCGGGGGTCTGGCTGGGGGGCTGAGAGGCTAGAACGACCCGACAGCCACTTCTTTTTTAACATTCCACCAGCCACATGCCATCGGCTGAACCCTCCATTAGTCACCTGAGCCTTAACAACACAGAGGAACGTTTACCGAGCCCCAAGGATGTCCCAACTGCGCCCCTGGCCAGCAAGAGGGAGAGGACGGGGCAGTAAATGAGCCCCAGCTATGACCAGATTTCTGTCACGTCACATGAGAACTGGCTTCCAGCTCTGCTATTAACTTGCCATGTGGCCACAGCCCATCTCCCCTTTTCCCCCACCGAATCCCCTCCCGGCAGCCCTGGGTCGCTTCAGCCCAGCTTTCCACCTCTCTGGATGCCTGCTCTAACCCCCGGGGCCTCCTGCCCTCCGAGGTTCAGGAGCAGGCGGCACCTGCTCTGGAAACGCCCCAGGCCAGGCTGTCTGTCACCCCTGCCGCAGGGTCTCTAGACCCTGACCGAGGGCCACGGCAGTCTCGAAGAACAGCCCGAGAGGGCGCCTGGGCTCAGGCTTGGCTCGGAGGCTCACAGGAAGCCCTCAGATTGGTCAACAAAGGATACACACGGCAAAGTCGTCAGCCACTCGTGGCACGCAGAAGCAAAACATCGTGGAGCAAAACACTCCGACACGTGAGGTTTCAATCAAAGGAAGGCAGAGATGAGTTCTCACAGTGGGCCGTGGCCCAGAAGCACGCTTGCAGTGGGGAGGAAGATGTGAACCCCTCCCCTTCGGGGTCGGCAGAGGACTTCCTCAGGGTATTAATAGCCATCAGCTGTCCCCACACGAAAGCCACAGATTCCCTTCCCAGGGAACGGCCGCAGGCTCCGAAGGACACTGAACTATGAACCACTTTAATGTGCTGAGGTGGCAGGATGGAGGGGGATGCCGAACATTTGCCTTCTCTCTTCGGAGGTCAAGTTTGATCCTGACGACTATCATTTATGGGATAAAAACATGAGGCGGAAAAGAAAACATCCAGGTTCCTGATCCTGCAACTGTGGGCCAAGGACTCCTTCATGGGGTGGGGGAAGCTCATCTGCAGAGAGAATACGACCTCTCCCCCAGCGACTGCTCACCAGTCCAAGGCAGGATATCAGTCTGGATGCCAGGACAGCGTCAAATTCTAGGAAAACCGAGTGTGCAGGAAATGCTCCAGTCCTCAGCTTAGTTCATTTTACTTTTTTAAACTGGAGTATAATTGCTTTGCAACGTTGTAGTGGTCTCTGCCATACAGCCACAAGAATCAGTCATCATTATCTAGAAGGGGACAGGAGAGGATAAGATGGCTGGAAGGCATCACTGACTCAATGGACATGAGTTTGAGCAAACTCTGAGATGGTGAAGGACAGGGAAGCCTGGCATGCTGCAGCCCATGGCGTTGCAAAGAGCAGGACACGACTGAGCGACTGAACAACAATATCCCCTTCCTCTTGAGCCTCCCTCCATCCTCCACTCCACTGCGTGTTACAGCCTCAGCAGCTAACAGTCACGTAGAGTGAGGCCTTTACAGGCCAGGTAGGGGTGGGTAAGGAGAAAGAAGCGCCTCCATCAGCCCTCCCTCGGAGTACAGACACTAAAATGGGGACGGGGCACTGAGCATCCTGACCTCTGCCTCCGCCTTCCTCTTCGTCCTCCCCAGCTTCACCAGAAGCAAGTCATGACATGCTCTTCTAGACAGATATGATTCCAAGTCCAAAGCTGACATTACTGACCTAGACCCAAGGACCTCATGAAGAAAGGGGTGCATCAGTGTATGCAGACAAAACTCTAGTCCAAAAAGATACAGGCCGTCCCTGTGTTCATAGCAACTCTATTCACAAGAGCCAAGCTATGGAAACGCCCCACATGCCCATTAACAAAGGAATGGTAAAGATATGGCACGTGTGTACAGCGGACTACTACTCAGCCATAAAAAGACTGAAATAATGCCATTTGTGGCAACATGAATGCAACCAGAGATTATCTAAGTAAATCAGAAAGAAAAAGACAGACATCATATGATATCACTTTATGTGGAATTTAAAATATGACACAAATGAGCATATCTATGAAACAGAAACAAAGCCAAGGCTATAGAGAAGAGACTTGTGGTTGCCAAGGGGAAGGCATGGGGGGAGGGATGAAACAGGCTGGGATTAGCAGTTGTGAAGCATTATATATAGAATGGATAAACGACAAGGTCCTTCTGTATAGCACAGAGAATTATATTATGATGATCCTATGATAAACCATAATGGAAAAAAATTGGGGACACATCATTTTCAAGGCAGGAGCCTGCTGTGCGCCCCTTTGCCTGGCAAAGTGATAAAGCTATCCTTTTCTGCTTCATCCAAAAAAAAGTATTAAAAAAGAGAGAGAGACAGCGTTTGTGTGTGTGTGTGTGTGTGTGTGTGTGTGTAATGGAATCACTGCTATATAGCAGAAATTAACACATTATAAGTCAACTATAGTGGAATTAAAAAAATAAAGTTTACTGAGCATCAAAAAAAAAAAGAGAGAGAGAGAGAGAAAGAAAGGGATGCTTCTGTTTCTGACAGTTTAATCCCGGTCTGATTTAAAGCATGAAACAGCTAAGAGATCCTCATGCCCTAAGACCACCCGTTCACCAACAGGAGTGTCCTGGTGCTGGGACTTAAGTGCTTCATTGTGGAAAAACCTCTATGCTGACTCCAAGAGTGACAAGGATTTTTCTTTAAAACAAACAAGCAAAAAGAGCAAAAAAAGAAAAGGGGGGAGAAGTGAAATGCTGAGTTATTCTGTCCAACTAGCCATGTATGGTCATTCAGCCACTAAGTGGGACAGACTCGCCACTTTTAAAGCTGGGGCTGGGGTTCCACGCCCTCACTGATTAACATCACGGACATTCTTACTGGATGCCCTTTTCATTCCTTAAGAAAATACTCGAGACCAGCATTTGGCACACAGCCACGTGTGAGGGTTCAGTCCCTTTTTTGGGTAAAATTATGATAGAACACACATAACAGAAAACCAGATAAAACACACACTAGCATTTACAACCTTAACCGATTTTAAGCGTGCGATTCAGTATATACACATTACTGTACCAATCTCTAGAATCCTCTTCATCCTACAAAACTAAACTCCATCCCATTAACCAATAACTTTCCACTCCTTCCCCCAGCCGCTGGCAGTCACCATTCTACTTTCTCTCTGAATTTGACCTACGAACCTTCTAGGATTTGTCTTTTTGTGGCCGACTTATTTCACTCAGCATAATGTCCCCACAGTCCATCTGTGTTGGAGCATGTGTGAGGATCCCCTTCCTCTTTAAGGCTGAATAACACTCCCCTGTATGCATGTACCACATTCATCCACAGATAGACACTTGCCTGCTTCCCCCCTTTGGCTTCTGTGAGTAATGCTATGAACATGGCTATAGTTCCTTTATTTTTAAAAGTCAAAGATGATTTCCAAATCAGGCAGCTTCCTAAAAGACCAAAAGTTAAGTTTTTGTAAGCATACCATATTCCTCTTTCCTAATCCATTTTGGTCTACTCTGGAATAAAGTCTAGTTATCCCTCCTCACACTTCCTAAACTGTTTCCAACAAGATCTGAACATGCACTTGGATTTTAATAACACGTGGTGAATTCACCTCCCAACTCCACGTGTCTGCACCCAAGCCTTCCGGGACCTCTCAGGGCGGCGGCCACTGAGGCCACCTCAGCCGCTGTCCTGCAGACCCTATTCCCACCAACCTGGCCATCTAGGGGTTCAAGCCCTCCCTTCCCGAGACTGTACCAAGGAGGAGTTCAAAAAGACCTGGGAATTTAAATGATCTGTGAATGTAGGCACTGGACCACCCTTTTTCAAACATATCCCCCAAGTCACCCAGAAACCCAACCCAGTAACTTTGACTTTGGGGATGGTCCATGGACATGTGACTCAACCCAGGTCCTGACTTCAACCTCCCAGAGCAGGGGAGGCTACCTCAGTCAGAACCAGAGGAGAACACCTCCAAAGGGAAGAGTGAACAGAGGAAGGCTTCACTGGTCCCATGTCCAATTACCTTTCTATTTTAAAAAGGGTGAGATTAAAAGGCTAATAGTGGAAACAGTGACAGGCTTCATTTTCTTGGGCTCCAAAATCACTGCAGACAGTGACTGCAGCCATGAAACTAAAAGATACTTGCTCCTGAGAAGAAAAGCTGTGACGAATCTAGGATTGCCTAGGATCTGCCTGTATTAAAAAGCAGAGACGCTACTTTGCTGACAAAGGTCCGTCTAGTCAAAGTATGGTTTTTCCGGTAGTCACGTAGAGATATGAGAGTTGGACCATAGAGAAGGCTGAGCACTGAAGAACTGATGCTTTCAAACTGGGGTGCTGGAGAAGACTCTTCAGAGTCCCTTGGACAGCAATGAGATCAAACCTGTCAATCCTAAGGGAAATCAACCCTGAATAAACACTGGAAGGACTGATGCTGAAGCTCCAATACTTTGGCCACCTGATGTGAAGAGCTCACCCATTGGAAAATATCCTGATGCTGGGAAAGAGTGAAGATAGGAGAAGGGGACGACAGAGGATTGAGATGATTGGATGGTATCACCAACTCGACGGATATGAGTTTGACAAGCTCCAGGAGATGGTGAAGGACAGGGAAGCCTGGCATGCTGCAATCCATGGGGTCTCAAAGAGTTGGACACGATTTAGTGACTGAACAACAACGACAAAAGGCTAGGCTAATCCAAGTGTCTTTGCCTTAAGAAATCAATTTATCCCACCTTTTGAACTCCAGCGTCAATAAAGATCCAGGGTTTCCATACAGGCAGTGCATTAAAGTAGGAACATTTGAGAGTCCAGCCCATCACATAAACCTGCCCCAGGGAGGACCCCCAGGCCGGGCAGGCACAGCTGGGCCAGTCACACTCACCTCTTTCAGACCCTGGTAGCTCATCTGGTAAAGAATCCACCTGCAATGCAGGAGGGGAGACCCTGGTTCAATTCCTGGGTCAGGAAGAACCCCTGAAGAAGGGATAGGCTGCCCACTCCAGTATTCGTGAGCTTCCCTGGTGATTCAGATGGTAAAGAATCCCCCTGCAATGCGAGAGACCTGGGTTTGATCCCTGGGTTGGGAACATCCCCTGGAGGCGGGCATGGCAACCCACTCCAGTATTCTTGCCTGAAGAATCCCCATGGACTGAGGAGTCTGGCAGGCTACAGTCCATGGGGTTGCAAAGAGTCAGACACGAGTGAGTGTCAAAGCACAACACACAGCGCCAGGGCAGCCCATCAGCTGGCATTCCCTGTGCTCCCTGACCCTGGGAAGACAAAAGGCACCAGAGTCCCGGCCCTGAGGGAGCCTGCAAGTCTGGGGCAGGACCCAGAGAAAGCAGAAGAGAGCTGAATGATTAAACTCGGGTTCAGGACATCCCACAGACTTCTCAGAAGGAGACGAAGGGAAGGTGCTTGGGGCGGGAGAAAGCGCCCCAGCCTGATGGAAGAGTGCAGAGGAAGGCAGAGCACACCCAGCACTGCAGCCCGGCAGCCAGCAGTGCCCGCCGTGCCAGCCCCAGCTCTGCAGTGCCCCCACGCCGGGCATTTCACATGCACGCTCTCTCTCTGGATCGTCACTACCCAAGGGCATCATCTGTTATCACCCGTTCTCCCCACTGGAGAAAGGAGGAGATAACTCGGAGGGGTCAGGCTGCTTGCCTCAGGTCATGGTGGTGTGCATGGTACTAGGAGGGGCGGCGAGAGGGTTGCAGGAGAAAGAAGAGCCCCTGGAGAGGCAGGCAAGCCAGCTGCCTGAGCAGTGGGCAGGACGCTGGCCCAGGCGCCCCGGGGCTGCAGCTGAGGGGCTGGCAAGGTGGAGGCAGCCCGAGACGAGTCCTCCTCCCCGGGAAGAAACCAGGATAAAGGTGGGTGAGGAGGAGAGAAGCAGGACAGACCCGTGCATGGCCATCCTCCAAGGCGACCCACCCCTCGGTCCTCCTCCACTCTGCTCTAAAAGTCTGGACAAGCTTCAGTCTCAGGTGGGTTCAGACGAGCTTGGAGTTATCAGCAACCGCCAGTTCTTCTCTCAGCACCTTGAGCTTAGGATGGCCTCAGCTGCAACTCAGTCCATCTCCATTGGAAAAGTCCAGTTTTGGAAGCTCTGCTCTATAGAGCTCAAATGTCACAAATTCTCACCCCAACAATGGTGGGAGGAGGTTGTTGAGAACAGGGGTCCCCCACCTCTGAGCCGGGGACCCGTATCCTATCAGGTCAGCGGGGGCATTATATTAGAAATAAAGCACACGATTAATGTGATGTGCTTGAATCTTCCCGAAACCGTTCCCCTACCCCTGGTCCGTGGAAAAATTGTCTCCCATGAAATTGGTCCCTGGTGCCAAAAAGGCTGGGGGCCGCTGGCTGAGAAGACCAACTTTGCACAAAAACGCGAGAAC
>SJYF01000923.1:208158-223406 GCA_006410515.1 Procapra przewalskii
CCTCTGTTCTTGGGAACTGGAGAAACCACCCAGCTCAACCTCTTCACCATCTGAGCCACCAGGGAAGCCCAACCTGATGAAACTCAATCCCAAACCAATGGAACCCTTGCAGCATTCAGCTGGCAGCCTCTCTACCCTTCCGAAACCTCTACCTCCTCTCAAAACATCACCAACAGACTCAGAACTGGGGGTACAAGGTGCGGCCTCCTCAATAATTCTGGCTGAGCCCATCAACTTCAGACAAGCGCTTTCTCATCCTCATACTTCATCGTTCTCCTTCCTAGAAAAATAGGACTAAAGTTATACTGGAAAAGACCGTGGCCCTGAATGCCATGCAAAGAAGCAGAGAAACTGCCTTTCCACAAAGAAAGGGCTGAATAAGAAAAACTGTTATTAGCCCTGGACGCAGGCCACGCAGCCGGCTTTACGGAGCGCAGAGCCTGCCCAGGCAAGTCCTCCCATGAGTCCTTCTCACAAACTAGTTATAACATCAAACACACTGATCTTGGCATTTAACCCCAAAACCTAAGGCAAGGGAGAGACTCCTTTTCTTTTTAAAAGTTTGAAAAATTCATTTCCCTCCTTTCTGTTACCAAAGGACTTGGTACCTCTTACCACTTCCTACCTTTCTGGGGTGTGGAGTAGCCTGCGATGTGTTTCTAAACTCATTCATGCGCCACCCGTGACTCTCACACCCTGAACCATGCTGGTCCTAATTCTGCAACGAACAAAAAACGAGGCCAGGCACCTCCGTCGGAAAGCAGTGTGGCTCCTTCTCGGCCCCTGAGGGCTGCACAAGGAGGTTTTCACTCATCTTATGCCAGAGGCACAGGCTTGGACCTCAGGCCCGAGGACTAGGTGACCGCCCAGCTTTCCACCCTGACACAGACTCGCTCTCTGCGCATAGACCTTCTGTGAAGGGCTCGAAAACCGAATGCTTTAAGGAATGGCCATGGATTAAGAGAAACGTTGAGCAAGCGATAAAAAAGTAAACGCTCGGTGAGAAAACATATCAGAAACACTGAGAAAGTCCGGATCTGTCAACCTGAGGTGGTCTTAGGGCCACTGCGAACGCAGCATCTGGACTCAGCTCCATGCAGAACAGATCAAAGCCAGGCGGCAGCCCTCGGGAGCCATCATGGGCACAAAGGGGAGACTCCTTTCCTTCAAGGCAAAGGAGAACCCAGCAGCTCAGAGACAGAAGGGAAGCCCCAGCAATTTAAAGTCTGGACTCAAGGTCAGAAGGAGGAGCCCACGGAGCCCAGAAGAAGAAATGGGATTTCCCTGTTCACTCAGTGGTAAAGAATCCACCTGCAATGCAGGAGACGCAGGTTCAATCCCTGGGTCAGGAGGATCCCTGGGAGCAGGCAAGAGCAACCCACTCCAGTATTTTTGCCTGGGAAATCCCATGGACAGGGAGCTCGCAGGCTCCAATACTTGCAGTTGCAAGGGTTGGACACAAGAGTTAGACAGGACTTAGCAACTAAACAGAAGTATACAAGGAGAAATATCCCAGGACATCCCTATGTGCAGAACCTGAAAAGAAATGATACAAATGAACTTATTTGCAAAACAAAACAGACTCACAGGCTTAGAGAACAAACTTAAGGTTGCCAAGTGGGCTGAATGGGGGCAGGGATAGTTAGGGAGTTTGGGACGGATATGTATATACACTCCCATATTTAAAATGGATAACCAACAATGACCTACTGTATACAGCACTCTGCTCAACATTATATGGCAGCTTGGGTGGAAGGGGAGTTTGCAGGAGAATGGATACATGTGTAAAATATAGACGGGTCACTTTGCCGTCCACCTGAAATTAGGCTTCAGCAATACATGAACCGTGAACTTCCAGATGTTCAAGCTGGTTTTAGAAAAGGCAGAGGAACCAGAGATCAAATTGCCAACATCCGCTGGATCATCGAAAAAGCATGAGAGTTCCAGAAAAACATCTATTTCTGCTTTATTGACTATGCCAAAGGCTTTGACTGTGTAGATCACAATAAACAATGGAAAATTCTTCAAGAGGTGGGACTACCAGACCACCTGACCTGCCTCTTGAGAAACTTATATGCAGGTCAGGAAGCAACAGTTAGAACCAGACATGGAACAATAGACTGATTCCAAAGAGGAAAAGGAGTACATCATTGTATATTGTCACCCTGCTTATTTAACTTCTACACAGAGTACATCATGAGAAACGCTGGGCTGGAAGAAGCACAAGCTGGAATCAAGATTGCCGGGAGAATTATCAATAACCTCAGATATGCAGATGACACCATCCTTATGGCAGAAAGTGAAGAGGAACTAAAGAGCCTCTTGATGAAAGTAAGAGAGGAGAGTGAAAAAGTTGGCTTAAAGCTCAACATTCAGAAAACGAAGATCATGGCATCCAGTCCCATCACTTCATGTGCAAATAGATGGGGAAACAGTGGAAACAGTGTCAGACTTTATTTTTCTGGGCTCCAAAATCACTGCAGATGGTGATTGCAGCCATGGAATTAAAAGACGCTTACTCCTTGGGAGTTATGACCAACCTAGATAGCACATTAAAAAGCAAAGATATTACTTTGCCAACAAAGGTCTGTCTAGTCAAGGCTATGGTTTTTCCAGTGGTTATGTATGGATGTGAGAGTTGGACTGTGAAGAAAGTCGAGCGCCGAAGAATTGATGCTTTTGAACTGTGGTGTTGGAGAAGACTCTTCCAAGTCCCTTGGACTGCAAGGAGAGCCAACCAGTCCATCCTAAAGGAGCCCGGTCCTGGGTGTTCATTGGAAGGACTGATGCTAAGGCTGAAACTCCAATACTTTGGCCACCTCATGCGAAGAGCTGACTCACTGAAAAAGACCCTGATATTTGGAGGGATTGGGGTCAGGATGAGAAGGGGATGACAGAGGATGGGATGGCTGGATGGCATCACCAACTTGATGAACATGAGTTTGAGTGAACTCCGGGAGTGTGACGGACAGGGAGGCCTGGCATGCTGCGATTCATGGGGTCGCAAAGAGCTGGACAGGATTGAGCAAAAACTATGACAACATTGTTAATCGGCTATACTCGAATACAAAATAAAAAGCAAAAAAAAAAAAGAGAGAGAGAAAGAACGTCTTCACCAGTGTGTGTATATACACACACACACACACACACTCCTACCTCGTGGCCTTAAGCCTCCACGGCCTGGCCAAATTCCAGCTCTGCTAATTGCATCAGACCCACCTTTCACCCCTCCTCACCCTCTGCAATTAGCCCAGATTCTCTGCTTCCTGCTGCTCTGGGGGAGGCGGGGGTGCAGGGTGAAGTCTGAGGCCAGCTGCTCCCTCGGTCCCACCCACAGCCCAACCCCAGAAGTGCTGGTTTCAGAAGGTGCCTGAAGCAATCCAGCCCCTTCCTCTGGGGCTCCCAGAGAGTGTGAAGTCAGCTTAACATGGGGGAGCCCAAGCAGGAGGCCCTGGGGAAGCAGCATTCCCAGCATGGCCCACCTGCACACAACGGCTAGTCTGCCCACAGCAAGCCACCTCCCTCCAGGACTGCAGAAAGCAGCCAGTGACCATGAGAGCTTGAGCTCCACCAGCCTCACTTGCCTAATCTGTAAAATGGGGACAGCAGTTTCATCCTCACAGTGACAGAGCTGAAAGCTCCTAGCACAGTGCCTCGCTTATAGCCATCCAGCTATCTTCTCTCAGCCTTCTGACAGGGCCACAGGGCTGAGTCCCAAAGTTCCTGCCTGCATTCAATATGGCTCTATGGCATTTCTTCTAAAAGCAGAAGGGGAAAAAAAGAAAACCAAGTCCAACTGGCAGTTGGTCTCACGTGCTGCAAAAACAAAACCCTGCCTCTGGGAAGACACGGGGCTGCGCGGCCCGTGACCAGGTGTCCACAGCCCTGTCGGCTCTGTCCCTGGCAGCAGGTCAGGGAGGGTCATCGGTCAGGAGCACACGCCTTCTGCTCGGTGTGGAGAAAGGGAATTCAGGTGGACCTGAAGCTGCTGTCCTGCAGCCCCGCCACCCCACTTTCAGCCCCAGACAGGCTGACCTGGAGCCGCTGCCCTGGAGCCCGGGGGGCCAGCAGCCTGCTGCAAGGCTCCGCTCTCCCGGGCCTGAGGAAAGCATTTTATCCTCCTCCCGCTGTTCCCTCCAGGCAGGGGACCTAGCAACTGCCACCCACAGCCCCCCGAGCCTCTCGGGCTTGTCCCCTCTCCCCTCTGCCCCAGCTTTGGTCCAGGCTTCCATGACCTGTCCTGACTCCCCAACTCCCTCCTGAAGCCAATCCACTCTCAATATGGGTGTCAAAAGAGCTCTCTTTTTTTAAACTTTCCTCTTTCAGAAGGTTATAAACACTTCCAAGTCTCTCTGGGATGAAGTTCAAATTCATGAGCCTGGCATCCGCCCTTGGGAACCTCCCTACCTTTGGAGCCTCACCCATCACCACTCCCCAGAGAAGCCCCAACCTCCAGCCACTCAGGGGTGACTTGCTCAGCCCTCAGGCTGCTCTGTGCCTCTCTGGTTCTGCAGGCGCTGTTGCTCCCCCAGGACACCCCCCCATGCACCCCATTTTCTGCCAGACTAGCTCCGTGCCCTTCCTTCAGGACTCAGGCCAAGCACCACCCCCTTTGCAAAGCTCTCCTTGGGCACCGGCCCTCCCCTGGCTGGAGCACTCCTGCCCGTGTCCTGTGACATCCGTGTGCTGTGACATCCATGTCCTGTGAAATACGTGTCCTGTGACATCCGTGTGCTGTGACATCCATGTCCTGTGACATCCGTGTCCTATGATATCCGTGTCCTGTGACATCCGTGTCCTGTGACATCTGTGTCCTGTGCACGGGTGTTCTAGCGGCTGGTTTGCCTGGCTTGTCTTCCATCCCGCTGGACACGAGCCTCTCAGGCATGGAGATCGGCCTTAAGAAGGAGGAGGAGGAACAGACACAAGAACTGGAGGACTCCCGGAGGGGCACACCCATCTCTCTGGGCCACCAGCGTTTCCATGTCCCATGTTTCATCACCCGATACCAGGGAGAACAGGGGACAGGAAGGGAGAGGAAGGAAAGAGGAAAGGAGGAGCCCACGCAGACCACCGCCCTCCCCAGCCTCGCTTCCCAACATGGTCTGGAAGTGTCTCCCTTAAACTTTAGACTGAGAGCAAGCACGCACAGGGAAGTCAGCCATCTCCTGGGTCGAGTCCATGGCAGACAAAGGCCCCCAGCTCCGAAAGGGGGCGGGGGTGCTGGGACCCCTCTGATGAAGGCCTCCCAGGCCTGGGGCTGGACCACCCAGCCTCACCACTGCATTTGGTCACCATGTCACAGCCCTGCTGGAGACTCCAAACCAGCATCCAGTGACACACCAACAAGGACGTTTGCCCAGATGTCCGGTATAAATAATCTCAGACCTCCATTCGCACGGCAGAGACACAGAAATCTTCAGCATTCAGCAGCAACACAGAACACAGCATTTTTCATGGGTGAAGGACACAAAGGGGCAATTCAGCAAAGAAAAACAAAAGGCCCATAAAGAAGGCAATTTTGGCAATAAGTAGCAAAAGTCCTCAAAGTATTCATGCCCTCTGACCCGGAAATTCCATGCTAGGAATTTATCCTAAGGACATAAAAACAGTTGTTGAAAGATTTATGGACCAAGGTTGTTCACGGAGGTATTATTTATAATTCTAAGACAGAAATAACTCAGTATCAAAGAGACTGGTATAGCCACATGACGAAGTGCCATATAGACACTAAAATGCATTTATGAAAGAACATGGGAAAGGGTATGAGGAAATGCTCACTGCACAGTAAATGAAAAGAAAGGTTTTCATACAAGCCAGACCTTGAAACATACATAGGCACAAAGTTAGAAAGAATAAATATCAAAATGGTATGCCTAGCTGGTAAGATAGTGGGCAGATTTAATTTTCTTTGCATTTCCCAGTCTGCAATCAGAAAATATAATCAAAAATATTACCTTTAATTTCCTCAAAACATAGAGATAAGCTACATCAAGAATACCTACCTTCCAATAAGAAAAAATGCAAAATGAAAAAAAAAACCCACCTCACAGCCTTTCTCTTTTAAGAGTGGAGAGTCTGTCATACAGAGTAAAATGAGTCAGGAAGAGAAAAACAAATATTGTATATTAACGCATGTATGTGGAATCTAGAAAAATGGTATAGATGAGCCTATTAGGGCAGGAATAGAGATGCAGAGATAGGGAACAGACCTGTGGGGAAGGGCAGGAAAGAGAGGGTGTGTACACACCGGGGGCTTCCCTGGGGCTCGGCAGGAAAGAATCTGCCTGCAACGCAGAAGACCCAGGCTCGATCCCCGGGTGGGGACGATCCCCTGGAGGAGGAAATGGCAACCCACTCCAGTGTTCTTGCCTGGGAAATCCCATGGATAGAGGAGCCTGTTCATGGGGTCACAGAGTTGGACCATGTGTAAGATAGATAGCTAGTAGGAAACTGCTGTATAGCAGAGGGCTCAGCTTGGTGCTCTGTGATGACCTCTGTGATGACCTCTGTGATGAGTGGCGAGAGGGAAGTGGGTGAGAGGGAGGCTCAAGAGGAAGGGGATATACATATACTTATAGTTGATTCGTTTTTGTACAGGAGAAACTAACAACATTCTAAAGCATTGAGAGTGAAAAAGCTGGCTTAAAACTCAGCCTTCAAAAAACTAAGATCATGGCATCTGGTCCCATCACTTCATGGCAAATAGATGGGGAAACAACAGAAACAGTGACAGACTTTTGCTTGAGCTCCAAAGTCACGGAAGATGGTGATAGCAGCCATGAAATTAAAAGACGCTTGCTCCTTGAAAAAAAAGAACTATGACCAACCTAGACCACTTATTATAAAGCAGAGACATTATTTTGCCAACAAAGGTCCATATAGTCAAAGCTAAGGTTTTTCCAGTAGTCTTGTATGGATGTGAGAGTTGGACCATAAAGAAGGCTGAGCACTGAGGAAATGATGCTTTTGAACTGTGGTGTTGGAGAAGACTCTTGAGAATCCCTTGGACTGCAAGGAGATCCAACCAGTCCATTCTAAAGGAAATCAGTCCTGAATACTCATTGGAAGGACTGATGCTGAAGCTGAAGCTCCAATACTTTGGCCACCTGATGCGAAGAGATGACTCATCGGAAAAGACCCTGATGCTGGGAAAGACTGAGAGCAAGAGGAAAAGGGGTGGCAAAGGATGAGATGTCTCGATGGCATTACCGACTCCAGGGATGTGAGTGTGAGCAAGCTCAGGAGATGGTGAAGGACAGGGAAGCCTGGTGTGATGCCATCCATGGGGTCACAAAGCCAGACACGACTGAGTGACCGAACAACAACAAATACTCCAATAAAATAGAGTGGAGAAAGCAATTTCTCCCTTACAAATTCAATACACTATCATTCATAAAGCAGATTCCCTTGGTACCTGTAGACAGGGCCTGAGCAGAGTTAAGTTCCCTTGAACACTGTCTCTATCCACCAAAGCACATCACATCTACCTAAAGAGACTTCACTTTATCTAAAAAGCCTCCAGACCACATGAATTAGAGTTCACTTTGTTCCCACCAACGGTGTCAAATACACATTTCCTTCTATTTTTACTTTTGATGAAAGTCTTTCATTTTTTCAAACTGTGCACATTTCTAAAGATAATTCTAGCAGTTAGCCCATGCTTATCTAATACAAATACCACAGAAAACCAACAGATCCCCGAAGTACGGTGGAGTGGGCAAGAGGTACAGGCAATAATATGGAGGTTTAATCTGAATATGCGACACAAAAACATATGTACACACACAGAGAAATTAACCACAGGAATCACTTCCAAGGAGGCAGGAAAGGATAACTGGATGAAGTAAGAGAAACACCAGGGACTTAAGTCAGAAAAAAACCTCTTAGAAGAAAGGTCTGAAGCAAATATGAAAAATATTCACATATGTTCATATTTATTTTGAGCAGATACACAGGTGTTCCTTAAAACCATTTGTATTGTTTCATTTTTAATCTTTTCAAAGCAATGAAGGAAAAAAGAGATTACAGAAGATATTACAACCCGGGACTGTTGCTTCTGCAACAAAGACCAATACTGTGGGTCTGTTCACGCCTTCCAACCACGTGACGGACCAGAAGTCAGAAGAGCCAAGTTCCAAGAACTCGCAATACAAAACTTCCTCGAGGTGATCTGCAACTCTAAAATCTTAGTGATCTCTGGCCCCCATGCAGTTGTGGAATTTCAGAACCACAAGGGCCCACCCTCTTCTGGACAGATGAACGCTCAGGAGGCCCACAGCAGGAAAGCTGCATGTCCCAGGGCTCGGCCAGCGAGGGGAGGCGCTCGGAGCAGCTCAGCCAATTCCTCAATTCAGAGTCAGCCCTGCGGGAGGGTCCCCACGTTCACCTGAGCGTGCACATTTCAGGATCGACAGCCACACGCGACACAACAGTGAAGACATACATCTCCACCGACACATGCTGAACTCTTCTGGGCTGCTGTGTGAATTACTTCCCACTTGCAGAAAGCCAAAGAAACCTCAGAAATTTCACATGACAATTAGGCCCCAGGTGTCGTGAGAAGGAGCTGGCTCACAGGTGTCCAGGGCACGGGAGGGCCGTGGATCCCACGCACAACCCCCAGAGGTTAAACACTGATCAGCCACCTGCCGCACCAGGGATTTCTGCATCTACTGCTGGCTGTGTTTTCCTACAGGTTCTGCGATCAATGAACATGCACTCGACATCCACACTCAAGGCTCTGGATGTGACAAATGAACCATTCTATAAATCCAAATTTTAACCTAAAAGGACTCATGAAAAAGAGTTTGGCTGTTAAGTGTATCAAACAAGCCTCATGTGATGCTCTGGAGAAGGAAACGGCAACCCACTCCAATATTTTCGCCTGGAAAATCGCATGGACAGAGAAGCCTGGAGGGTGACAGTCCATGGGGTGGCAAAGAGTCGGACACGACTTAGCAACTAAACAATAAAACAACACACGACGCTGGGCTCAATGCTGACCAGCCCAGGGGCTCGAGGCGGCAAATGCGTCTGATCCAGGCCCGCCTTCCTTCCAGGTCTCTCTGCAGCTGAACCATTTGTGGATGCTCTTCCTGATCCGCCTCTCCTTCTTTAAAATTCAGAGACTGACCCAGGTGCTGTTCCCAAGGGCTTGTCCAACTCTGGCTTGCTAGCAGCCCCCTCAGTGACACCCGTTCCCCCTGGTCACCTTCTCATCACTGCAGCCTCTCCTCCACCTGTCCTGGGGCAGATGAGACGTGCCTCCGTTTTATGTGATGGACAGGAGTCACCCGAGTTCTCACTGAGCTCTCTCTGCCCCTGGAGGCCTGGCTGACGGGGCCTCTCCCCGACAACCCTAGAAACGCTCTAAACCACTAGGCCCCCACGAGCATGCATCAGAATCACCTCGAGGGCTTGTTAAGGTGCAGACTGCCAGACCTCCCCAGACGGTCCAGGGAAGGGGCCTGACCTGCACCTCTGACAAGTTCCCAGGTGACACGGATGCTGCTGGTCTGGGGACCACGCTGTGAGGACCACCTCTCTGGCCCACTGACTGCCCTCCTGTTGGAAGGATGTTAAGACTTAAAACAGCCGGGGAACTTCTGAAAACGCAGATTCCAGGTGCCAACCCCAAAAGAGTCGGAGCAGCAGGTCAGAGGGAGGCCCGAGACACCGGAGGTCAGACTGAACTGCGCCACGCCGGTTCTCACCCACTGTCTGTCCTCTGTCCCAGAAGAAGGTCAAAGACCTTTTTTTGTCTCCGTAGGTTTTCGGGAACAAACCTTGAGCCCATGCCACTGACAAGAGGCCCCGTCCCTTCTGACTCTCCCTGTGCCCCATGTGCCTCAGCAAAGAAGGGGACAATCACCGCTGGGCAAACAAGACTCGGGGCTGGATTTGGTGACCTCGCCGCGTCTACTGAAAAGCCATGGCAAGAGGAAGTCGCCGTCCCAGAAGGGGGACCTTCCACCCTCCCCAGCCACCTCACAATCTGCAGGGCCTCACAATCTGCAGGGCCTCTCTCAAAAGGGGATGCTGGGCAGTACTTCTTCTGGAAAACTTTCTTGAATGTCACTTGACATTCAATAATAACCAATTATGTTTATGCGACAATTGTCAGGTGGGAGAGGGAAAAAGGCAGGATATGCAATTGTATATAAGGCATGACTACCATGGAATAAAACACAAGAACTATTCATGCAAAAACTGGAAGGAAGCACTAAGAATGTTAATAGTGATTGTCTCTGGGTGCTGGGGCTCTGAGCGGTTCTTTTCTTCTTGCGACTTGTTTGTTTTCTAAGGGGTTGTTTATAAAGAACACATATTACTTACATAACCAGAACTAAGCTTTATTTTACAATAACTTGGAAGGAAAAAACAACAGAACACTGCCCACACCTAAGCTGTGTCAGTGCAAAAGGGCAGGGTCCTGCCAGCTTCCTCCAAGTGTGCCGGGCTGACCGAGGGGCAGGGAGGGCTCACGGCCTTCAGCAAGCGCTTTCAGCAAACACTGCTCCAGGCTGGGGTTGAGGCTGTTCACGCACACCAGCCCTGCCCTCAAAGAGCTAAGAGCTCAGAAACAGAACAAGGATGCAGGCGTCTTCTTTTCTACCTGCAAGTCCTTCGGGGCCCTGAGAACGGACTAGCGATGGTCTCCTTCCAGAGGCTGCCACCCATCTTCTAGAACTCAGCTCAGTGACCCCAAGAGCAGCGAACTGCCTCCAAGTACTAGAGAGGGTCTCAAGCCCTTGGGCCAACCCAGACTGGACTCTCAGAGCTGGCGGGCACCACCGTTATGTGTGCTCCTGGGCCGGCAAGCCCGGAGAGCAGCACCTGCCAGGCCAAGCAGCCCGCAGGAAGCGCCTGGGCGCCGCAAGCTACACACAGACCCAGAAATCTCACCGCCATCCCAACCCTTCACCACGGCCATCAGGGAGGGCTACCACCTCCCAGCCACACCTGGGGCGGGAGACACACCTGTCCAGAGCTGGGGATCTCGTCTCCAACTGTTACGACCATCCACTTCCCCTGGCACTTGCACACATCATGGAAAGCACTGCGTGAATGCTAAGCTGCTGCAGTCGTGTCCGACTCTACGACCCTATGGACTGTAGCCCACCAGGCTCCTCTGTCCATGGGATTCTCCAGGCAAGAGTACTGGAGTGGGTTGCCATGCCCTTCTCCTGGCCTAGGGATCGAAGCCACATTTCTTACACTTACTGCCCGACAGTCAGTATGGCCACCAGACAGCCTGCTCCACTCCCAGGCCCAAGTTCATGGGCAGCAGCAGGTTCCGCAGAATGTGGCTGTCATGTGGGAAGCACTAGCTGAGACCCACTTGCTGACAGCATGCCTGGCCCTGGGCGTGGCTCTCCTAGCGAGGAAACAAACCCCCGCCAGCCCCCAGATCCAGCTCGCGCAGGGTTCCCCCCAGCCCTTCCTCAGCACAGCTAGCATCTGTTACTAAAAGCATGGACCTGCTGCTCAGCTGCCCAAAGGCTGCTCGGAGTGCCCACGGTGCTGGGCTTCCAATGGGCCCTGGAACGAGCACTGGGGGCTGGCTGAATTGGCCATAAAGCAAAGGCATCCAGCACCCCAACCCCAGAGGGAGGAAAATGGAAACTATCATCTCAGAAAATCCATGACATGTCCACTCCCTCCTTCACCCATCTTTCCTCAAACAACAGCATCTACAGCCCTCTGCAGGAAGCGGACAAGCCCACACGGCCCGACGCCACGGCGCAAACTCCATCCGGCCGCCTGTCCAGTGACCTCAGTGACCTCAGAACCTGCACGGCTGCATGAGGGCAGAGTGGGAAGCCACAGCTGGCTGGAGGGCTTCCTCATGGCGACA
Organism: Procapra przewalskii; assembly: GCA_006410515.1. Classification (NCBI taxonomy): domain Eukaryota; kingdom Metazoa; phylum Chordata; class Mammalia; order Artiodactyla; family Bovidae; genus Procapra; species Procapra przewalskii. Next base: position 220,019 of record SJYF01000923.1, read on the forward strand.
GGGACCTCATGGCTCTGAAGATGCTCCCAAACCCCAGAACCGAGACAAAGTTACAGCCCAGGAAGCTGAGGGCTAGGAGAGGCTCAGAGGCAGAGGGCTCAGTGAAACCCCAGCATGAATCCGGAAGGGATGGGCTCTTGAGCAGTGATTCTCAAACTGTGCCCCCTGGGGTCCTCGGAAGCCCCCCCAGAGATGCCCTGGAGGGCGAGAAGGGGGCTGAGCAGAGGGCAGTCAAGTCCCTAAGTCACTCAGAGTTGCCAGGGCTTCCCCTGGGGGCTCAAGAAAATTCACATGGGGCTAAAAAGTTTCATGGCTAAGTTTGACAAGCCCGGGCTCCAAAGTGCACACTTTAAATCTACTTCCCGTCAATGCCTCCATATAAAGATCATGAACATCAAAGATCCTTGCCCAACTGGCCCAAGGCTGGGATGGGGGTTTCACAGCCCTTCCCCCTTCGGGCCCTCTTGCCTGACCCACCCACCAGCAAGCTGAGATATGGGGAGAATTTCCATATCTCAGAATATTAGGCAGACACCCCAACCCTGAACCACAGTGCTCCTGTCTGCCAGCTCGGGGCTGGTTGATTTCATATTTGGCCCGAACACAACCTTTCTGTGTCCCTTCTCGCCCTCACCCCCTTGAATCGCTCCTGTACAGACTCACTGAGCTGTGGGTGATAACCGTGCAGGGTGCCCCTCCCAGAGCCCTCACCAGCCAGGTCCCCCGCGACTGTGAGCTGGGACTGCGGACCAAGGCTCGTCTCTGGGGCCCTCCCGGCACCAGGCACGCTGCAGTGCACACGGCTCAAAGGACGTTCCCTGGGCAGAGTAAAGCGATCCCACCTCTGACCCTTCCCACAATGCCAGAGAAAAGATGCATGTGCAAACACGCCAAGTGTCAACAGGCAGCTAGCTGCCTGGCCACCACTTCCTCTCAGCTTCCTGTGGGGAAACCGTTCAAATGAAGGTATTGCCGGACACACAGCAGGACTCTGGGGGGGTGAGGGGAGGGGGGAACCACCTTACCTGGTAGTAGGTCTTGATGTTTCTCACCAAGATGGTCAAGTTCTGAATGCGAAGGTTCACGTCGTTGTTGACGTGCTTGTTGATGCGCTGATTTGTTGGCCTGGGATCTCTAGTGGGGGCAGGGGGTAAAAAATGATGAGAATGGAAACCGTACCTCCCAGCCCCTGCACACCCCATCCTACCCCCGAGTGCTGAGTTTTCTCCAAGCCTAGGTCACTATGCAGCTGTGGCCAGCGTGGCTTAGGTCAAACCCTAAGTCTGCTACCGCCAAGCTGTGGAACCCTCAGGGGGGAAGCATCACTTTCTGTTCCCCCTCCCCAAGCCCCAAGCCCACTACCTGCCCTTAATCAATATTATTGTCCCCACTGCTGGCGGCAGCCATAAATGACCGAGTGTCGATGCAGACCCCAAAGTGACACACCATAAAGGTCAGCTTCTGTTGCTCAGTCTCCAAGTTGTGTCCGACTCTTTTGAGACCCCCATGGACGGTATAGCCTGACAGGCTCCTCTGATCATGAGATTTCCCAGGCAAGAATACTGGAGCAGGTTGCCATTTCCTTCTCTAGGGGATCTTCCCAACCCATGGACTGAACTCATGTCTCCCAGCATTGGCAGGTGGATGTCTTTTTTTTGTTTTTTTTTAACCACTGAGCCACCAATAACCTACCCCAAAATATATTTCAAGATTAAAGAGAACAGGACTTCCCTGGTGGTACAGTGGATAGGAGTCTGCCTGTCAATGCAGGGGACACGAGTTCGATCCCTGTTCCGGGAAGATTCCACATGCCGTGGGCAACTAAAGCACCTGTGCCCCAACTCCTGAAGCCCGTGCTCTGCAGCAAGAGAAGTCAACATGTGACAAGCCTGTACACCCCAATGGAGGGAAAGGCCGCGGGCAGCAAAAGAGACCCAATGCAACCAGAAATAAATATTGTTAAAAAATCGAGAGAGCTAACTTATTAAATAAAAGATAAAAAAGGATTAAAAGCTAAAGCCAAACAAAGCAAACTTTGTGAAATATCAAGAAAGGGGGGAAAATGGTACATTTTCTGACTTCATAAAAATCAGTAAAATCATCACTTCACACGGGTCTCCTGTGTGTGCCACTGAATGCTCATGCCTGTGATTTACATTCCAGGCAGACACTTTTGGCTCAAAAAATCGCCACCGTGAGTCTGTGACACTATGTCGTGTATGTCACACCCTACAAGAAATGCTAAGAGACACAGATAATTGATGTGGGAAATCCCCAAAGTATCATTTCTTTTCCAAACTCAGGCAAAAGGCAGGTCTGGTTGTGATGAAATTAAAAATCTAAATCAAGTGATTTATAATATCACTCATCTACATACAGGACATTTCTCAAAAATTCTCAAGAGTTAACGATGTTTCCTATTTGGAGAACAGACTCGACAAGAATGGATTTTCGCTCCCCCCGCCCCCCACATACCACACACTGCTTTCTTTTCCTAACAGTCCTCCCGCCCATTCGACTGTCCCAAGACACCATGAAGGATGTCTCATTCAAATGAGGGCTGTGTTCACGGTTTCATCTGTCATCTGAGCCCTGTGATGAGGGTGCTGAGCCTCCTGGGGGCTGGTGTGACGAAAGAGAAACAGGTCTCTTCCTCCTTCCTTGGTACCCACGCCCCTCGATGATAGTGTGAGCACAGGAAGGGGAATTTGGGGGAGTAAAGCAAATCAATCTCAATGCCATTTGGCTCTTCCAAAGCCAACAATTTATACAAGATTAACCAATAGAAAAAAAAATCTACAGACCAAAATTATTTCAAATATCACTGCAGGCATAATTTCTTAATAACACGAGCTGTTTAAAATTCAACCATTAAGTAAATATTTGATATAAACACTATGAGTCCCGACACTGTATTGCGTGTGTGCAAACCCCTTTATGAATCACGCTGCCATAATCAGCCATGGATTTTATTCAATCATCCTGCCTCCCCTAAAACAGTCATATGAGCATGCTGGGGCAACCAGAAGACCTCTTTTCAACTGTCCCAACTTTTTTCCTGGGACAACGTTTCTTACTGTCCCCACATAGTACAGAGTCCTGCCAAGCCATTTACATGTCTCTTCTGGAGCCATTCATTACTGAGAAAATAAAGGTTAACAGTTGCGTGGAAATTAATTTAGCCATAGAGGAGGCATTCAGAATTTAAACCACAAAGGCATTTTAGCTACAGAAGTGTACCTAGCATGACAACATAATTGGGTGCAATTCTCCTCCCTTTACTATAGAGACCTGAAGAGATGAGAGGCAATTTCACAAAGTGAGGGATGTGCTTCTTAATACAGGAGGACTTAGGGCTTCCCGGGTGGCTCAGCGCTAAAGAGCCCGC
>SJYF01000923.1:235604-257626 GCA_006410515.1 Procapra przewalskii
AACTCTCACATCCATACATGACCACAGGAAAAACCATAGCCTTGACTAGACGGACCTTAATCGGCAAAGTAATGTCTCTGCTTTTGAATATGCTGTCTAGGTTGATCATAACTTTTCTTCCAAGGAGTAAGCGTCTTCTAATTTCATGGCCGCAGTCACCATCTGCAGTGATTTTGGAGCCCAGAAAAATAAAGTCTGACACTGTTTCCACTGTTTCCCCATCCACTGTTTTCCCATGAAGTGATGGGACCAGATGCCATGATCTTCGTTTTCTGAGTGCTGAGCTTTAAACTAACTTTTTCGGTCTCCTCTTTCACTTTCATCAAGAGGCTTTTTAGCTCCTCTTCACTTTCTGCCATAAGGGTGGTGTTATCTATATCATTAGCAAGTATTTTCTCCCATTCTATAGGTTGCCTTTCATCTTGTTGATTTTCTTTACTGTGCCAAACCTTTTTAGCCTGAATTTTACTTGTTGTTGCCTTTGCTTTTGGTATCAGATCTAGAAAATCATGGCCAAGGTTGATGACAAGAACCATCCATGGCAACATTTTCTTCTGAGAATCTTTTTGTTTTCAGGTGTTACATTCAACTAAATCTATTCTGAGTCAATTTGTGTGGATAGTGTAAGATAGGAGTTTAGTTTCATTCTTTTGCATGTAGCTGTTCAGTTTTCCCAACACCATTTATTGAAGAGGCTGTCCTTTCCTCATTGCATATTTTTGGCTCCTTTGTCATAAAATAATTGACTGTATATGGGTGGGTTTATTTCTGGACTCTGTGCTGTTGCATGGACATATGTGATGTTTTTATTCAATACCATTCTATTTTGATTACTACAGCATTGTAATATAGTTTGAAATCTGGAAGCATCATGCCTCCAGCTCTGTTGTTCTTTCTCAAGATTGCTTTAACTATTCACGGTCTTCGTAGTTTCATATAAATTTTAGAAACTTTCCTATTTCTGTGGAAAGTGACTTCGGAATTTTGACAGGGGTTCCATTCAGTCTGTTCATTGCTTTGGGTAGTTTGGACATTTAAACAATATTAAATCTTCCAATCTATGAATATGGAATATCTTTCCATTTTATTTGTATCTTTGGTTTCCCTCACCAATGTCTTAATAGTTTTCAGCATATAGGTCTTTAGCTTCCTTGGTTAAATTTATCCCTAAGTATTTTTTTTAGTTGCAGTTTTAAATGGTATTATTTCCTTAATTTATGTTTCTGATAGTTATTGAGGTGTCAAAACACAATGATTTGTATTTATTCTGTACCCTGCAACTTTACTGAATTTATTTATTATTTTAATACTTTTTTGGTGGGATCTTTGGATTTTCTATGTCTGTCATCTGCCAACAGTAATGGTCTTACTTCTTCCTTTCTGATTTGGATACCTTTTATTTATTTTTCTTGCCTATTTGTCCTGGCTAGGTCTTCTAATACCATGTTGAAAAAAAGTGAGCAAAGGCATCTTCATCTCCTTGCCTATCACCATCGAGTATGACGCTAGTTGTGGCCTTGTCATTGTGCTCAGTCGAGTCCGATTCTTTGCAACCCCATGGACTGGAGCCTGCCAGGCTCCTCTGTCCGTGGGGAGTGGAGTGCCATTTCCTCCTCCAGGGGATCCTGCTCACCCAAGGGTCTCTTGTGTCTCTCCATTGGCAGGCGGATTCTTTCCCACTAGCGCCACCTGGGAAGCCCGGCCTTGTCATAGATGGCCTTTATTATGTTGAGGGATATTTCCTCTCTGCCCACTTTGTTGAGAGAGTTTCCATAAACAGATGTTGAATTTTGTCAAATGCTTTTTCTGCACATATGATTTTGATCCTTCATTTTGTTAACGTGGCATATCACACTAATTGATTTGCAGACACTGAACCGTGACTGAGTCCCTGGAATGACCCCACTCAGTAATGGATATGATCCTTCCTTTGTTTTCTTGTGAGAATTCCATGGTTTCAGCTCTTACACTGAAGGCTTCAATCCAGTATGAGTAAATTTTTGTATGAGATGAGGCACAGTTTCATTCTTCAGCATGTGGCTATGTTAAAAAGACTATCCTTTTCCCATTGAGTGATCTTGATGTCTGTATTAATCAAGGTTCTTCAGAGATCCAAACCAATAAGATGTGTGTGTATCTACTTATGTCTGTCTGTAGTATACAGAGAGACGAGGTGGGGAGAGGGAAAGGGAGAGAGATTTAAGGAATCAGCACATGCATTTTGGGAGCTGGCAAGCCCAGACCTTCAGGGCAGGTCCGCAGACTTGAGACTCAAAGGAGCATTGATGTGGCAGTTCAGGTCCCAAGACAGACTGGAGGCAGAACTCCCTCTTCCTTGGAGGACCTCAGTCTGTTCTCTTCAGGGCTTCAACTCATTGGATGAATCCCACCCACATTGTAGAAGGTAATCTGCTTTACTCAGAGTCAACTGATTTAAATATTAATCTCATCTAAAAAATGTCTTTGCAACAACATTCAGACATTTCATGAAATCTCTGAGTACCTTGGCCTAGCTCAGTTGACACATACAATTAACCATCACAAATGTAACCTTTATCAACTTGGTGCCCAGACACATCTCCTTAAACCACACTTGATCTCTGAATAAAGATAATACCTAACATGCTAACAGTCACTCTGCATACAATCAAAAATGTACTATTTCCCCAGAAAAGGATGCAGAATTCTTGGGTGATATTCACTCTCCTTGAAATCCTGTAACTGAAATACTATGATGCAAAAAAACCCAAAAAGTATGATGTAGTTAACAACACTTAAAAGTCAGAATATCTTATGTGATAAAGGAATAACAAAAGGGAAAACACAGATAGTTGTGACATATATATATATATATATATATACACACACACACATACATACAAACATTGTTCAGTTGCTCAGCCATGTCCAACTCTTTGCCACCTCATGGACTGCGTGCAGCATTCCAGGTCTCCCTGTCCTCCACTGTTTCCCAGAGTTTGCTCAAGCTCATGTCCACTGAGTCAGTGATGCCATCCAGCCAACTCATTCTCTGTTGTCCCTTTCTCCTTCCACCCTCAATCTTTCCTAGCATCAGAGTCTTTTCTAATGAGTCAGCTCTTTGCAGTTAGCACACACACACACACAGAAACACACACCAACACACATATATCTATGTATATATATATATACACAGGTATATTATATATATGTGTGTGTGTATGCACACATACTCAGACACATGGATACACACTTAACAAAATAAGGAAGGAGTAACTCCTCATGGCCGTCACATGCTCGTTTTTGTGGCTGGTCACATGGGCGTCGCTGGTGTCTGTAACCAGCTTCCAGGACCACTGCCTTTTGTCGTCAGCAAGTGCCTCATGTGGCAGTGGCTCTTGGCCTTCATTAGTTGGGTGAAGCGACTCAAGCCTTCTTTCCTGAAGGATCCAGGCCTTTGGAAGTCCTGCCTGAATTGTGTGCTAGTAGTTTTCCATCAACTTTATTCACAGGGCACAGTAATACAACTAAGAGGTGCCTTAAGGGTTCTTCTTTATTCCAGATACCCTCTTCCTTACGCCCATTGAGGACAGATAATCCAGTTTCTCCCAGATAGTCAGGTTCAGTCCCCCCAGTCAGCACGAAACTTCATTCCTTACCTGTTGATCCAGAGGCAGGAAGAGCCCTAAGCAGCCACGTGGCAGGCTTAACAGTTTAATGGACTCCTTTGAAACTAAAGCCTAGCAGAGCATAAGGTTTTAGGAAGCAAAATTTTGCTGGGGAGTCACTAGGAGTAATCGTGGTGCCGCTCCCATCTCCAGCCCTTGATTGCTGGAGCCTTGAATCCCGGCTGTTGGAGAAACAGCAAGCATTCAGATTCAGAACATGTGTAGCTATCTGGAGACTTTTGCCCCACCCCTACATGGTACTGCTACCTAGCTGATGCTGTAACTGAGTCTTCCAAAGGCCATTCCAACATCTATCCAGTCAACTGCTTCAGGATGGTGGGGAACCTGGTCAGAGCACTGAACTCTGATTACAAACCCATGCATTTGGAGAAGACCAAAAGACTCACTGGAAAACACCCTGATGCTGGGAGATTAAAGGCAGAAGGAGAAGAGGGCGGCAGAGGATGAGAGAGCTGGATAGCAATCACCGACTCAAAGGACATGAACTTGAGCAAACCCCTGGAGACAGTGGAGGACAGAGAAGCCTGGTGTGCCGCAGTGAATGGAGAGGCAAATAGTCGGACACGACTGAGCGACTGAAAACAGCAACAAGCCTCTGCGTTTCCTTCACTTGCTGAGAAGTGAGCTCCTTGATCAGAAGCAGTGGGTGTGGAGTACCATGACCACGGATGAGGCATTCTGTAAGTCCACAGATAGCAGTTTCGGCAAAAACATTGTGTGCGGGGAACACAAGTCTGTATCCAGAGTAAACGTCCATTCCAACAAGAACAAAACATTGCCCCTTCCGTGGTGGACGCTGTCCAGAGTAATTAACTGACTGCGAGGTAGGCAGCTGGCTGATCATTCCAGGGAATGCTTCCCTGTTCCTCAGGGACTCACTGTTGGTCTCTGATTGGAGACACTCTGACAAATTGGACACTCAGAAGTGGCTGTAGCCAGGTTGACCTGGTGAGTAGACGTCCACGTTGCCGAGCCTGTATGTAACCCCCCGCCCTGCCACTGTGACCACTTTGCTCATGAGCCCACTTGGTGATGACAGGGTTGATGGGGGAAGGAAGCTGACAGGCATCCACAGAATGTGAAAGTCACTCAGTCATGTCTGGCTCTTTGCAGCCCCATGGACTATACAGTCCATGGAATTCTCCAGGCCAGAATACTTGAATGGGTAGCCTTTCCTTTCTCCAGGGGATCTTCCCAACCTAGGGACTGAAGCCAGGTCTCCCGCATTGCAGACAGATTCTTTATCAGCTGAGCCACCAGGAATACTGGAATGGGCAGCCTAGCCCTTTTCCAAAGGATCTTCCCAACCCAGGAATCGAACCAGGGTCTCCTGCATTGCAGGAGGATTTTTTATTGACTTGAGCGATCAGGGAAGCCCTATCCGCAGAATAGGTCCTCCTGTTCCCTTGATTACATCTCCCTCTGCTGAAGTCAATCACTGGTGAATGTTCCCGGGGGAGACAGACAGCCCTGTGGCTTTTGCTCATTCATAGAGGTTTGCTCAGGTCCCTCTCTGCAGAATTCCTTGTTGCCAGTGCTCCAGTCACGTTCCTTCCAAGTGCCTGACCATCCAGCCACACCACTGGTTACAGAAGGGATGGCTCGGTTCACTGCTCCAGGCTCTGTCCACTGTGGGGATTTCTCTTGGCCCCCACCACTCCAGAATCCAGTGACTCCTATTTCACTTAGATTGCCCATTTTAGTGGCAGCAGCTCCCACCAAAATTTCTGACCTACAGAAAAGAGTAAAGTCCTTGGGTGTAGTGAAAGGTGTATCATATCCACCCAGGGTGAGTGAGCAGATCTTTTTAAAAAATTCTAATATTTATTTATTTGGCTGTGTTAGGTCTTAGCTGTGATGCATGGACTCAGTATCTCTGTGACACATGGGATCTTGGTTCCCCCACCAGGGTTTGAACCTGTGTCCCCTGCATTGGAAGGCAGATTCTTTTTTATATAGTTTATTCGTTTTTAGTTGAAGGATAATTGCTTTCCAGTATTGTGTTGCTTTCTGCCATATAGCAACATGGATCAGCCATGTATGTCCTGTCCCTGTTGAATCCCACTCCCACCCCATCCCACCCATCTAGGGTGTCACAGAGCCCCGGTCTGAGTTCCCTGAGTCATACAGCAGATTCCCCCCGGCTGTCGATTTTACATGTGGTCGTGTATATGTTTCCATTGTCCATTCATCACCCTCTCTCCTTCCCTGTCCCTCACCCACATGCCCAAGTCTGCTCACTATGCCCGTGTCTCCACTGCTGCCTTGCAGATAGTCTTATCAGTACCATCTTGCTAGATTCCATGTATATGCATTAATAGACAATATTTATATTTCTCTTCCTGGCTTTACTTTGCTCTGGATAATAAGCTCTAGGTTCCCCCCCCAACACACCGACTCAAGTGTGTTCCTTTGAATGGCTGAGTAATATTCCATTGTATATATGTACCATGGCTTCTTTACCCATTCACCTGTCCGTGGACATCTAGGTTGCTTCTGTGTGCTATGGAAGGTGGATTCTTAACCACTGGGCCACCAGGGAAGTGCCAAGTGAGCAGATTTTAAATGGCAAATGTCCCTTGCGTTCCAGTCTCCCTACTCCTTTGGCTCCCTTCCTCTATAGTATCTGAAGGCAGCTTCCCTTACTGTAGCTGCTTTTTGGTTGGGGTTTCCGCCAGCCATGCTGTTCGAACCCTTTTTAATTCCCCTGCAGGACAACGTTCAATTCAGAACCTCTGCCTAGCAGGCCCCTGTAGATAAATTCGGCTTGATTCAACTTGTTCCACCCACTATCCCATACTCTAATGTCCATTCCTATACACATTCCCAGATTCTGTATTTGAAAAATGTATGTGGCCCTTTTTGGAAGAGTGCACCTCGTCACGGGCCACACTTTTACCTCCCCTTTAGGAGCCGAGGGGCCTTGAGCCCAGTTGTAGCCCTAGAAGCAAAGGGAAGGTGGGCGGGGCACTGAGGTGAGGCTGCAGCGTCTTGCAAGGCAGTTACCCGAGGGAGGCCGTTACAGATTTCTCTTAGGGTTAATCTCAGACAGTCTGGCAGAGAAGACTCATCAGAACCAAGGGGTTCTCTGCTCCCAGCCTCATTCAGATCTCTGCTTATATCCCCACTCCAGTGCTCAGTGAAAATAAAAAGCAGTCTATAACAAGAACAGAAGGAAAGAGTTTTATTTGAGCCAAACCGAGGACTATGGTCTTCCCAAGTGGCGCTAGTGGTGAAGAACCTGCCTGCTAGCGCAGGAGATGAAAGAGACTTAGGTTCAGTCCCCGAGTCAGGAAGATCTCCTGCAGGAGGGCATAGCAACCCACTCTGGTATTCTTGCCTGGAGACTCCCACGGACAGAGGAGCCTGGTGGGCTACAGTCCATAAGGTCACAAAGTGTCAGAGACGACTAACGTGATTTAGCATACACGCACGCCCACGAGGACTGTAGCCTGTAAGACAGCCTCTCAGGTAACTGAGGAATGCTCCAGAGAAGCACCGTTTCAGCAGTTTTATGTCTTGTCAGAACAAAGAACATCAAACACATCAAGGATACATTCCTTCAGGGTTTCAAAGAAAAGCACGTCAGGGGACTTCCCTGGTGGTCTGGGGGCTAAGACTCTGTCCCGTCAATGCAGGGGGCCAAGGTTCAGCCCCAGGTCAGGGAATTAGATCCCACAGCTAAGACCTAGCACAGCCAGATAAGCAACTGCACACACCCAGGGAGTCAGTGTGGCCTTGGCACCTGGGAAGGGAGTCTCATCCTGGAAGGAGGAGCAGCATGGGTTTCTCAAGAATGGAGGCACTTGATCTTTATTTTTAACATAGACATTCTTCTGCTCAGTGCCCCCTTTTCTTTAATAATTGAAGCAGAGGTCCAGGATGTGTTTGACAGGCCGCAAACAGACTGTTTTTGTCAGCGTAAAATTAAAAAGTTAACTCATGAGTGAGCCAGAATGACTTCCTTGTACCTCAATATGTGAGAATATCTTTGATCACAGCTTTCAGAATCACATTCCTTCCCAGTTGTGTTCATCTGCTCACGCTGCCATAACAAAATAACACAGACTGGGTGACTTAAATTGCAGAAATGTATTTTCCCACAGTTCTGGAGTCCAGAAGTCCAAGATCAAGACACCAGGGCAAATTTGATTTCTGGTGCGTGCTGACGTCTTCGTGGCTCACAGGTGGCCACGTCTCACTGTGGCCTCATGTGGCCTTTCCTCTTCACACGTGCAGAGAGAGCTCCACCGTTTCCTCTTATAAAGACATCAGCCCAGTCAGATCAGGGACCTCCCCTATGACTTCATTTAGGTATAATTACCTCCCTAGTTCCATACTCAGTCACACTGGGGGTGAGGCTTTACCATGTGAATTTTGAGGGGAGACCATCTGGTCTTCTTCCCTGGTGGCTCAGATGGTAAAGAATCTGCTTGCAACGCAGGAGTCGTAGGTTCAGTCCTTGGGTTGGGAAGATCCCCTGGAGGAGGGCATGGCAACCCACTCCAGTATTCTTGCCTGGAGAATTCCATGGACAGAGGAGTCTGGCTGGCTATAGTCCATAGGGTTGTAAAGTGTCGGCCACGACTGAAGCAACTTCCACTTTATGTTACCTAATCTAACCTTCAACACCAATCAATGCTCAAGCTTTAATGGTATACACTCTGTGAGGTTCAGAATTTAATCTGCATTGTAATTCAGCCTCTCACAGCACAAGGGTCTGGGTTTTATCTTCTTCAATGCTGGCTTTACAGATAAAGGAGAAAATGATCTCTTTCCCGCAGACATAAAAGCATTTGAGTCACTTATGTGGAATTTGAACTGGAAATTTGAATTCCTGAGCTTATCTTTGTCTCTGCCTACTTTTATCCTTCATTTCATTAATGTGACTTAACACATTTATTTACAGATGTTGAACCATCTTTGCACCTTAGGAATAAATCCCATTTGACCATGGATGTGATCCTTTTAGTGCATTGTTGGATTTGGTTTGCTAATATTTTGTTGAGGGTTTTTGCATCTATGTTTATCAAGGATATGATCTATAATTTTCTTTGTGTGTGTGTGTGGTATCCATCTCTGGTTTTGATATCAGGATAATGCTAGCCTCATAAAATGAATTAGAAATGTTTCCTCTTCTTCTAAACTTTGAACACGTTTAAGAAAGAATGGTATTAATTTTTTTTAATGTTTGGTAGAATTCACTAGTGAACCCATCTGGGTTCACAAAAGTCCTGGACTTTTGCTGGTAAGTTTTTGATTACCAATTCAACCTACTTGCTAATAATTGGTCTGTTCAAATTTTTGTCTGATCTTCCTGAGTTTATGTCTTGCTATGATTTTGTCCATTATTCAGTCAGTTCAGTCGCTCAGTTCTGTCCGACTCTTTGAGACCCTATGGACTGCAGCACGCCAGGCCTCCTTGTCCATCACCAACTACTGGAGCTTGCTCAAACTCATATCCATCGAGTCGGGGGTACCATCCAACCATCTCATCCTCTGTCGTCCCCTTCTCCTCCTGACTTCAGTCTTTCCCAGCATCAGGGTCTTTTCAGATGAGGCAGTTCTTTGCATCAGGTGACCAAAGTATTGGAGTTTCGGCTTCATTGTCAGTCCTTCCAATGAATATTCAGGACTGATTTCCTTTAGGATGGACTGGTTGGATCTCCTTGCAGTCCAAGGGACTCTCAAGAGTCTTCTCCAACACCACAGTTCAAAAGCATCTTCAGTTCAAAAGTTCTTCGGTGCTCAGCTTTCTTTACAGTCCAACTCTCACATCCATACCTGACCACTGGAAAAACCTTATCTTTGACTAGATGGACCTTTGTTGGCAAAGTAATGTCTCTGCTTTTCAGTATGCTATCTAGGTTGGTCATAGCTTTTCTTCCAAGGAGCAAGCATCTTTTAATTTCATGGCTGCAGTCACCATCTGCAGTGATTTTGGAGCCCCCAAAAATAAAATCTGTCACTGTTTCCCCATCTATTTGCCATGAAGTGACGGGACCAGATGCCATGATCTTAGTTTTCTGAATGTTGAGTTTTAAGCCACCTGATTCACTCTCCTCTTTCACTTTCATCAAGAGGCTCTTTAGTTCTTCTTCGCTTTCTGCTCTAAGTGTGGTTATCATCTGCATAGCTGAAGTTATTGATATTTCTCCCAGCAATCTTTATTCCAGCTTGTTCTTTATCCACCCCAGCATTTCTCATGTTGTACTCTGCATAGAAGTTAAATAAGCAGGGTGACAATATAAAGCCTTGATGTACTCCTTTTCCTATTTGGAACCAGGCTGTTGTTCCATGTCCAGTTTTAACTGTTGCTTCTTGACCTGCATACAGATTTCTCAGGAGGCAGGTCAGGTGGTCTGGTATTCCCATCTCTTTAAGAATTTTCCAGTTTATTGTGATCCACACAGTCAAAAGCTTTGGCATAGTCAATAAAACAGATGTTTTTCTAGAACTCTCTTGCTTTTTTGATGATCCAGTGGGTGTTGGTAATTATTCCTTTATAATCGTTTTCATTCCTATAACAGTGTCCCGACAAAATATCTTGCATTTCTGATTTTTGTAATGTGAATCCTCTATTTTTCTTGAACAATCAAGCATGTGTGTTTTTTTTCCTCCACTGTAATCAAGTTTGCCACTTCCAGTGGTGGAACTGCTTGGTTTCACAGCTGTTCTGCATCAGTAGAACTACCTAGGTGGTTCAGCTGAGGGAGGAGTAAAAAGTGGGCATGGGAGTGATCCCAGGCCCAAATGTCAGACTCTCACTTTTTAATGTAAAGATTCTGAATGAACTCTTCTCAATTTGTTATATGCCTTTGGCTAATTTCCAGAGTGCTGAAATAGTTGAGTTTGACAATTTTTAAATTGTCAGTTTTTAAATCCTTCAAAATTTTTAAATATTCAGTTTTTAAATTAGTTTTCATGGGGGAGATTTGCCAAGTTCATCACATTGCCAGTGCTGAATGTATATTTTTACCCAATATTTTGGGTATTGACAGCCCCCGCTAATGTATAGACTGAATTGACTCATGAAAATGGATAGTTTTAAGTTTTAAAGACAAAAATAATCATAGCCATTTTCCTCCATTTTGGAATCCCAGACCACCTGCCCTGCCTCTTGAGAAACCTATATGCAGGTCAGGAAGCAACAGTTAGAACTGGACATGGAACAACAGACTGGTTCCAAATAGGGAAAGGAGTATGTCAAGGCTGTGTATTGTCACCCTGCTTATTTAACTTCTATGCAGAGTACGTCATGAGAAACGCTGGACTGGAAGAAACACAAGCTGGAATCAAGATTACTGGGAGAAATATCAATAACCTCAGCTATGCAGATGACACCACCCTTATGGCAGAAAGTGAAGAGGAACTAAAAACCCTCTTGATGATAGTGAAAGATGAGAGTGAAAAAATTCCCTTAAAGCTCAACATTCAGAAAATGAAGATCGTGGCATCTGGTCCCATCACTTCATGGGAAATAGGTGAGGAAACAGTGGAAACAGTGTCAGACTTTATTTTAGGGGGCTCCAAAATCACTGCAGATGGTGACTGCAGCCATGAAATTAAAAGACACTTACTCCTTGGAAGAAAAGTTATGACCAACCTAGATAGCATATTGAAAGCAGGGACATTACTTTGCTAACAAAGGTCTGTCTACTCAAGGCTATGGTTTTTCCAGTGGTCACATATGGATGTGAGAGTTGGACTGTGAAGAAAGCTGAGCGCCGAAGAATTGATGCTTTTGAACTGTGGTGTTGGAGAAGACTCTTGAGNTGAGAATCCCTTGGACTGCAAGGAGATCCAACCAGTCCATTCTGAAGATCAGCCCTGGGATTTCTTTGGAGGGAATGATGCTGAAGCTGAAACTCCAGTACTTTGGCCACCTCCTGTGGAGAGTTGACTCATTGGAAAAGACTCTGATGCTGGTTGGGATTGGCGGCAGGAGGAGAAGGGGACGACTGAGGATGAGATGGCTGGATGGCATCACGGACTCGATGGATGTGAGTCTGAATGAACTCCGGAAGTTGGTGATGAACAGGGAGGCCTGGCGTGCTGCGATTCATGGGTGTTGCAGAGTCAGACACGACTGAGTGACCGAACTGAACTCATTCTACAGTCCTCACACTTGACTCGTAGTGTTACTTGCGTCACAGACGGGGAAACCAAGCCTTGAGGAACTTGTCTAAGGTACTCAGGAGCAGAGGAGGAATTCATGCAGGCCATTCTGACTATGCTGTTGCCATTATACCTGTTTCTGCAGTTGTTTACCACTTCCTCCAAGGAAATGTGTTCTTGGTATCAGTTTGATTCAGTCAGTTCAGTTGCTCAGTTGTGTCTGACTCCTTGCGACCACAGCACGTCAGGCTTCCCTGTCCATCACCAATTCCCGGAGCTTGCTCAAACTCATGTCCATCGAGTCGGTGATGTCATCCAACTATCTAATCCTCTGTCGTTCCCTTCCCCTCCTGCCTTCAAACGTTCCCCGCATCAGTGTCTTTTCTAGTGAGTCAGTTCTTCACATCAGATGGCCAAAGTATTGGAGCTTCAGCATTCAGTCATTCCAATGAATATTCAGGACTGATCTCCTTTAGGATGGACTGGTTGGATCTCCTTGCAGTCCAAGGGACTCTCAAGAGTCTTCTCCAACACCACAGTTCAAAAGCATCAATTCTTTGGCGCTCAGCTTCCTTTATAGTCCAACTCTCCCATCCATACGTGACTGCTGGAAAAACCATAGCTTTGTCTAGACGGACCTTTGTTGGCAAAGTAATGTCTCTGCTTTTTAGCATGCTTTTCTTCCAAGGAGCAAGTGTCTTTTAATTTCATGGCTGCAGTCACCATCTGCAGTGATTTTGGAGCCCAATAAATAAAGTCTGTCACTGTTTCCCCATCTATTTGCCATGAAGTGATGGGACCGGATATCATGATGTTCATTTTTTGAATGTTGAGTTTTAAGCCAACTTTTTCACTTTCATCAGGAGGCTCTTTAGTTCTTCTTCACTTTCTGCCCTAAATGTGGTGCCATCTACATAACTGAGGTTATTGATATTTCTCCTGGCAATCTTGATTCCAGCTTGTGCTGCATCCAGCCTGGCATTTCGTATGATGTACTCTGCATGTAAGTTAAATAAGCAGGGTGACAGTATACAGCCCTGACACACTCTAACTCTTGCTTCTTGACCTGCAGACAGATTTTTCAGGAGCTAAGTCAGGGGTCTGGTATTCCCATCTCTTTTAGAATTTTCCACAGTTTGTTGTGATCCACACAGTCAAAAGGCTTTGGCATAGTCAGCGAAGCAGATGTTTTTCTGGAATTCTCTTGCTTTTTCCATGATCCATTGGATGTTATGTCCAGCGGCAATTTAATCTCTGGTTCCTCTGTCTTTTCTAAATCCAGCTTGTACATCTGGAAGTTCTCAGTTCATGTACTGTTGAAGCCTTGGAGAATTTTGAGCATTACTTTGCTAGCGTGTGAGATGAGTGCAATTTTGTGGTAGTTTGAACATTCTAGTCAACTTATTAATCAACAGAGCACATATTGTTAGTTTCTTGAGTCTCATTCAACCTCGTTTGTTCTGTCCCCAGCCTCCCCCACTGCATTCTAGTCTTCCAATGTAGGTCCGTAAGAACTTCAATTGGGAGGGCTTAGGATGAAAGGTTTCCACTAATAATTCAAATCACATTCAGACCCTTTTTGAAAGCTGCCTGAGTATTCTAAAAGCCACTTTTTTTTCTGGGCTCTTGGTTTTGATGGGGCACCTACTTCCCACAACATGAGCCAAAAAAGAACCATCTAGAAGGTTCTTAATAAAATTTCATTATTTCCTCTTCTTCCAGAATAGTACTTTATAGAATGCTGTACTACAATTTGAATGATCATTCTTCAGGCTCTTTATCAGAAACATTATTCTTTCAGAAATGAAATACATCCATTTTATCATCCTTATAAAGTGCTCATTGAGTCGACACAGAAAATCTATTTACCCGACCAATCTACCTACATATCTTGACCATATAAATCTGGTCTTTCTTCTGGGAACTCACACCCCAAGAAATATAGACCAAGATACAAACGTTTAGGTGCATTAGATAAATAAGCAGACCAATAGATGTGATCTTTAGCCTTTGGCTAAGTCTAGCTATAAAAGGCAGGGGTCTGTATGTACACATCAGTAAGAGAATTCGAGGTGCTGGAGTTCAGGATGAACAGACCTTAAGTACAATTTTAATAGTTGTTAAAACAACTCAAGAGAGGCTAATTGTATGAACCTAAAATACTCCCTTTGTCACTAATCTAAGGGCTACAGGCATAAAGGACAGGACAAAGGTCTTGAGTCCTCTCCCTTTATATCCACAAAGAGAATTTTATGGTTAAGAATGAGTCAAACTTGACTGTGTAGGGGTGTCTGCTAAGACTTTGCGTCTGTATATTGTATGTACATTACTCAGTCTTTCCTTCATTTATCCATTAAACTATTTGGAGATTCATCTATAGGCTCTCTATCATGTTAGACACTAAGTTGAAAAAGATACAACTCTTCCTTCAAGGTCAGAGTCCCAAAGTGTCAGGGGAACAGTCCGAAACGATGAATGAGTTCATCAGCAGGCAAGGCAAGAGCATTCAGAGGCACATGACATGCACACACTGCCATATTTAAAATACAAAATCAGTAATCACTAAGGACCCAGTGTACAGCACATGGAACTCTGCTACATGTTACCTGGCAGCCTGGTTGGAAGGGGGTTTGAGGAAGAATGGATACATGTGTGGCTGAGCTCCTTCACTGTTCACCTCAAACTATCACAACATTGTTAATCAGCTATACCCCAATACAAAATAAAAAGTTCAAAAGGAAAAAAAAAAAAAGAGGCACATGACAGGCAGTCTTTTAGGGCACAGAACAAATGGATAGGGACATAAAAGTAACGTGGCTTGATGGAAATTGGGAAGATGAGTCCCTAATGGATCACAGCAGTGTTAAGTAGGGAGCGATCAAACAGCAGAAAGGTCAGTAATGTCACAGCACACGATGCTGGAGCAGCCGAAGAGAGTAAGGTATCAAGACAACGGATAGTAGCCAGTGCTGCCTAGGTGTCTAGTAATGCAAACTGGGTAGGGCCCACTGAATTTGTGATGTGACCTGCACCACGGTGGGAACATGAAGAAATTAAGCCCATTTAGCATCATGCTGAAGGAATCACTATGCCCTTGGAGAGCTTAACGTATGAGAGCAAAAAGGTCAAGGAAAGTTTTGTCTCCAACAAGAGTTATTTTAAGGACCAAGACATCTGACTCCAGCAGTTAGGACATTTGTCTATTTGAAGAGCGTCTCTAGTTTCCTTTCAAAAGAGCCAAGATAAATCGTTAAGGCCAAAGGGAAAAATCAAACTAATCTAGCATTGAGTACCCCAGTATACTGATGACTGCCTCATTTCATGTCAATGTTCCACATAATGGCAGACAATACTCCATCCCATAAACGTCTTTATAATCCTCTTGCTCGAAATATTATGGCAGTTAATACAACCTCGTATATAAGAATTTTGAAGGTCTTAAAATTTCCCCCAGAGGAATTTTTGATATGGTAAATACTAGAGGTTGGTAACTGTTAAGTTCTCCACTTAAAAGAAATCTTCCAGTGTAAACTCCTTGCTATTCTAATCTGGCAAGCTTTGCAAAGGCCAATGCTTAAATTAAGAATTAAAAAGAGAGACACATTCCTCCCTGCTCCATGCCTCCCCTTCATTCCCAAAACTGACTTGCACATTGGCCTTCCAAAGAAAATGACATGCAGAATCTGAGTACAATCAGGCAGAGAAAACCCATCAGGCTTCATTCTATCAAAAAAATGCTGAGTAACATTTCTTTACAAGATGGATGTCAAGGTGTTTTCTCTAACAATATAGGTTTGTTTTCCAGAAATTGCTAGGTAATCACTGAGAGGTGAAATGTGTTTTTCCTTTTATAAAATGAGGAAAAGAACCAATAGGGATCATTAAAATATGTGAATACTTACACTATACTGACATTGGTTATCGATAGTATTTATACTCAAAAGCATGGATTTTTGAGTCAGATGGAACAGTGTCAAGTGTTTTTCTAGTAATTTATTGCTAATAGTCTTCCTCCATAAAACTTTTTTCTATTATAGCAACTTGTATGAAGTTTCTGCTTTAGTAACCAACCTGTGCATCATCGAAAGAGCATCTCTTAAATGTTGAAGGTCGACAGCTAATACCTTTTTGGTTTTTTAATATATTGGACCACAATTCACGAAAATAAGGGGTGGGTCTTCCCATTACCCAAGAACTCCCAGAATACCAATACAAGTAAGTGTTGCATGAGTCAATTAGAAAGGTCAGTTTAAACTGTATGTTTAAGGAACAGGCATTTCACATGGACTTTCTAGGTAATAAAGGAAGACTTAATATAATTAAGGTAGATCCTATTTTTTGTTCTCTTTATTTACAACATAAATTGATTAAAATTGTTAATTGCCAGAACTTGTGACCCAGAAGTATCTCTATACTGTAGTGAAATACACCTAACTCTTATAGTTAATAATGCACCCAGTTTCATTAAAAAAAAAAAGTCAACAGTAAGACTCTTTCATGACTGTAGCAAGTTGCTGATTTCTGGTTTTCTATTCGCCTGTTCCATGTAGCCTTGTTTTTGGTGCCGCAATGTACTGAGTGCTAGCAAAGGAGCTCAGGCAGAAGCACGCAGTGCTCGCCAGATTATCCAGTTAAAGTATGCGACACTTAGAATAGTATCCTTTTCCTAGATACGAATTTTTATTCACGTTTGCAAATACATTCTTCTGTAAGTTCTAAAATCTTCACTTAAAAAAAGTGAAGGTATGTGGAACTGAGATATTTGTTTCCTTAAAATTTTAGCACACCTAAGACAATAAAAAGAACCTATTTAAAAAATACTGTTAATAAAGTGGAATCTGATGGTCCTCTGGCCAGGTATTTATTTAGGAACCATCAATTACAACTCCAACTGGTATTCCAAAGGGAGCAGTTAAAAAAAAGAAAAAGAAAAATACAACTAATACAGTTTCTCTTACTCTTCACTTTTATTATTCAAAAGTCAGTATGTTATTCTTAAATCATTCATCCTCAATTTTGACTTAATGTACCATCATTTTTTCCCAAGATATGAAATTTCATAATCTCTTTGGAATACTAATTTCACGTTTCTAGGTTTAACAAAACTGTTGAAATTTTAAATTCCATTCTGTTTCCCTGAATTCTCAAGACAATTGCTGATGTAAATTTTAATATAAAATATTTAGTCACAAAATAGTATTGCTTTTTGTATGCACATAGTTGTAAGATTACTTTGCTTTTGTCAATAAAAACTATACCATCTTTCATAAAACTCTAAACAAATTAAGAAATGTAGAACAAAAATTACACATGGTAAAACAGGTACCAGCACAACGTTAGGTTATATTACATCAAAAAAAATTTTAATGGTCCCAAATATATATACTCAACAACTAAGCATACACTCAGAGAAGAAAAAAAATCAAAAACAAAATGAAACAAAAAAATTATGACACAAATGACCACATCTAGAATTCCACTCAATCTTTAATCAAGTAGGGACAAATCCCCACTCAAAAAAAAAAAAAAAAATCTGCAGTTTGAAGGGCAAAGGGAACAGATAAAAAAGAGGAAACTTTATATTCGCCCCTCCCCCAAAGAAGTTTTCCAAACCTGTTGTAACTTGACTAAAATGTTCAGAATGTATGATTTTAAAGGCAGGTCTCTTTATACAAAGAAACTGCTGGCATTCTTAACTGGTGAAGAATTATGGCAGAAAAGCCTATTCTTCTGAGTCTCAAACATGGTCCGAGAAAGCATATTCTGATTGTAGCAACTGACCAGTCAAACCAGAGTTCCACTTACAAAACCCCCTGCCCTGTTGGCTTTTTGTTTCCATTTCCTTCCCTGAGAAAAGGGCAATGTGTGGTCCAAGCTGGAGAGCTCAAAGGCGTTAAGTCTTTCCCCTAAACGTGTAATATCCCCTCCTCCTGCTCCACTGAATTGGCACTTGATGAGCAGAAGTCAAGTGTGCAAGCTGATCGGTGTGTCAGTCATTCACAAGAAACCACTGCTTTGTTGGAGATGTTGTAGTGGGGAGGGGTAGAGAGCCAGTTTTCTCGACAGGTACTGATCACAGGCAGTTGCCACTATTATGACTCAAACTTCGCTTTCTTTGACAATGGCAGAGTGTCTTCCTTGTCGTCGTCCTCATCATCATCTTCATCATCGTCAGGATAATCTACCAGACCCACGAGGCCTCCCTGTTCAGAAATAAGGATTATTTCAAGAAAAGACTACATTTTTTAATACTTGTGTTTTAAGTCTGAGCAAAGGACATCCCCCCACCCCAATATACAAACTGGTTATTTCTGGGAGATGAGACTGTATGGAGCTGAAATTCATTACCTATTTCCCAAGTTTTCCATGATAAATTTTTAGCAGTCGATGGAACTTCCCTGGTGGCTCAGACGGTAAAGAAATCTGCCTGCAATACAGGAGACCTAGGCGCGATCCCTAGGTTGGGAAGATCCCCTGGAGAGGGGAACGGCAACCCACGCCAGTGTTCCTGCCTGGAGAATCCATGGACAGCGGAGCCTGGCAGGCTATATAGTCCACGGGTTACAAAGAGTCAGACACGACTAATAAACTGAACACTTTCATAAGATCCCTGCAAACCACTCGGGAGATAAATACTAAGTACTGAATTTAAAATTCAAAATTTAAGTTTTAAGACTTAATGCATTAATATTTTTTTAAAGTCTCAACAGTATCAAAATTAAAACCACAGAAAATAAACAGACCACTAGAAACAAGGGCAGACAGGCTCTCAGAGGCTAGGAAAGTGATTCTGCCCTGTTCCTTCCTCATTTCATCCAGGCCCTGCTCCTTCACCAGAAACCACCGTGGCTGCTCACGAGACCTGATGCAGATCAATGAATTCCAAATGCCACTGTGTTAACTTAGTCCAGGGAAACATAAGGTGGCCAAAACAACTGGTTTTTATTCAGAGATTATGTTTGTCCCATATTTTGGTGATAAAAAATTTTGATCCTTCCTAAATGAAATGTTAGTGATAGTAGACAGTTAATTCTTTTTTATAAACCTTGCTTAAAAAAAAAAGGCGTGTCCAGGTATTTAAATTATCTTCTCCCCATGAAGTCTTTACCTGGGTATTAATTGGGAAAATTGATAAAATAATAAACTTTAAAATTTCTGTAAATGTTTTGATATATGCAAGTATGAGCCTAAGGTTCTAAAATGCGAACAGCCAAAATAAGAATATATTCAAACTTCTATATGAGTCGTAAAAACTTTCAGAAATCTCTCAGCTGCTGGTGGGAGAACTATTCTCTATCACAAATGTTAAAATCAGTTCCAAAAGACAGTAACTGAAAGGAGTCCTAGTCATGACAACTAGTGCTGAGAGAGCTGGAACATACCTTGGTAGTAATAGCTGCCGTCTGAGATGTACTTTTAGGGATGGATCCAGGAGAGCCTGGAGACCCTGGGGATCCAGGTGATCCTGGAGAACCAGGCAGATTTGTTGCAGGTGACTGGCTGGAGAGGGTAGTCTTTGTTCCACTAGAGAGGGAAAGCTTGAAACTTGGGCTCTGCCGACCAGAAAGATTCGTTTTCAGAAGCACCTCCTTTTCCTCACTTTCTTTTACTAAAAATGAGAATATTGTCAATAGTTGTCACCCGTACTCATCTTTTAAAAAACCTCTAAGTGAGGTGGCACTAAAACACAGTAATTAACTCGCTTACTCCTTCGCAAGAGCAACACTGAAGTTCAGTTTATGAACAAAGCTTAGCAACAAACCTTAGCAAAATACTAAGCATCCTTATCCAGGAAAGGAAGGAAACCTTCATTGTTCTACCCTTCCTGAAATATCTTATGCAAGTCAGATGAAGGAAATTTAGTCTATACCTTCACAACAGAGCTATTTAATCCACAGTCTATAAAAGCAAGAGTCTTTTAAAATCTGTTGTGACACAAAGTAGATACTAATCACTGTCAAGAAAAAAAGGATAAACCTAGAGTGAGAAAGCCTTCATTTTTCTCTGCCCATCTTTCCAACATACATTTCTTCCTCTCCATGAATTTACTTATTGGATCCATAATGTCATCATCATTCTTAGTTTTGTCAGATGGAGACACTACAGCCTCTCCATCTTCCATGTCATCTTCATCTGTGTTGAACCACATCTCCTCTTCATCTTCTAGTGTTCTAGCATCTCTTCGATATCGATGATTCCTCAAAATGGAACGCATACTGTGAGCAAAGAGAAGCAAAATGAACAGACTTATAAAAGACTTTTTTAGTCTTCAGATATTGTCCCAAATTACAGTCTTAATGGATTAATGGAATATTATAGATTCACAGACATACAGGCCATGGGATAGAAAACAAAACAGATTTTACCCAGCACACAACAAAACACTACGCTCTACCATATCTAGTGTTAATCAGTGGAATCAAAATCTCTATTATCAAAATTGTATTGCTACAGATCGGTTATTAAACTAGGAATTAATAAGCCTTAATTTATGGATTTTAAAATATATCACAAGTATGTGAATTCAGGTAGTTTGGAAAAAGGTACACAACTTAATTAAAATAATTTGTAACATTAAAGAAAAACTAATAATCTGATTTTACTTTGGACACAAAAAATAGCCTGATTGTCATATCAGTGTTTTGCTTTGCTTTTTCTCTTTTGCATTGTCTAACTGGATATATATGCCTGAGATAGGTCTATAGGTCACATTGCTATCCACCTAACATTGCCAGGAAAACACTTACATTGATCATTAAAGAAAAATACAACTTCCGTTAATTTCCCTCTCCCTTGCCAAGCTAAATAATAAATAAAAAAGAGCTGCCACCATAAACCTGAATAGGTTCAAATATATGGTAATGTACCTGTCAAGTTTGGGATTATCTTGCCTTTCTCTTTGTTGTTCAAATCTCAGTTTCAATCCTTTAAATGTCTGTACATAATCTACATCTTCCAGTGCTTTCCAGTAATTTTCAACTACATGAGCAGTTAATGATTTTATATCTTCCTAAAAAAAGAATAATACAAAATGATAGGGAAAATGTTATTTTAGCAAAATATGAGGCTTAACAGCAGTGAACTCATAAAGTCTCCCAGAATAGTAATTTCATAAAATTGTTATCCAATCTTACAGACAGAGACAAATGAAAATGGGCGTAACACACTGGCTACTTCCATACCCCCAACTTTTGGTGCACCTCAGAATTATCCATGGCTCTTTCCAAAGTAAATGCCCAGGCTCCACCCTAGATGATTCTCATTCAGTTAAGTCTGGGCTGAGCAAATATATTTTAAAATCACACTTCAAAACAGTGCTAGAGATGGATGGCGGTGATGACTGCAAAACAATGGGAATGCACGTAACGCCACTGAACTGCACCCTCTAAAAATGGTTAAAAGGGCCAATTCTGTTATGTATATTTTACCATTATGTTTTAAAAAAGCATGCCACAGATAATTGAGACACACACCAGTGTCTGAGAACTGCAAACATACGATATCATAATTTTCACTCTTAAGAAACATATGGAGGAACGTCAAGAAAAAGCCAGAAAACCTCAAAGTTAAAAACAAAATAAAAACACACCCAAATACTATGTCAACTATAATTTCACTTTCTTAAAATGACCAACATGACATTATTATATCAGTTTTCAAACTATTTCTATAAAGGCTTCATAGCTGCTGAGAGAGATTATTTTATTTTTTTCTTAGTTGGAATTGAATCTCTCATAAGCTTTTGGTAACACTGGTTTCCTTTCAGAAATTCTCTCCAAATATAATCTCAAAAAAGCCAAACTACCAATAACGATTATTAGATTTTCTCAAACAAAGTCAAAATTCTAACTAAAAAACATAGAACCTACCACTCTAATAAATTCAAACATTTCTATTATAGCAGAGTTCATGAGATTGTAGCGGGATCCATTGTTGAGAAATGCTTTGACTACTGGTTCAAATAAAAAACTTTTCATTATGTAGCGGTTGTAAAACTCATCTTTTAATCCAATGATCTTTCTCTTAAAACGAAGAGCACCTGAAACACAGAGGTATTGTTGTTCAAATCACACACCATATTTTCATATTTTAGAATTACAAAAAAACCCAGAACTACTTAATAAACATAGTTCTTCGTGCAGTAACAAGTTACTGCTTCCAGAAGTATGAACCTAAAAGATTACAAAAGGGTTATCAGAAAAATGTATTCTAAAAGCAGTGTATGTCATCATAGAA